>JBBBDQ010000870.1:635000-1185000 GCA_037127315.1 Ascarosepion bandense | reverse complement strand
ATTGTTGGTAATAATTTTACATGAAAAATATGTTTGTATTTTATTATAAAAATGTATTGTTAGTAATTTTTTATATAAAAATGAATTACTGGTATTTTTACTATAAATATGTATTGTTAGTAATTTTTTTTATATAAAAATGGATTGCTGGTGTTTTTACTATAAATATATACTGTTGGTAATTTTTTTTATATAAAAATGTATTGCTGGTATTTTTACTATGAAATGTAGTATATACTTTATAGTGTTTTCTTTCAGGCTCACTTTGAGGGATCCTAACAGGTGCTATCATTCTGGGTTAAGGTAGACCTGGGATTAACAGCAATTCCATGTGACTCAGAACCTCCAATATCCTGATTTGGAGGCCTTACTGCTGGATGTAGTTTATTATCATACCCAGGACTAGTTTTATTTGTAACTGATTGTTATATTACATTGCCAATTGTTATGTTTCCAGCTCTATTAAACTCTTTTTTATGAATGTGGTGCAATGGATATCGACTCAGAACAAGAAATCGGAGATCTAAGTTTGAATTCCAGTTGAATTTGCTGCATTCACTTATGCACAAATACCCTTGGGAAAGTTATTAATCCATCTCTTCCTTCCAGCTATAGATTAAATAGCAGGGCAGATTGGGTTCTATAGCCTTGATTGCCAACCAGTCTATCACAGAAAGTAATGGCAAATCTTCTGCCCAGTTAATCATGTCTCTTTCAAGACATGATCGCCAAAGCATGTATCATGTATGGCACTAACTGACAGACTGACTTTTCAAATGTTTCAAATGTGTTCTATCTGTAATCGAGACTTGTTTTAGACAAGGTCAGTTTGTAACAAATAAGAACTGATAGTCTCTTGTTGTGCTGTGAGCTTTAATATGCAGAAATGTTTAAATAATCACTTGTTCTCAAACCTCACTTTTCAATATCTGACCCCGGTTGGACTTGATCCTTCACTTGTAACTAATTATATAAAGATAAATAACCTTTTATTAATTTTATTGGTGATTTTCATTGATACTCTTGCAAATGAATCTTATATTATGACATAAATATTCGAGTAATGACTCTCTTCAGCAATTTATTGAAGAAGTGACAGATTTTGTATCAGAATTTGTTCATTTCAGCATTTCATATGACCAGGAAGATAATATTTAATTGTAATGAATTGAATTCACCATGTGTTTGATAGTAATGGTAATGGTGAGATTCTTCTTCTTCATATGCGGTGTTCCCTCATGTCATAAGTGATCACGGCTCTCCACAACTTCCCGTCCCTTTTAGCTCTTAATATTTGTTTTTCTGTTATTTCTCTTAAGCCCTATTTACTCAAGCTCATTAAATATGTTTCCTCTTTCCCTCCAGCCCTCTATCTGTCCTGTGAATATCAGATTTTCCAAGCCTTCTTTTCTTATTATGTTCTAGAAACCTCAGCTGCCTCTTCCTGATGTTAATTAACAACTTTTCTTTTTGTTTCCATATTTTTTTTTATAATCGTATTGCCCCTAGGGATGTGTGTTGTGGTGCAATGGATATCGACTCGGAATGACAAATTGGGGGAACCAAGTTTGAATTCCAGTTAAATTCCTTTCATTCACTTACACACAAATACCCTTGAAAAAGGTATTAATCCATCTCTTTCCTCCAGTTATGGGTCAAATAATAGGACAGATTGGGTTCTATAGCCTTGGTCGGCGGCAACCGGTCTACCACAGAAAGCAATGGCAACCTACTTCGGGATAATCTTCTGCCCAGTCAGTCATGTCTCTTTCATACATGATTGCCCAAAGCATGTGTCACGTATGGCACTCAACTGACTGATTGCCCCAAGCAAGGCATTTTATTGCCACTGTTTTGCAGGGGGTTACATAGGTGGAAAGTTATGAGAAAGAGTGACTGGTTATAGGGGGTGTCAGGAAGTGGGTTAGAGAAGGATGAGAATACTGATATAGCCCGGAAATCCCAGTCATAACTGACCATGTGTCACATGTTGCCCTTACTGGGAGGGACAACTAAATATAGAGTGGAAGGAATGGAGAAAGGAGCATGAGAGGGAGGATGAAGGTTAGTGAGATAGAAGGTGACTATTGACTTTATAATTAAATTCTCCAAAACTTTGTCATTACTCACATGTTTACTCCACAGTATCCTCAGCATCCTTCTGTATACTACATTTCTGTTACTTCATGGCTCCTCTATATCTTTGCGGAGATCATGCAGCATTTACTGTAATACAGGAGGATTGATAACACATAACAATTTAATACTCTTTTCCTTGTCTCTAGCAAAATTGTTCAATTTCTTAATACTCTGCTTAGCTTTTGGAATGCATCTTCTGCTATCCCATTAAGCCTTCAGATTTTAGTGTCACTCTTTTTGTCCTCTGTTAAAAGATTTCCCATATTTTCAAATTTTTGCATTTGTTTGATGTTGGTATCTCCAAATGATAATGTGCATTTTCAACTCACTCTTTTGCTAACAACCATGCATTCTCTTTTTCTTGTTTAATACTTTTTTCTTGCTTTCCTTCATTAACATTCTGTAGGAGATTTTTTTTTAAACTTTCTTTCTGTGTCTGCTATCAACATTGTGTTATCTGCATATCTTATATTGTTAAGACTGTGATGGCCAATAATAAATCCTGGTAGGCCTTCTAGTTCTCTCAGAATTGCCTCACTGTGAAGGTTAAATAAGTCCACAAATAAGACAAATCCTTCTCTTACACCCCATTTCTATTTTTGCATTTCTGCTGAACTACTTTCATCAAAAATAGTAATATCCTCATGCTTTGGCCGTTTTTTGTCTATATTTCTGAGATGAGGTAGTATTTACAGTATTTACATTATTTGAACTGATGTCCTCATCTTTGTAGGCATTTGTAGATGTTTCGGCCATTGTATACTCCGGCCTTCTTCAGGTGCAAGGAATTTTTAACCGAACCCTTTATTACACTTGTAACACTATTTTTGCATGCAGAAAAATACAACACTATTTTAGCATGACGGAGTGAAAGAAAGTATTATTAGTTGTATAATCAATTAGTGCAGAGTAATTGTTCCAATATGAACAGAGAGAAAAATAAGCCTAATAGACAATAAAGTTGTTTATTTGGTTGCAATATGAATGCAGCTAATGTATTGTGAAGAGAGAAAATATTGTAAAATGAAATATTGAAAACTAGCTGAGTATTAAAAACATTTGCAGGTGTAGACAGCAGGTCAGATGAGGTCATCACATTGGCTGGCCATTATTTGACAAAGTGGAAACAACATGACTAAGAGATTGTCACAAATCTTTGATAAGGCCAAAAGGTTGAGTCCTGAAATTTTCAATTTTCCTGTGAACAGATTTAAAAACTGAAAGATAAATGATGTAATCAGTTGAATCAAAGAAAGAAAAGAGAAAAAAGTGATATTACCAGAAATATTGCTGCTTCATTGGTTAAACCAAGGGAGGGAAGTAACTCTGCCTCAAAATGCAAAGGCGGAAGTGATGTCATTGGCTAAAGATTTGATTTGCATGGACACCCCACACCATTCATGCCTCCCCAAGTTAATTTGGAACAAGTATAATTATAGAGCCCCTGAGGCCAAAAATCAGTTCGAGTTGGAATTTTGGTTGGGTTGGGTTGAGTTCTAGCTCAGTTTGAGTCAAGACGAGACCAGTCGAGATGTAATGACAAGGGAGTGATGGTTCCCAGCCAGGGAGCCATGAACGTAGAGATAGAGATGTTCATCTCCGATAGAGTTCCTGGCTGAAGATGTAAAAAAACAGAGAGAGCCAAGAAAAAGTTCAGCAGACCGACCAAATGAAAAGAGTTAAAGTTAACCAACAAACCAACCAGTTGTTGCGCTGAGCTAAGACAAAGAAGACAAATTACCGTTGCCGCTACCCACCACACACAAAGACCAATGTTCAGCAGTTTCCATAATGCTTTGGTGAAAAGCTTAAATAAGACATTTTGAATCGCCACAAACTTGAAAACTTTGATTGGAGGGAACAGACATTACCAACCAAAAGCTCAAATTAATGTTAAGGGACAACACTACTCTTAGACGAAAACTTCCATTCTGTTGTAGAGATAAGGGTTTGGCAATTGTTGTATTCTATTTCTTTTTGTTTCTTTTTGTTTGTATACAAAGACTTTTTGCAACTTATTCAGGCATCATTCAATTTATTTTTGGTGCCGTTTTCATTAACCCAAATGTGCGCGCATGTCCGGTCTGGTTTAACTTGGTAAAGAGACAGCTAGCAAGATTTCAGCGTGACTTCCTTGAGATCAAATTCACAACATGGGCGAGGAAGAACAATGTTGTAATAGTCAACTTGAAGACCAGCTACCGTGTCAAAGCCATCAACGACAAGCTGCTGGAGTCCTTTGTTACACACTCAATGGGGTATATGATCTTCATTCCTTGCACAGTAGTGCCTCTTTCAGTATTCATGAGTTATCTCCCTCTAACCCTGTAAGTTACTTGTTCACCACTGCTGTAGCCTGGTATTGAACTTACAACTCTTTGGGTCATCACAGGAACCAACCAACATTCAATACCAGGCTAAAGCAATTGTAAACAAGTTACTTGCAGGGTTAGAGGAAGATAACTCATGGCTAACAAAAGAAGCACTAGCAAGGAATGAAGGCCATATACCATAAGAAGTGTAATAAAGGTTTTGATTCAAAATTCCTAGCACCTGAAGAAGGCTGGAGCATACAACAGCTGAAATGTTGTACAAATGGCAACAAAGATGAGGACATTAGTCCGAATAATGTAAATACTGGTATTTCTTTAGTCTTGATTTTACTTTCTTTTCATCAAAAATACACATACCCTCATTTTATGGCCATTTTGTTGTAATTTGTGTTTTTTATTTGATAAAATACACAAACATTGTCAAACATGATTAATTGTTGATTGGTACTTTATTTAATCTCAATTTTACTTGCTTTTCATCATAATAATTTAAACCATCAGTCTACAGCTATCAGAATACTGTGAATAAAGAACACATTCTCATTAACACTTGAATTCACATTATTTAGTCTCAGAAAAAAAGACTTGTTAATCAAATCAGTTAATCTGCCACTTATACTACAAGAATCCACTGAATGGGAAATCAAATTCTGAGGCCAGTTTATTGCAACTAATGTCGCCTGATTAGGACTTGTACTTGAAATAAATATTTAATCACAGAGCATCCCGAACTGATGTGATAAAACATCCTAGTGTCATTAATTACTCAATGTTTCTTTAATAACTAACTAAATGTTTTTATTGAATTATATCTTTTTATATACATTTTGAATTATATATTTGGTTTGGCTAACAAAACTTAATGTGTTGCCAATACAAAATGTTTTGAAATGCCTAGCCTATGACTTTCAATTCATTCCTTTTCCACTTTAGCAGAATCCACTAATAAGTGTTAACTGTGTCAGTTACACTACCTATTATGCCTCGTTGTCATTCTTATTAATCTTTCTTTTTTTGAAAAGAAGTAACAAAAGAATTAGTAAGATCAATTTCAATCTATAATTGAGCATCTTAAAAATTAATTAGTGTTAAGTAGTAACCAAATAGTAAAAAATTGATACCAAGTCTTTACTATTATTAGTCAGTCATTTAAGTGCCTTACATGAATCGTTGTGGTGCAGTGGATATCGGCTTGGAATGAGAAATCGTGGAGCCGAGTTCAAATTCCAGTTGAATTCATTGCATTCACTTATGCGCAAATACCCTTGGGAAAGGTATTAATCCATCTTTTCCTTCCAGTTATGGATTAAATAACAGGACAGATTGGGTTCTGTAGCCTTGGCTGGCAACCAATCTACCGCAGAAAGCAATGGCAACCTGCTGCGGGATAATTTTTTGCCCATTTAGTCATGTCTCTTTTGAGACATGATCGCCCAAGCATGTTTCACGTATGGCACTTAACTGACTGACATGTTGATTGTTTAAGTGTTCATGTCTTTTTCGATTCATCACTGACTAGGCAGACGATTTTGCCACAGTAGGTTGCTATTTTTTTCTGTGGTAGATTGGTTGCTAACAAAGGCTATAGAACCTAATTTGTCCTGCTATTCAATTCTTATATCAAGATCAGTTAGTTAAGTGTTATTTGTGATACCTGCTTGGGTGATCATGTCTCTTTCAATCCATGACTGACTAGGCAGAAAATTTTCCCACAGTAGGTTGCTATTTCTTTCTGTGATAAACTGGTTGCTAAGCATGGCTATAGAATCCAATCTGTCATGCTATTAGATTCTTTTATCAAGATAGTCAGTTAAGTGCCATACATGATAATCACTTGGGCGATCATGTCCCTTTCGATCCATGACTGACTAAGCTGAAGATTTTGGTGCAGTAGGTTGCTATTCGTTTCTGTGATAGACTGATTACCAACCAAGATTATAAAACCCTATCTGTCCTGCTATTTAACCCATAGCTGGAGGGAGAAGAGATTGATTAATACTTTTCTCAAGAATACTGGAGTGTAAGTGAATGCAACAAATCCAAGTGAAATTCAAACCCATCTGGTACTTGAAAAAGAAAATTTTAAAAATCACTAGAACTTCCTCAATGACAATATGCTCTGTCTATGGTATTCTGATGTAGTCTTATAGCAACAAACATTAAATGATTAGCACTTGTATTTGAAGTAATCATGCCAAAGCTTTCCAAATTGGTGTGACAAGATATTTTAGTGTTTTTAATTAATTCAGATGTTCTTTAATTAGCCAAATTGTTCATTGAATAATTTCTTTCTATATACATTTTGAATTATATATTTGGTTTGGCCTACAAAACTAATGAAAAATATATTGAAACGTTTGGCTTCTGTCTATAAATCCATACCTCTATCATTTGCGGTAAAACTACTAATGAGTAGATTTAGTATCAGTGATATTTATCATTATAATAATTGTGATTGGTATCCCAATGTGGTATAATTTTTAACAAGTTTGTTTTGCTAAATCAATTATGACTGAGTAGTGAGTTTGATTCTCATTGGGCGCTCTCATACTTTTAGTCTTGTGTCACAAGGTGTGCTTAGAAAATCATCATTATACTAATTGGGATTCTTATTGACTGATCTTAAATCTTTTTTAAGATGCAAACGACATTACTAATAAGGGAAGTGTTGATTTATTCCAGTTTGCAGCTGAGAATCTTAAAAATATATTATCTTAAAAAATAAGTTATCAAAAAAATAAATTATCCTTTATCTAAAAGTATTTTTCTTTTGCATATTATGAATTTACCACCAAAGAATATGATAATTATGTATTTTCCTGCCAGGCAACGAAACAGTCTTTGAACAAGAAAACTTACAAGGACTTACTACTGGCAGACATAATCTTAACAAACAAAAAGTATACAGATGACTCTGTGTCGATAACAGACTTTGAAAAAAAAAATCTGCAAGAAAAAGAAGTAATAAAAAGAAAGGAGTAACTATTGATTATAATGAGATAGAATGCATGGTCATCAGCTAAAGGGAGCTGATGATGTGATTTACTAGCTGGGGACATCAAAATTATTATTCTTCTTCTTTTATGTGCCATGTCCTTTCAGGACGTAGGTGATCATGGCTTTTCACATCTCCCTATCCCTGGTGGCTCTTAGCACGCTTTCTCCTGTTGCACCATGCAACCCTCGTTCCGTCATCCACCTGATCAGGTCCTTCAAATATGTTATCCACTGCATACCCTTGTCTCTTTTTCCCTCTATCTGGCCTGTTAGTATCAGGTTGTCCAAGCTCTCCTTCCTCATTGCATGTCCCAGGAACTTTAGTCGTCTCTTCCTGATGCTCACTATTAATTTTCTTTTCGTTTCCATTCTTTCTAAAACCTCATCATTGCTCACATGCTTGGTCCATGATATCTGCAGCATCCTTCTGTAGAACCACATTTCAGCTCCTCAAAATTAGCAAGTACAAAAATTTAGTTATCTTGATAGTTTAATAACAAATGAGAGAAAATGTGACACAAAAATTCAAAGACAAAGAAAAATAGCAAAAGATGCTTACCATGAACTGACCAAAGTATTACCAGATAGGAAAATTTTGTTATAAACAAAGAATGCTGAAATGCTATATAATATATAATCTTCTGCATGGTAATGAATACTATAAGCAAAGAAGAGATTTGAAGCAACAGGGATGTGGTTTTTTCAGTAAAGTGAGATAATCTTAACAGAATGGGTTCTTTTTCTTTTTCTTTTTCTTTTTTTTTTTTCAATTGGAGTAGATAGACTAAACTGTCGCCCGGTTCACACTCCACCCACGTCTATTGTACAGGTGTAGAGGCTCATCCCTTGTTCCCTGTTTAGGATGTGGTTTCCGGCTTTCTCTTTTCCAATCTTTTCACTTTTCTTTTTCTTTTTTTCTTTTTCTTTTTTTCTTTTTCTTTTTTTTTTTTTCCAATTGGAGTAGATAGACTAAACTATCGCCCGGTTCACACTCCACCCACATCTATTGTACAGGTGTAGAGGCTCATCCCTTGTTCCCTGTTTAGGATGTGGTTTCCGGCTTTCTCTTTTCCAAATCTTTTCACTCTCACATAGCCCCCTGCACATCAGTGGTATTAACGCCTTGCTCGGGGTGATATGATTAAAAAAAAATAGAAGACTACTAAGACTAACTAATAGTAGAAATAATTTTAACACTATAAACAGATGAAATGTAAAAAAAAAAAGATCTATCATAATTATTATGGCAACCAACCAGAAACAAAACTTTTATTTCAAGTCCTACACTTCAGCTTTATAAATAAATTCTATTTTATATTGATGTTGATCTTTCTCTTCTATGTACCATGTCCATTCAGGATGTTGGCTATCATGGGTCTCCTCAACTTCCTATCCCTTTTAGCCTTTAGTAAAGTTTGTACTTTTTGATATATTTCCTAAACCCTGTTCTGCTAAGTTTGGTAAGTAGGTTATTTACAATTTTTTTTGTAGCTCTTTCCTGTGAGTGTCAAATTTTTCAAGCCCACTTTTCTAATTATATACCCTAGAAATTTCAACTATTTCTCTCTAATGCTACAAATAACTGTCCATTTTTTGTTTCTATAAAAATTAATTATAATATATATATTATATATATTAAAATATAATTGCTTATATGTTCATTCCATAGTATTCTGATCATCCTTCTGTAGAACCACATTTCCATTGCCTGAAGTCTCTTTTTCATCTGCGATGAGATTGTCCAGCATTCACTGCCATATAGAAGTATCGATTTTACATAACAGTACTCTTTTCTTTGTTTTTAATTAAATTTTCCTGTTTTTTAATACTTTGTTTCCAGTTGAATTTCTTTTATTCACTTACGTGCCAATACCCATGGGAAAGTTATTAATCCATCTCTTCCTTCTAGTTATGGGTTAAATAACAGGGCAGATTTGGTTCTATAGTCTTCGCTGTCAACCAATCTACCACAGAAAGTAATGGCAACCAACTGTGGAATAATCTTCTGCCTAGTCAGTCATGTCTCTTTCGAGACATGACTGATCACCCAAGCATGTATCACGTATGGCACTTAACTGACTGACTGACTTTAACTATTCTGATATGCCTTCAAATTCTTTTGTCATATTTTCAATCCTCTGTTAAAACACTTCCTAGATATTTAAATTGTTGCTCTAGTTTAATTTTGGTATCTCCAATCTCTAATTTGAATGTTGGGCTTTTTCTTACACTGAAAAGCATCTATCTTCTTACAATTGATGGTTAGTCCTTTCTTCTCTCTTTTCTTTATTATTTTCTCTAGAATTTCCTGTATTTTATTTTCAAAGCAGTTTTAACCAGTATTACTTCATTTCCTTCCACATTTTAGATTCTTCAATGGCTTTGATATCCAGTTTAAAATTATGCTTCCCAATTGTTACAATCTCACTACTTATATTAACCATTAAAAGTACAGATTATAGTACTTAGTATAATACTAATAAAAATAATTACATATGTAAATTTGCATGAAGTTATTTACATATCTAATGAAATTTTCCTGTTTCTTAATATTTTGCTTAACTTTTGGAAAGCCTCTTTCACTATCCCAATATGACCTTAAATTCCGGTGTCATGTTTTCCATTCTCTGTTGAAACACTTCCTAGTTATTTAAATTTTTGGTCTTGTTTAATTTTTCTATCTCCAATCTGTAATTTGCCTGTTGGAATCTTCTATTTACAGACAACCATGCATTCTGTCTTCTTGCAATTGATATTTAGTCCTTTCTTCTCCCTTTTCTTTACTATTTTCTGTAAGATTTTCTCTAGTTTCCTTTCTAAGTCTGCTATCAACACTGTGTCATCTGCATGTCTAACGTTGTTAAGATTATTGCCACCAATAATGAATCCTGGGAGAACTTATTCTCTCAGGATTGTTTCAATGTAGAGCTTGAACATATCTGGTGAGAAGACACATCCTTGTCGTATACTTCTTTCAATTTTAATTTTGCTCTCTTAAACCCTGTTCTGCCATCTATTCATACAAACTTGCTGGGTAGGTTATGCATTGTTTTCTTCTGTCCCTCTTAACTTAAAACTGTCCTGTGAGTATCAAATTTTCCAAGCCCTCTTTCTTCATTTTGTATTCTAAAAATTTCAATTCTCATTCTGATGTTAAATATAAAAGTCCTTTTTGCTTCCATTTTCTCTAAACCTCACATATTTCGTCCATGTTATTCTCAGCATCCTTCTGTAGAACCACATTTCTGTTGCTTCAGGTTTCTTCATCTTTGAGGTGATTCTCAAGTATTTACTTTAATATAGGAGGATAGATATCACATAACAGTTCAGTATTCTTTTCTTTCTTTTTTTAATATGTGATAAAATTATACAGTATTCATTGCCATATAGGAAGATTGATATTATGTAACAATTCAGCATTGGTATCTAAAATTTGTAATTTACATGTTAGGCTGTTCCTTTTGCTGACAACTATGCATTCTCTCTTCTTACAATTGATGTTTAGTCATTTCTTCTGGCTTTCTTTCTCTACCTTCTGTAGAAGATCCTCTATTTTTTTTTTCTTTCTACTATCAACACTGTCATCTGCATATCTAACATTGGTAACATTATCACTGTCAATAATGAATTTTCATAGGAATTCTAATTCTCCTTCATATCATCTCACTATATAGAATAAGCCTGGTGAGAAGACACATCCTTGTCTTATGTTCCTTTCTATTTCTGTATATTTCATGAATTTATTTTCTATCCTCATACAAATGAATTACTGCCAGTATAAGTTATGGGTTATTCTAATCTTCTTCTTCTTCATGTCTGTGTCCCTTCAGGATGGAAGCGATCATGGACTTCCACTTGCCTCTGGCCATTGTCACTCTTAATTTTTTTCCTCTTGGTATCTCTCCCAAAAATGTGTGTTGTGGTGTAGTGGATATCAACTCGGAACGAGAAATCGGGGAGCCAAGTTCGAATTCCAGTTGAATCCATTGCATTCACTTATGCACCTTGGGAAAGTTATTAATCTGTCTCTTCTCTCCAGTTATGGGTTAAATAGCAGGAAAGATTGAGTTCTATACTGTAGTCTTGGCTAGCAACCGATCTCCCGCAGAAAGCAATGGCAACCTACTGTGGGATAATCTTCTGCCCAGACAGTCATGACTCGAAAGAGACATGATCGCCCAAGTGTGTTTCATGTATGACACTTGACTGATCTCTCCCAACCCACGCTATACCATCCATTTGCTCAAGCCCATCAAATATGTGAGTATCAGATTCTCCAAGCCCTCCATTTTCATTACATCAGCTGTCTTTTACTGATGTTAAGTATTAGTTTCTTTTTCATTTCCATCATCTCCAAAACCTCATTGTTTCTCACATGTTTGGTCTATGGTATGAAAATTTTAAAAATTAGCCTTTTATACATGTGATTTTCTATGTGAATGAGTCACCTTGCCTCCCTGTACTGAAGAGGTTTTATCCCTTTATTTTCCCTGTTTCTTCTGGGAGGTTTTATCTTCTTACTATCTTCCTTCCTCTCCCTAAGATATTAGAGACTGTGATCATTTCAGTTTGCTATGATAATTGCTAATATATCAAACTTATGTTTCAGTTTCAGGTAGGCCTCAAAATAGCCTAACATTTTTATCATGGATCTGTCAAACTGATACAACTGAACAAGGCAAACTTAGTTTTCATAATACCATCCAAAAATTTCTGTGTATTAAAATCATGTCACTTCCCATATCTAATTCCATGTCTAATAAAACATTATTGATTTGGATTTCTAATACCCCTTTTTCATGTTTTTTTTCAATGAAAAGATGTCAATAGTTATTTCCTCTCCATTTTGTTGAACTATATTTGTAGTTCCCTTTTTTGGATTTACACATTCATTTAAAAATTATTCATTTTGAAATATTTTTCTCATCTTTTTTTTATATTCCAGACATTTTTGCATTTCACTTTGACATTTGTAATCACAGCAAGTGAACATTATTCTGTCTTTTTTTCTTTATCAAGTAGGTTTTCATTTTCTCTAACAGATATGTAACTTTTATTGTACTAAATTTCTGAATCAGTTTTTGTTGCTGAACAAATTTAGCACACTGTTCTAGTGACAACTTTTCCAGTTGTAAATGCATAAGAGTCATTTGCTAATACTCCTCATTTTGAAGACTGTTTACCAATTTCAATTGAATCAAATCTTCTTCAATTGACTGGTTTTCTGATCCCACTTTCTCAAATTTATAGTGACCTGTTACAAACAAAAACATATTCAATAACTGATTCATTCACTTTTTGAGAAAAGTTCCTGAACTTAGCTCTATCTACATTCACTAGTTTTTTCTTGGGTGCTATATTTTTCACTATTAGTTGACTTATATTGTCAAACGCCATTTCCTCTAAGTGTCTTTGGTGTGCAATCATTGAAACTTTTATAATAGCCTCACAACCTGCAGTTGCCACAAAGAGATCACTTATCTGGTTTTCTTCTCCAACTAATTTTAAATTCTTCAGCTTCTTCACTCTAGCTTTAGCTGAAAAACTGCATACTCATAATTGTCAAGTGATAATTGTTCATTCGGTTCTTTAGATATTAGCAACATCATTGTTGTGTAGTGTTACTGACTCTTGGGAACTGGTAAGCACTCAACTACCCCATGGGTAAAAGCTGTAGCTGTTTATACACTGGTGACTTTCTATAAAAAATATCTTCTCACAAACTAGAAAGAGCTGTTAAAAACTGCAAACCTCCTCCAAGGCAATACCGACATCATCTCAGCAATTAGCAAGAGATGATTAGTAAAATGAAAAGAATAACTGCAATGAGCTTGACCAACCTCAAGAGTAAAAATACAAAAAAATTAACTCAACCATTCTCAAAATTAAATACACACTCAAAATGAAACAGGGGAGTTAATTCAGTATTTGGTATTTGAAAGGTAAAAAATAAATTTTAGGAATAAAACTGGGAAAATAACCTAGAAACCTTATCCTGCGTTAAATCAAACTCAAAATCTAATCAGTTTGTGCCAATCATGAGTCTATTCGTCCCTAAAAGTTTCATGCAAATTCATCCAGCTAGTCTTCAGATATCTTGACCACAGACAGAGAGAGAAACAAACAGACAAATTTGATCGATTATAATACTTCCATCTTAAGGTAGAGGTAAAAAAAGGATTTCAACACATTCAAAAGAAATGGATCCAGCATGTGGAGGATTTTCATAAATATATTTTTATTTCTTTATTACTATTTTAGTTGCCATTGCAGTTCTTTATTTCATAAACAATAGAATAAATAACAACCAGCCTACATTGAAAAGTCCTATTAAAGAACTGTTATGAGTCTGATGAAAATCTATCCTGCATCCCTTGTAACAGTAGCTTTCTTGTTAATAAGAAAAAAAGGTTGCACTAACAAACAAACAAATCAAGACATGGTTAAGAAAAATGAAAGATTTTTTTTTATTTCTGGTTATTTATATGGTTTGAATGCAAGGTCATTAGCAAAAGGTACAACTCAAAATGCCAAATACAGGTAAGGTATACCAGAATCAAGCAAGTACAAAAATTTAAATAGCTAGGAAGTGTTCTAACAGGAGATGGAAAGTGTGACACAGAGATCTGAAGGCGAATTGGCATGGCAAAGGACGCAATCCAGAAGGTGAGTAAAGTACTAACACACAGGAAAATTTCACTAGAAACAAAGAAAAGAGTGCTGGATTGCTGTGTGTTGTCAGTTCTTCAATATGGCAGTGAATGCTGGACAATATCATCGAAAATGAGGACAAAACTGAAAGCAGCGGAAATGTGGTTCTACAGAAGGATGCTGCGGATATTGTGGACCGAGCATGCGAGCAACGATGAGGTGTTGGAAAGAATGACAACCAAAAGGAAATTAATACTGAGCATCAGGAAGAGACAACGGAAGTTCCTGGGACACGCAATGAGGAAGGAAAGCCTGAAGAACCTGATACTGACTGGTCAGATAGAAGACAAGAGAGACAGAGGAAGGCAGCGGATAACATATTTGCAGGGTCTGGTCGGGTGGATGACGAAACAGGGGTTGCCAGGAATAACAGGAACAAACATACTAAGAGCCACAATGGATAGAGAGACGTGGAGAGCCATGATCGCCTACGTCCTGAAGGGACAGGGCACATAGTAGAAGAAGAAGATATCAGTCAATGTGGATGTGTGTTGTGGTGCAGTGGATATCAACTCGGAATGACATATCGGGGAGCTGAGTTTGAATTCCAGTTGAATTCATGGCATTCACTTACGCACAAATACTCTTGGATAAACGTATTAATCCATCTCTTCCCTCCAATTATGGGTTAAATAATAGGACAAATTGGGTTCTATAGTCTTCGCTAGCAACCAGTCTACTGCAGAAAGCAATGGCAACCTACTGCAGAATAATCTTCTGCCCAGTCAGTCATGTCTCTTTCGAGACATGATTGCCTAAGTGTGTACTATTAGGGAAGCAAGTATATGAAAGGAAATTTGACAGGCAGGAAGTGCGATAAAAGGAACTACTTGAGTAGAAGTGATGGACACCAGAGAAATGAGATCATGAAAATGTTTTTTAGAAAAGACAGAGGGAAACCACATCCTGTAAGTGAAAAAGTGACAGGAGTTGAGCTGCCAAATCAAGATCAATTACATTGCAGATCATCCTTTGAATTTTGTTAAGAACCCCAAGATGAATAGCACGAGTGTCTGACTAGATATGTCAGCAGTGTAGAATAACAACACTTACTGGTGTAAGGATCCTAGCTAGTATTCAGCTGGCAGACAAAAATAAAGCTGGTTGAAACTCACTATTTATGGTATAAAAACATACAGTTATGATACAAGGCTGATCTCGGGGTTGCGGGGACACACACACACAAAAACCGAGGCTGGTCTTCACTACCTATCCTATACCTAGCTAATCTGACTCATGACCCATACATACTTTACAATTTTCTCATCCATCACAAGAACTTCAATACTTCATACACTAAAATACCTCAAATGTACCAGGGACCTAAAAAAAACCAAATGAGCACAAAAATTTTATTGTGAATGATAAATTCAAAAATATGTGGGGTGGGGCATGACATAAATCTCAAAACAAAAAATTTTAAACAAAAGAAACAAACAGAAAACATGATGTTAGTTGGACCCAACCAACCCACAAAACAAAGAGACCACTATATTTTGCCCATAGGACAAAACCAAGAGGCACTCCTTCTACAGGAAGTGGCGAGGAAAAAATAAAATGGATGGGGAGAATATAATCCTGACCCAGATGAGATAAAACTGGACAAAAATAAAACCTGAGGAAATTGGGAATCTTAACCTGGATCATAACAAAAGACAATGCGGTGAACAGGCTAGGAATCACATTCATTCCCATTAACTAGGTACACAAAAAGGAACTACCTTAACCAGGAGAGGGTTCCAAAGGAATCCACCCCAATGTGATAAGCAGATCTAAAAGAGAAAATCAAGGCTAGCCCCGTTCACAAAAACCAGGATTGCCACATTTACCCACCTTTCGCTAAAGCCTGTCAAGGTTAACCATTTCCAATCAGATCTAATCCTTATTTTGAGCTGATGCTCAAAATATCGGATCAAATTCTGATGTGAAAGTCAGCCACTCCACAAGACTTCCTCCAGTCGCGTCGTCCATATCACTATTCGAGCCATGGCCAGCAGCGACAGAAACACCATTCGCCTCACTCCTGAAAACAGGGGTGACACATCGTCACAGGTGTATGCACAATCAATGAGCATGAGCTCACATGATGCGATATGAGTAGTCAACTTGCCGACATGGTCCCATAGTGGGCAAACAAGCAGGTTGTAAATCAATACAAACTATGACTGGAATCGAGCTAGTATTTATACAGAAATGCTTCCACTCATTTACCAGCAGCCAATCACAGCCCACACAATGGACTATCCCACTTGAGTACAATGAGATGCTCCAGGGCACTATAAAAAGCTCTCTTTCTCAAGGTGGATTATTCTGGTCTCGCCCCAACCCAGTAACTCGACCTTCAGCAGTAGTTGTAGTTATTGATTTAATGTAGTTGTTCCACTAAGAGAGGTCTTGGGTATGACAATAATCTGCATCCAGCAGCAAGGTATCAAATTGGGAGGTTGTGAACCACCTCTTAATTGCTGTTGTTCCCAGGTCCACTCTGACCCGGAGTGATAACACCTGTTAGGGTCCCAGCTATGGGCAAATAGTTAACCCCCCAAAGTGGGTCAAAACACCATGAAAGTATAAAAATAAACTTTTATAGATAGAAATATATACATTTTTAAAGAAAAATAATTTATTACCATAACAAATTTTTGAAGGAAAAATTATTCTCAACAAAACATTTTTGCGTGTTCGCATCATGTCACGGTCACCAATTTGTTGGGGGTTGTATAATTTCCCCCGAACAATAAATAAAAAGGAAAATGCACTATAAATAAGATAAAATAAAGAATTATTTTTTTATACAAAAATATAGTTGTCCTTAAAGCTGTAGAAAGGAAGAAAGAAAGGAATTGGGAATCTGAGAGGGAAAGGAAGGACTATGTGTTGCGAGCAAAATGAGAGAAAGAGAGGGTAAAACAATGTTCATTGATATGTGATACTGTCTGTTGTGTGGACTGCTGAATTTTCTCTCTATGTGTGCTCCTAGCTGTCTGTTCCTTTCTGTGTGTTTTGAGCTAGCTGTTCCTCTCTCTGTGAGTTGAAAGTTTCTACTTTCCTTTTATTTTGATGATGAGGCTCCAGGAGATCAAGAAATGTGTTTCTTATGTCGAGCCCTGATTGTTCAAAAATTCATATTTTTGACCACATGGTGTGTCTTCAACTACGTCTGAGCTTTTGGGTGCATCATTCTTGTTTTTGACCCCAAAGGGTTTGGTAAGGGGTGAATGCCCACGCAATTGTATTTTTAGAGGTACACGTGGTGTGAATTAATTTTATTGTGTGTGTGTGTGTTGAGTTTGGAAAATAAAACAAGAAACCGCACAATACAAAACTAAAGACATTTTCAGTTTTCTAAAATAAAGAACAAAAACAAAAAACTTTCATTAAAATCTGACTAAATCAACCTTTTCATTATAACTGAACATTATAAAAAAATACCTTAAAAACCCCACCTTTTTTGGCATTAAATGACCCACAGAGGCATTGATATGCTATTAAAGAAAACTCAAACCACTGAGAGAGTTAGGCCAAGGAGGAAGAGTGTATTGCTTTTTGGGAGATTAGGGTGATCCATACTGATGGGAAGTAGGAGAGTTTGTCTATGGTGGTTAAAGAAGAGTAGCTTCCTTTTGGAAGCATTAGAATTTATGAGCTTTTTCTTGCCACGACAGATTGGAGGTCCTTTTCAAGAGCAACAGTAATATTTACTTTGCAAGCATTGACAGATTTTTTATTGAGATAAGAATAAATGGTGGTGTTGTCAGTATAGATGACTGGAAGATCATTGATGAAAATCAGGAAAATCGTAGGACCTAGGATAGAGCCGTGAGGGACAACTGCATTTGTATTATAATATCTGGAAGCATGCCTGTTCCCAATCACCTTCATTTCAAGACTCAGTATGAATGACTGGATTAAATCGAACAATTTTCTAGAAATGCCATAGCCCTGTAGCATGTGCAGAAGGCCAACATGCCAAACATTGTCAAAAGCTTTTGAGATATCCAGGACAACAGCTTGAGATTTGCTGTTATTATCGAGAGACTGATATATGTATTCGATGATGTTTGTTAGAATATCAGGGGTAGACCTGGTGAAGTAGAAGCTGTACTGTTTGTCAGAGAATAGATTGTGGGATGTGAGATGCCGATGCACTTTAGTAGTGATAACAGCCTTGAACACTTTGCCAAAAATTGGTAAGAGGGTGATAGAGTGATAATGAGAAAGGTCTAAGGATTCTCCAGAGTTTTTAAAGACATAAACTACAGAAAAAGACTTCCAACAAGTAGGAAAGCAGTGAGACAACAGTTGTAGAGCTTAGACAGAATAGGGAAGAGTTTGGGGGCACATTTCTTTAGAAAGATAACTGAGATTCCATCACCTCCACTCACTTTATGAGGGTCAACCTTAAAAATTATGCTACAGACCAGAGAGGAGGTTTTGTATATGTCATTCCGTTGAGCCTCAGGTGGGAAGTTGAACGTGGGTACTCCAAACAAGTCAAATGTGGAGTTGGAGGAGAATTTGCGAGCAAAGCACTCAACCTTATCTGCTGTAACTGTGTGAACCTCAAACTTATTGGATAAAGAAGGGATCAGCAGTTTGAAGTTGTTTAACACACTTTTGCAGAGCTGCCAGTAATCTTTGGAACCTAACTTGCAGGCTGCTATATGCTATTTCATACTATCAACAAACAACATCTCAGCATTATTTAGGATCCTCTTGCACTCATTACAAGCAGAGACAAAAAAGCATCAGTTATAGTCAGAAGCGTCACTCTGAAAAAGCAGGAAGAAGGGATTCCTGTAAGCAATGGGGTTCTGTGCAAGCAGGAGAGAACCAGTGGGGATGAATAAAGTTTAAGTCAGAACTTCCTGGGTGGGATGAAAGCTTTGATGCCAGCTTTCACCCAGTAGAAGACCTCAGAGTCGCAAAGTGTTTAGTCTCAAAGTGTTTAGTTTCCCTATTGAAGACAGGGAGACTAAACACTTTGTTTCAGGAGACGTCACAAAGGCAGTTGTGGAATGACTCCCAGTCTGCTCTTTGAAAGTAGTGAGATATAATACTGGGAGGAGATTCTTGATGGGAGTGGGATGGAGAGAGATATTAATGGAAGCCACAGAGTTGCCAAGAGGGCAGAGATGCATGGCATGGTAGGAGTCAGGGATAGAACTGATGCAGAAAACCAGCAGGGAAGCATGTCCTTCAGGGATGCTCAGAAAGTGCGTGGAGAAATCCACCACTTGCATGAGGGACTGAGTTATTGCAAAGTTCAGGGTATGGATGCCAGCAAGCTCAGTGACAGGTTTTCAGCTACTTGGCATGATGGGCACTGAAGTCACCAAAAAACAAATATATTAGCAAATAGGTGAGAGGAAAAGTCCTTATCTATATTATCAGAAATACTGTTTGGCAAGGAACAGTCAGGAGAGGAAAGGGAGCAGTAGAGAAAGAAAAGATAACTGAGTTTAGTAGAGAGAGAGACTGGGACACATATATGAATGGTCAGGTGATTCAAGAGAAATTACCCTAGCCAGAGGGAGATGCTTGCTGACATAAAACCTCAGGCTGTGCATGTAAACACTGGAGTCCTTCCTAAAGAGGGAGAGGTAACCAGGAATCAATAAATCAGAGGAGGGGATTGTGGTGTTATGGTTAATTTTGCAAAAAAGCTAGGATGTCTGGGGACCTTTTGTGAAGGAAAGATTCCAAACTGTAAAAGTTGTACATATGCTAGGGATGTTAGAGAAAACATTGTTGAGGATTTTAGAGGATTTTTTTGTGGCTGGTTTAGTTTTGTATCTTTGGTTGTGAATATTCATTTTTGATTATTTTGATAAGGAGAGGCCTCAAGTAGTGGTAATAGTGATCATCAACTGCGACGTGTAGGAAGAAAACTGGTGCAGACTGCAGCATAATGTGGCTTCAGGGTTGTCTATTGGAAGTGCTTGCAGAGACACCAATCCATGCAAGGCACTGCAAGAACACTGATATTATGCAACTGCAAAGGCTATATGCATCATACTTTTGCTTGACTATATGTAGACATTAGTTATGCATTGTGGGTAGTCTATTGTACTGTATTGTTCTAATGGTTATTTTGGTGGTGGTTAACAGTTATGTTTTCAAGTTATTCTAGGGTCTTTTGGGTTGAAATAACTGTGGATCTGAGTGCAGTTTTGTGGTTATTTATAATTATTTTTTGATTATTTATTGATTATTTTGTTGTTGGTTGTTATTATTATGTTTACTTGTGTTTATATGCGTCAATTAGTCTATTATTTCAGTCAGTCAGTTAAGTGCCATACATGATACACGCTTGGGCAATCATGTCTCAAAAGAGACATAACTGACTGGGCAGAAGATTATCCCACAGTAGGTTGCCATTACTTTCTGCGGTAGATTGGTTGCCAGCCAAGGCTATAGAACCAAATCTATCCTGTTATTTAACCCATGACTGGAGGGAAGAGACAGATTAATACCTTTCCCAAGGGTATTTGCGCATAAGTGAATGCAAGGAATTCATCTGGAATTCGAACTTGGATACCCCATTTCTCATTCCAAGCCAATATCCACTGCACCACAATGCACCTCCCAGTCTATTATTTACTAAATTTAGTCTATTATTTACTAAATTTAGCCTATTATTTACTAAATTTATTTACTTGTTTACTGGTTTGGATTAATTTATTTTACTTATTTTTGTACACACATATACATAACCTAAAGTATTCAAATGGTTAAAGTTTAAATGCAAGTTTATATATTAGTTTTTTGCATCATCTTTGGCAGGCAATCTATATTCTGTTGAGGAAATGACAAAGCTGAGTTAAAACTACTTTCCTGAGGGCTTTTCTTCATGTTTATTTTCGATCTTTGCCTTCCTGGCTAATGTGACATAAGAACATTGACAACTGTTTTATTGAGCTAACATAAACTGCTACTGGCCATATTCATTGTATAATGGTTATTGCTGAGGGTTTTCCCGCCTTATAGATTAATAAATATTTGAAGCAATAGAAATGCATTTTTACTAATAAATGTAAAGAATCTAAACTTATTTATAAATGGAACTTATAATGTGTGTGTGTGTCTGTGTGTGTGTCTGTGTGTGTCCATTACCTATAGACTCCGAAACGGCTGAACTGATTTTCTTGAAAATTTACACAGTTGTACTATAAGTGTCTGTGAGTGTTCTTAGCTAGGTTTTGTGTCGAGGTACCCCCGATAAATATCGAAAACCGATAATCGAAAAAATCGGGTTATAGAAGGAGTGGTCCGATTTTAATCAAATTTGATACATTCATAGACAAAGACATAAGAAACGATATTCAGAAGTTTCAAGGTTGCAGTTCTTACAATAGTGCAGAAAATCGATAATATATATATAAAAGCAATATGTTTGTGTGTGTGTCTGTTTATCTGCCTGTATGTCGGTATTTTTTCAGCCCTTTTATTTTAGATTTTGCTTCATGTTTGGCTCTAAGTAGGTATAATTGTAGTTCTTAGTCTCAGCCATTATACCATTTACTCAGAGGACTTATTTAGCCTTCAAATTTCAGTTTATGACGAAAAATACTTATTTGATATCGATACCAGGAAATCAGAATTTGACTTACATCCATTCATTTTTTTTCAGTCTACAGTTTTGCTTTAACTGGGAACAACTATTGCTTTTTAGTCTTTCATGCCAACATCCACAGAGTCTGAGCTCCAGGACCATGGATTAGTTTTAAAGCTTTCTTTACACCTGAGCAATGCCGGGCTATACTGCTAGTCAATTTATAACAATAACAACAGAAATGCATTTTTACTAATAAATGTAAAGAATACCATTATAGAAAGAGGAATTTCAAAAGAAAAAGAATATTGTCTGAAGACAGCTAAAATTTTGATGACAAATATTGAAAAACTTGGATGATTCCTCTCTACAGTATTCCAATTGTAAAGAAGACATTCCACTCAGTGAATTTCTTTGTAAAATCAGCTACTTTGTGGAACAGATACCCATATAGATGGTTTCCTGAACAAGCTAATCGTAAGCTCTTCAATTAAGTGTTATCTATACTCTTTATTCTCATGACAATGATTTTTTTCTATCACTTCTTGCATTCATATCACACACTTTATTCAATTACCATTCACTTTGAGTAATAATTGAGTCTTGTATTGGATCAATTTTAAAAAGTCAAAAGATACTGGGGAGACTGGGAAGTAAATACCACAGAGACTAAGAAAGGTTGTAAAGTACTGCAGATGTATGATGAGGAAAGAAGGCTTGAGAAATTTAACATTCACAGTGTAGTTTGAAGACAGAAGATGTTAAAGAAAAGTAACCATCTTGACAAGTTTAAGCAAATGAATGGAGAAAATGTTACTACAAAGATAAAAAAATATGTTACAAATGAGCAAGTATTATCAAAAGCATCAAAAGAAAGGAAGCTGCGGAGAGTCATTATAACTTTTGTGCAGAAGAGAGACAGAAAGTGATAGTAAGCAGGAATAAATTTAGGAGGTGCAAAATTACAATAAAGAAGTAATTATCTTTGCTTATACAGCATAAACTTTAATATCCATATAGTTAGGAAGGAAAAATTGTCTGAACACACGCACACACACATAGGTGTGTTAATAAGATTTAGAATCTAAACAAAAGTGGAGGGATGCAGACAAAGTAGAAAAGATTTTGAATGTCAATGTATTTCAGTTTTGTGTGTAAGGTTAGCATTTTCAGGCCAGAATAGATGACAAACCATAATCTTCAATCCTACCACTCACCTTCCTTTCAATCATGCCATTATAATATATCCTTTAGAAATACTTTAACAGTCACCCAGTAACTTGAGAGTCACTCGCAAGGCTTTTATTGGGTGAATTTTAGTAAAACTTTTATATCTTTGAATTTGTTATTTTCTTTAGAAGCCAAAAAGGCAAAAGTGACAAGATGTCGGAAATTTACAGATGTAACGGGTCTCCTGATTGGCTGATTTAACCCGAACCTCGTTTTGAACTTTAGGCGGGCTTTACCAGAGGTTTTTGTTTTTTTTCTGATGGTTTTGTTCTCTCCTTTTTCAGCTAGCACGAACAGTATCGGACGTATTTGTGCCGCTCCGGATTTTTGTTGCAGCAGGGCCTAAATTGGCGCCCACTTGTCTCGCTATATCGAGACCATCTTACCAATTCTTTGTAATCTTTTAGGCTAATGCCACAACTTTGTAACAGAGAAAATCTCTTGTTACCCTTCTTACCTTAAAAAGGATACCCTATGGGCAAAGCCTTGCCTTCCTAGAGAAAAATTCTCTAAGCACTATCATCTTATACCAAGATAAGAAACTGTGAAAGAAGCTGACCCAGAAGAAAGTTCCTGTACGTCGCGGATCGCAGTTCCTTGTGTCTTTTTCATCCCACTCCTAGACGGAGGATACTATACCAAGCTAAGCAGAGAAAAGAGACTATACCAAGCTACTCTGTAGCCGCAAAATTCAGCATATTTTTGCAAGACAAATAAATTGTTTTTTCTATACCAGGTATGTCTTGTTATGTTTGATAATTTCCTTTCACTGCTTAAGCGCTAAGCTATGTGAATATATTTCTCACAAATATGAAGAAGATGCAACAATCTCTAGATTGGAGTTGCTGGAATGTGGATATGTTCAGATCACCAATTGTTCCAATTATCATGAGAATAAAGAGTATAGATAACGCTTAATTGAAGAGCTTACGATTAGCTTGTTCAGGAAACCATCTATATGGGTATCTGTACCACAAAGTAGCTGATTTTACAAAGAAATTCACTGAGTGGAATGTCTTCTTTACAATTGGAATACTGTAGAGAGGAATCATCCAAGTTTTTCAATATTTGTCATATAGACTAAATTTAAAGGTTGACATTCAGAAAATTGAAATAAAACCAAGTAATAACCAGAATGCAAAACATCTAAGTCACTATTGTCCCAGTTATAATTGGATGTTGGGGTCTATACCACCAAACTTGCATTGATAAAATCAGAATTAAGCCAAGTATCCCATTGCTTCGGAAGTCTACATTGTTTGGCATTGCAAATATTCTGTAAAAAGTGCAGTCGGTTTGAGGTCATACAACTTGATGGAGAATATTAACAATGCAAGATCTCTGGTTGAAAATTAAAAACTGTGCAAGAGAGGAAAATAAGAAGAAAGAATGAAAAAGAACAAAATCCAGAAGATAATAATAATAATAATAATAATAATAATAATAATAATAATAAAAACTTGTCTATTAATTGATATGACTTGTCCAGCGAATTGTAACATAGCAACCAAGGAATTTGAAAAACTGTCAAAATATAAAGACCTGGAAATTGAAATAGAAAAAAATGTGGAAATTGAAAACAAGAGTTGTGCCAGTGATAGTAGGTGCACTTGGAATGATAAAAAATGGAACAAAACAACACATTAAAAGAATCCCTGGAAACCCCAGCTTAAGAGATATACAAAAAATTGTCTTGTTAAGTACAGCCCGCACACTAAGGAGAACTTTGTCTATGTAATGCTAGGGATGATAGGGCAGATAGAAAAAGCATGAAATAGAGCTATCACAACACACCATGACCTACCTTACATGTTCTCACAGACTTGGTAGGTTGTGCGACCATAGCAGAAATCGAAATATGATGAAAAATGACAACATAATAAAAACATCGAATGGAGAAGACCCATAATGAAAAGCTGTACAAGAGATGAAAATAAGAAAAATAATAAAGATAATAATAATAATATACTACAAATAGTAATAAAATAATAAGAAAATAATAATAATAACAACAACATTGAATAGAGAACACCCATAATGAAAAACCATACAAGAGAAGAAAATAAGAAAAAGAAAACAAATAAGAAAATAATAGTAATAACAACAACAATAACAGTAATAGAATAATAATAATAATAATAATAATAACAATAACCACATTGAAATCATGGTGATATCAAAGTGAATGAATGGTGAAAATGAGCCAATGCTGAGATGCCAAAATCACAAACCATATTCACCTAGGCTCACACAGGATGTTTAATTTCTTCTATAAGTACTAAAATAGATGAATAGAATTAATTTCCAACATTTTCTAGCTGTGCATGTGAAAATGTGTTATTGTCGTCTGAATTTAGCATCATTACACATACATTGAGTAAAGCAAGAAATCTTATAGGTAAGCTAACAAAAGTGAGATGCAAAAATACTTGAGATATTTCTGGTTCTTGTTGATAAAAAAAAAGAAGGGGGATTGCAAAATAAATTTTCACTAACTGGATCTGGGGAAATTCTGCAGGTGTTAACAACAAAGATTATCCATTATCGTGCGTTTTACTTGAATCTTCTCATGCTTTCCCTTATCCATTCTAATAAAATTTAGTATTTTCTATTCTCTTATACCTTTTTTTTTATCTCATTATTTGCCTGTCTCTTTTCAAGATACAGATAAAAGATGAGAAAAAGCAAAGGCAAAAGGTCATGGTTACTCTTAGTTGTATTGAAAAAGATAAAAGGAAGAATAAGAAAATACAGGTTAAAAATGAGCTAGTATATCAAATACATTTATTCCTGCACAAACTGATTTGTACTACAATCTTCAAATGAGGCTAATCTGTCTCTCCATTAAGATGATATTTATCTTATTACAACCTGTTATAATGAGTGTTTGGTCGCAAAGGAAAAGGACAAAGATTCTTTAAAATTTAGAATATTGCATTCACTTACGCGCAAATACCCTTGGGAAAGGTATTAATCCGTCTCTTCCTTCCAGTTATGGGTTAAATAACAGGACAGATTGGGTTCTATAGCCTTGGTCGGCAACCAGTCTACCGCAGAAAGCAATGGCAACCTACTGCGGGATAATCTTCTGCCCAGTCAGTCATGTTTCTTTCGAGACATGATTGCCTAAAGCGTGTATCACGTATGGCACTTAACTGACTGACATACTTGTATGAAAGGTAGCAAAAATAGTTCATATGTGGTTTCTTAGTTGCTGTTAAGCAATTAGGTCTAAGCATGTTATTAGAAGGACTGGCAGTTGACTAATTTCTTGGGTTGGTTGGCTAAGGTCACAGTTAGGGTCTGGAGAGGATTAGTAAAGTGTAGTTTCATTAGTGTGGTTTGACATACACATTTCTTCAGGATTTAAATACACATCAGTGAGGTGTTTGATAGTTTGGTGGTCATGTGATGAGGCTGGAGGGTTGCTGGCAAGAAGTGCTTTTTTATATCTTTTATAGCCATATAGTAGGGGTGATATTATATAATTCAGTACTTTTTCTTTGTAGTCTAAATGTTTTGCAGATTCTTAATACTTTGCTTAGCTTTTGGAAGGCATTTTTTTCTGTTCCAATATGTCACTAGGTTTCAGTATCACATTTTCCACATAGATGTCATGCATGACACAAAATCTGTTCAGAAATACCTAAATTGTGATATAACCACTTCCCAAGATCAATAGTGAAAAAATGCTTGAGTGAGTAAACCCTGAGGGTTTAACTTGTGCAGGCTCCCTGGGACATTTTTTTTTTTTTGGTGGGAATGTTCATGATAGGTTATTGCATTTTAGGATTTTTGCCAGGAATTTGTTTTGTGGACTGGATGTGATGCTTGCACTCTGTGAAAACTTGATTGTTTTGTATTTTGCTGTCTTAATGCTCACATCCGGCCATATAATAAACCTAATTTTGAAATTGAACTTTAGACGACAAGAGGAGCTTTTTCTGCAGTTTCCGCCACTTATTCAGAAAGCCAAAAATATTTTATACAGTTTCAAGAGACAATCTGTTTGCAAGTTATGTAACTGCAACCACAATCTAGAAAAGGTAGAAAATAAAAAGCAGAAATAAAAGATTAACCATCAATTGTAAGAAGACATAATTTATAGTTGTCAGCAAGAGGAAAAAGATTAATAGTAATATTAGCCCTATAAGAAAACATTTCAGTGATCAAGCAGCCAGTAGTTCTTTCTGTTGAAATTTAATATATCTTTCCATTAAAACATATTTATAAAAAAAACAGGTTTTTCAAGCACAGTAGCTGCTATTGCTCTTTCTAGTAATGACAGGGGTTTCCTTCCTAACCTTTTGTTTAGAGTGGTGTAGAATGTTAACATCTTGATTATGTCATTAGTTTCTCTTTGAGTTACATGTGCTACCCATTTTAGTTGTTGCTGATATTGGTAGTCCTTAAGCAACATGGTTTCTGTTATTTGGTGTGGATCTTTGACATTCCGTATCAACAATCCACAATGTTGAAAGCAGGATGACTTAACCAAGACCCTCAGGGTTTACTCACTCAAGCCTTTTGTCACTATTCATCCTAGGAAGTGGTTATATCACAATTTAGATATTTTGGAACAGATTTTGTGCCATGCATGACATCTATATGGAAAATGTGATACTGAAACCTAGTGACATATTGGAACAGTAAAAGATGGCCTTCCAAAAGCTAAGCAAATTATTAAGAAACAGTAAAATTTTGTTAGATACAAAGAAAAAGTATTGAACTAATATGTAATATCAAACCTATATGGCTGTGAATGCTGGGCAATTACTTACATATTAAGAAGAAATTGGAGACAAAAGAATATGATTCTACAGAATGATGCTGAGAATGTCATGGATAGCACACAGAAGCACTGAGAGACTCTGAAGAAAAATGGAAACCAAAAACACATTTGTTCTCTGAATCAGTAAGAGGCAGCTGAAATTTCTTGGATGCATAATTAGAAAGAAGGGTTGGGAGAACTTGACAAACACAGAACATATCAAAAGCAATAGACAATAGAACAGACTTTGGAAAGGTAGACAAACATTACTAAGAGTCACAAAAGATAGAAAATTGTGGAGAGCCATGATCACCACAGAAGTCGAAAAATTTTTATTTATTATACTAATCTTTGCCTACTCTAATTTATGATTAGAATTTCAAGAGAATTTAAGATTTTATATAATCTAAAAGAATAAGCACAACTGTTGCTTTATCATTAATATTTATATTTTAAGTTAAATCTTTTTTTACTTCACTTTTTCAAATTGGTTGAGTTTGATCTGATTTGTATATTTTAAATAATATCATTGAAACTGCTCAGTAAAATTGATACTGGATTTAGTTTTATTGTTTCACTATTTTATAAAGGATGTGACTGTTTAACATTTACTATTTCTCATGAAATGGAGAAGAATGAGATTCTGTTTCAAATTAACTAATTTATGTAACATTATAAAGAATTTTAAATATTAGGTGGGTGGCAAGAAAGAATAAAATATATATATAACTATTGCTGTTACAATCACATACATTGTGGAAGCACTTGAAATTATTTTCTTCTTGGAAAGATATCAGATTTTTATTATCCTATCCCGCTTAAATAGTTATATTCTATGTAATTTTACATTTTTTGCTACAGATAAGATTTTTTGGCTTTTTCTAATTTCTTATGAAAAAAAATATGTAAAAAGTACCTAGCAGTATCTAAGAAAAATTAGTATATATATATTTTTTCTCTTTTAAATTACAGGACTCTCATACATATTCACCAGGTTAAACTGAAATGTTATATTAAATTATGTCACTCAGTATTTTAAAAATTTTTTGAATGACTAATGATATTTTGTCTTTGTTCATAGTTACATTGTGCAATATATATATATATATAGATAGATAGATAGATAGATAGATAGATAGATAGATAGACAGATAGATTTATATATGAGTTAAAGATCAAATATGAATCAAAAGATGACAGGATGATAAGATAAAGAATATATAGGAAACATTTATCAATTTCACACGTTTCAATTTTATTAAAGCTTCATCAGAAATTGAAAGAAAACAGATAAAAAGATAGACATTCTGGAAATTCTCAATTTTTTGTCCTTTGATTTTTATTGGCTAGCATAGATAAATTAGAATTTTTATAAACTTACATACATATGCAATTATCTACAGTAATAAAGTGTAGGTTACATGACTGATCAATGAGAATCAATCAAAACAAAATTGAAAATGCCAGAATTTTACTCTTTTTTCTGTTTTTTTCCCAATCTCTAACAAAATGTTAATACAAGTGAAATGTTAGATTTATATACAGTTCCTTCTTGTTCTTACCTTATAATATATATATATATATATATATATATATATTAAATACTTGGGTAGCAGTCCCTCTTTTAAGCATGTTTTGTTGAACGTGATGGAAAAGGAAAATTTTGTAAGCTTTTTATACATTTTCTTTTCTTTTGAGGACTAAGGTTTGTAATGATTTTGGACTGAAGCAATTTTGACTAATTCTTTAGGCATTTTCAGTGTATTTTGAATGCTTTTTAAGTCCACCGAACATGAAATGTTCCTTTTCTATACTATTCTATATTATTCATACGCAGCACCTGAATAAAAATACAAAAATATACTAATAATAAAAATCGGTCTCCTTTCCCTGAAAATGGCAAAAGAATTCACAGAAAGTACTTGAAAAAACATTCACTAGAAAAACTGAATAACATTATATATATATATATATATATATATATATATAGAGAGAGAGAGAGAGAGCATAATGATGATCTTTCTTAATATGTATAGAAAAAACTACTGAAAAGTTGTAAGTTTAAAAATGTATTTTTTGACAGTATTTATTTGTTTCTATCATTATATATATATATTTGATATTTCAGACCGGCCTTGGCCTTTCATCAGAAACAAATGATTTTAAAATCACGACGAACGTTCCTAGTTTAAATTTGGATCACCTCCTCCAGACTGATAACATCAAGAAGTCACCTTCCTAAGAAATTGACCATGGTGAGGTTTGCACCTGGGCTTCATGGTCAGAAAGCAAACATTCTAACCACTCTGTCACACGCCCATAATATATACATATGCACACACACACACACACACACACACACACACACATATATATATATATATATATATATATACAAGTACATATTACACACATACATGCACACATAAATATATATTCTATGCTAACAATTTTCTTTCTCACACTTCCCACTTGTGAAACTCTATACCAGGTTTCTATGTTCTATCCACTCGGCCACAAGCCCATAATATAATAATACATATATATATATACTCACACATACACATACACACACACACACACAGATAAATATATATTCTTTGCTAACAATTTTCTTTCTCACACTTCTCACTTATGAAACTCTAAACCAGTTTCTTGCTTTCGAGCTAACTTTGATTTTCAAAAATTCAAAAATAATTCAACCATTATAATATTTTTTCACACTTAGTAACCTAATTGTATCTTAGTGGATTTATTAGCTAGCTGGAGTTGTAATGATTAACATGTGTGTGTGTGTGTATGTGTGTGTGTGTTTTGGCCAGCAATTCTAGTTTTATTCAAGTTTTGCAAAAGACAACTGGCAAGGTGCTGCGATTAAGCTTTTTATTTTAATTTTTCTTGTGTTTGTATTTAGAAAATAAAACATTCCTATAATTTCAGACATATACATAAAAACATACATTGAGTAAAAAGAAATAAAAAATAAAAATCATCCTTGATAATGGCTAAAAGAATAGCCAAAAGCACTTGGATATGAAAGAAGTTTCACACAGTTTTTACACACTTTGTGTTCAGCAAAAAAAATCACTTGTATGAACACAAAAAATCTTTTAAAAAAAGCTTAATCTCAGTACATTGTCCGTCATCTTTAATGAAATGTAGGTATCTATCCAACAGTTGACAAGAGAAAATTTAATTACAGAACACCAAAATCTGAGAGATCTAAAGCTGACGGTTAAAAAAAAAAATTCTCCACACTATAAACACAATAATCGGCTCACAAACAAACCAAAATTAACTGCAAAATATTTACGAAGCACCGCCAACATCATCATTAGATGTGCTGATAAAACCAACAACTATGTAGTTCTCAACCAACAAGATTACAACCAAAAATTACAATCTATCCCAGATGACACAACAAAATTGACTAAATTAAGAAAACATGCCACAGATTCATTAAAAAGTATGTAAACAAATTAATTACTGTGAATAACATGGACGTTAGTAGTTTAAAAATCAAGAAAATTGTCTGTGATTACCAACCGAGATATCTTTATGGTAATGCAAAAACTCATAAACCAGGTTTTCGTCTTAGATCCATCATATCACAAATACCTACACCAGTATACCTTAAATCATATAATTTCTCCATACATATTTAACAATTACAGCATTGCATCAACTAACAAATTCCTCCATATATTAAAAGCAACCAATCTCAAAGGCAACACTCTAGCTTCACTGGATGTTGAAAAAATTTTTACTAACATCCCGGTTGAATAAACTTTGAATATAATTAGCAATTGCATTTAAAATATTCATCTATCCCTCCCCTCCAAAAACCCAACCAGCACTTCTTCGGGAACTATTCATTGCATGCACCACACAAACAAATTTTCAGATCATAATGGTAACATCTACTTACAGACTAATGGTGTCAGTATAGGAAACCCATTAGGTCCTACTTTCTCAAATTTTTACATGTTCCATATCGAAAACAAAGTGTTTAAAACAACTGATGAACCAGAGATTTACGCAAGATACATTGACGCGTTGTGGATGTGCGTTGTGGTGCATTGGATATCGGCTTGGAACGAGAAATCGGGGAGCCAAGTTTGAATTCCAGCCGAATTCACTGCATTCACTTACGCGCAAATACCCTTGGGAAAGGTATTAATCCATCTCTTCCTTCCAGTTATGGGTTAAATAACAGGACAGATTGAGTTCTATAGCCTTGGTCGGCAACCAATCTACCGCAGAAAGCAATGGCAACCTACTGCAGGATAATCTTCTGCCCAGTCAGTCATGTCTCTTTCGAGACATGATCGCCCAAGCATGTATCACGTATGGCACTTAACTGACTGACATTGACGACATTTTTGTTTTGATAAAAAGCATGGACGAAATCATGAATCTAAAATTAAATTTTGAAAATAACTCCTTGTTTAAATTTACTCATGAACTCATGGACAATAACAAAATCCCCTTTTTTGAGATCAATATAGAGCTAAAAACCAATGATTTTATCACTTATCTGTTTTAAAAAAAAAAACACAAGTAAGAATTCTTGTCTTCTTAATTATAATAGCCAAGGCTTAGAAAGATATAAAACAGCAGCAATAACAAACTTCTTAAATAGAATAAATCAAAACTCTTCCTTCCAAAGAATATTTCTGAGCGAAATAAAACACATAAAACAAACACTAGTCAACAATGATTTTTCCAATAACATCATTGATAAACAAATAAAATTATTCTTACAAAATATACATGACACTAGCATTAAAAGTAGCGTACAAGAAAACATCAACATATTTTATTAGAACCAAATGCACATTAATTATAAACAGGACAAAAATTTATTAATTTTTAATAATTTTCCTAGTTTTCCGGTATGTTTCTATTTTTGCTGGAGATAAGAAATGTAAAAATGTGCCATAATGTTGGACGTTCTAAGCACTTTCAGCCACTTCACTGGCCATTTTTAAGAATCTTATTTTTCCGATGTTGTTATTTTATCTTCGTGTTTTGACAGTAACGTGATTTGTTTTGTGTTTTTAAAAGGAAATACTTGAAAAATTAAATCAAAAATTAATAAAATCTTCCTTGTTGGTTGTTGTTAACTATATATATATATATATATATATATATGGGGTGGCAATAAAGTTACTATACAGATACTTATAATAAAAATATATGGAGAATTATCAAAGATTCCATTTTTGCAAAGAAACCCAGAAATAGCGACAATTACCTTAACCTTTATTCATTTGCAAACTTAAGCCGTCAGAACGATTTGTGTCGTTAGAATTCTTGTCTTCTTAATTATAATAGCCAAGGCTTAGAAAGATGTAAAAATGCAGTAATAACAAACTTCTTGGATAGAGTAAATCAAAATTTTTCATCCCAAAGAATATTTTTGAGCGAAATAAAACACATAAAACAAACATTAGTCAACAATAATTTTCCCAACATCATTGATAAGCAAATAAAGTTATTCTTACAAAAAATAGATGACACTAGTATTAAAAATGTCTACGGTTATATTGTGTTGAATACACCGGTTCCCGTCCAATCACCGAAGTTAAGCAACATCGAGCCTGGTCAGTATTTAAATGGGTGACCATTTGGGAATACCAGGTAAATGTAAGGACCAAGAATGGTCCACCGGTCCTCCAGGTTTGGGCGTTGGGTGCAGGGCTAACAACTCCTGCCCCGTAAAAAACAGTTTGTTACAGAAACAGCAACAAAAAGTTGCTGCCCTATGCACCATCTGGGTGTGATGGATAAGTGATGATGATGATGATGATTACTGCCCTATGCACCATCTGGGTGTGATGGATAAATGATGACGATGATGATGATGATTACTGCCCTATGCACCATCTGGGTGTGATGGATAAATGATGACGATGATGATGATGATTACTGCCCTATGCACCATCTGGGTGTGATGGATAAATGATGACGATGATGATGATGATTACTGCCCTATGCACCATCTGGGTGTGATGGATAAGTGATGATGATGATGATGATTACTGCCCTATGCACCATCTGGGTGTGATGGATAAATGATGACGATGATGATGATGATTACTGCCCTATGCACCATCTGGGTGTGATGGATAAATGATGATGATGATGATGATTGCTGCCCTATGCACCATCTGGGTGTGATGGATAAATGATGATGAAATGATGATGATTGCTACCCTATGCACCATCTGGGTGTGATGGATAAATGATGATGATAATGATGATGATTGCTGCCCTATGTACCATCTGGGTGTGATGGATAAATGATGATGATAATGATGATGATTGCTGCCCTATGCACCATCTGGGTGTGATGGATAAGTGATGAGTATTAAAAATAACACACAAGAAAACATCAACAAATTTCATTGCAGCCAAATGCACATTAAACAGGACAAATTTTCTGTATAAAAATTATTAAACACCATATTTCTGCTGTAATTCCTCAAAAACATGTAAAATTTATAATATATTATAGAAAATGGAAGACAGCAATCCTTGTTGTTTCTAATAACAATAACCCCATCAAATCTAAATTAGCGATGACTAATATAGTCTATGAATTTCAATGCCCTGTGGAAGATTTTGTTTCTTGTCACAAATCAATTACTTATATTGGACATAATACCACTTCTCTGCTTCTTTGCCTTAAATGCCACGTATTAAGTAATAATAGTGCAATAAAGAAACATTTATTAACCCATAACTTACAAATCCCTTAAGAAAAAGTTTGGTTGAAAATGTCCAACTGTGTACATCATGTGATAGCTTTAAAGAACTCCCCATTTCAAAAAACACTAAAACACAAAAGATTACATTACAGTCAAACATAAGGACATAACAACACTGGAAAAATAACAACTATGAAGTGGCTGAAAACACTTGGAAAGTAAAAAATTATGGAACATTTTTATATTCCTTATCTCTAGCAAAAAGGAAACATGTAAGAATACTGGAAAATTTAAATCAAAAATTAATAAAATCTTCCTTGTTTAATTTTTAACGAAATATGTTTGAATCTCCAACTGCTGACAAATCAGTCGGGTTTCAGTCCTGGCTTGAGGCAAACAGTTAACCTAGCCACGCTGATGAGCTGTGATGCAGCAAAACAGGCTTATCTGCAAATTATATATATATATATATATATCCCTGATTGAGCACTCTGGAAGAATGGTAGACTTTGAAAAACAGTAGCTACTCTAGCATCTACACATCACTCATTCAGTAATGAATTAGAGCACTCTGGCCACTGGTGTATGATACATCATATGCTGAATGTCTGCCTCTTTCTACCAAGCACCTATGGCTCAGAGGTGGAATCACCGACTGACGCCAATTCAGTCGGGTTTCAATCTTGGGTTAAAAGCAATACGATGTCTAACCATACTGATGAGCTGTGATACAGCAAAACAGATTTGTCTGCGGATGACTATTTACACTCTCATTCCCTGATTGAGCACTCTGGAAGAATGGTAGACTTTGAAAAAACAGTAGCTACTCTAGCATCTACACATCACTCATTCAGTAAAGAATTAGAGCACTCTGGCCACTGGTGTATGATACATCATACACTGAAAGTCTGCCTCCTTCTACCGAGCGCCCATAGCTCAGAGGTAGAATCGCTGACTGATGCCAATTCGGTCAGGTTTCAATCTTGGGTTAAAAGCAATCAGATGTCTAACTGTACTGAACTGATGAGCTGTGATACAGCAAAACAGATTTATTTGCTGATAACTATATATATTTATATTTGGATTGAAAGAAATTATTTAAATTAATTTTATTAAATTCAACTGACAAGGTCTGCTTGTTCAATTTTTTTTACTGTATTTTTCTTATTTTTAAATACCTTGTTGCACATTCAGATTAAAATTGTGAATAAACTATCCAATTTTCATCGTCTTGTTTTGTTTTTCTTCAAGTATTTTTTACCCTCCCTGCCATTATTAAGAAGTGAATATTGGAAGTATTGTAGACAAAAGTTTTGCTGGTTTCCTTCTACCATTTTTTAAATGCTTCATATTAATTCTAGTTTATCTTCCTCACAATTACATTGACAATAATATTGCGGTCATCTGTAAACTAGTGTTATCTTCAATTGTATTATTATTAGCTTTGTCAACCATTATTAATTTTTTCACTCTTATTTCTTTCATTTCAGCTATTCACATGCAGGCTATTGTCCTCATCAAAAAAGATGAAGACAGTAAGTCACATGTAATTAGCATAAATAATGATAACTCCCCATCCCATAAATTCAAACAGAAATTAATTTTAGTTGTTTTTCACCTCATTTACTCTGACCCACTTTCTGCAAATTATAATATTATCTTGGGTTTTTATTAGAGGACACATTGTCAGCCATTTTTATTTTTTGATTAGTATTTCTTTCAATTCAATTTTAGTTACTTTTTATTGCAACTACACAGACCTTTATACTAAAATTGTTAGTAGTAATATTATCTTGAATTTTTATTAGATGAAACATTGTCAGCCCTTATTAAATTTTAACTAGTATTTTTTTCATTTGAATTTAGAAATGCTTTTTATCAAAACTGTTCAGACCATAATTTTGCAGTCATTTCTATTATTATCTCGAATATTTAGATGACACAGTATCAGCCATTTTTAATTCTATATTAGTATTTCTTTAATCTTTATTCTACTTGCTGATAATTGCATTTATTTTAACCCTCTTTTAAAGCCAATACTAGTAATATTATCTTGGGATTTTATGAGATGAAGCATTGTCAGCCATTATTAATTTTTGACTAGTCTTTTTTCATGTTAATTTTAGTAGCTGTTCTTTGCAACTTAGAGTCATAAGCATTGTGAATCAGAAATCAATGCTAATGGTGATATTAGCCATTTCCTTATATGAAAATATTCAGTATTCATTGACTGAGCAACCAGTACTACTTTTGATTAAAATTTATAAAATCTTTCTCTGAAAACAATTTATCAGAAAAATAGTCTCCTAATTTTGATTGCTTTTCTCAGTAATTATGGAATATTTTCTTCCAAACCTTTTGTTGTATCCTTTAAAGAGGTTACAAACAGACAAGGTGGTACTTGAATAAAAGAACAGCAGCAAGTACATAGATGAGAGAAAAGAGGTTTATTGTAAAGAGAATACACGACAGAAAGACAGGGAATCTGGTGGCAGGCTAGTAATTGCCAGAGCAAATCACAGGTATCTCCAGTGCTCACTTTATATGGCTACTTATATAGTCAGTCCACATAAATTATAGAAAGTGTGGGACATTCCATTACAAAAATGTATATGTGTTACATGCCTATTGCTATGGTATATTAAATTTATCCCTATTGTTACCATACTGTTACTAAGTAGGAAGGGATGTAAGCCTGTTAATGCATATACCAGGCCGTTTGGGGACTATTACACACATCGATCCATGAGGAGTGATGATGGTCTTTACTAAGCCTGAGTAAGTTGCAATAAAAAGAAACTGAAATTAAAATGAAGGCAATAAGAGTTAAAAGTAAATGATAGTTGACTATGCTTTATTGTGTAATGTATCTTCGGAACACAGGCTCTCTCATCCTTACAGAATACCTCCCTCCTGGCTTCAGTCTTGTCTGACACTTCTGGTACTGCCTGAATCATCTGTAAATATGCTACCAATCTTGATCCAAATGCCAATGTTGGAAATTATGAATTAAAGAACATCTTCTAGTTCACACTATTTACATTGTTTGGACTGTTGTCCTCATCTTTATTGCCATATTCACAACATTTTGGATGTTGTAGACTCTGCTCGAATTCTAGTTGAATTCATTGCATTCACTTATGTGCAAATACTCTTGGGAAAGGTATTAATCCATCTCTTCCATCCAGTTATGAATTAAATAACAGGACAGATTGGGTTCTATAGCCTTGGCCAGCAACCAGTCTACCGCAGAAAGCAATGGCAACCTAGTGCAAGATAATCTTCTGCCCAGTCAGTCATGTCTCTTTCCAGACATGATCGCCCAAGCGTGTTTCACATTTGGCACTTAACTAACTAACACACTGACATTCTTCAGGTTCAAAATTACAGCATATATTATCTAAAAAATGTTGGAGCAAATTGTTGGGAGTTTTTTTTTTTTAATCGTATCACCCCGAGCAAGGCAGTAACGCCACTGATGTGCAGGGGGCTATGTATTAGTGAAAAGATTGGAAAAGATAAAGCCAGAAACCACATCCTAAACACGGAAGAAGGGATGAGCCTCTTAACCTGTACAATAGATGTGGGTGGAGTGTGAACCGGGCGATAGATAGATCTATCTACTCCAATTGAAAAAAAAACAAAATGAGAAGATTGGAAAAGAGAAAGCCGGAAACCACATCCTGAACAGGGAACAAGGGATGAGCCTCTACACCTGTACAATAGACATGGGTGGAGTGTGAACTGGCGATAGTTTAGTCTATCTACTCCAATTGAAAAAAAAAAAAATGAAAAAGAATATGGCAATAGAGATAAAGACCACAGTCTGAATGATGTAAATAGTGTAAATAATTACAATACCTCATCTCAGAAATATAGAAATATATGCAATATAATCAATCCTGATATAGCAGCTTGATTTCAGAGTATGTGGCTTCCCTCTGTCTTTTCTACAAATATTATCATGGCTTCTGTTTTGACGAGCTTCTTTCCCTTGTGCTCAGATCACATGCTACTAGATTAGCATCTAAATTCCACCTTTTTACTGCCAAAATAGTCAAATGTAATCACAACTTCTAATTTAACAGTTTCTTTTCTCGCACTTCCTACCTGTGGAACTCTTTTCCATATACTTGCTTCCTTGATAGCTACAATCTCCAAATGTTCAAATGCAGCATCAATTGCCATCTGTCTTTTTGATTCTCAAGTTTCTCTTATCCTTTCTTTGACATCCTCAGTAACTTGTTCCCTCTTTCTTTTTCTTATTCTTTCTATCACTGTATCTTCCTGTGCACCAGTGGTGGTAATGCATTACTTGGGGGGAAATGATAAAAAACAAAAATAGACAGATATCTAGCTTGCTGCAACTTGAAGATTTATACACATTTAAGCTTGAAACCTTAACACCCTAGGCAAGCCTCTGTGAGAAACACTGGAGAGGTGTGGTGTAGGGACTTTTATAATAATAATAATAATAATAATAATAATAATAATAATCATGCTTCATATAATAAAGTATAAAACTATATTACTAGTTATATGAAAATGACTGTACAAAGCTTTATTTAACAAAAATAAAATTATTTTCTATATTTGTTTCAAAGGTACCACCCTTGATATCAAGGATGACAGAAACAAAATATTTTGAATATTTTGATAACTGGAAACAATTTCCAGTAAGTGAATTTATCCATTTAATGAAGATCTTAAGTTCTGTTCTTAAATAACACCATTAGATCTACACTATCAGCTGTATATAACCAGTCTTATATTGCTATATATTATCTAATCTGGTGCGTAATTTCACACAGAAGTGTATTTATATTGAGCAGGTGTTATGAAGCAACAAAAATATGCAAGATGGATAACAAAAGAAATAATATTGTTTTGAAAAGTTAAAAGATGTAGATGCCAGGAGATGAGCAAAACTGTGTTGAGATAGATGTTTCCAGGTCAGAAGATATTGAAACAGAAATGTATTTATAATAAAATAAATACTATTGCACTGACGGAATGTGATTGTGTTTGATAAAAAGTGTAGCCAGGGTCAGAGAATGTAAACCTCAAAATTGTTTATTATAAACAATGTGTCTGGAAAAAGAAATGACGTAATTGACCAGAGTTCAGCCTATATAAGAGAGCAGTCAGAGTTGATATAGAAGACAAACCCAGCAATTAACTCCACTGTATATGTATGCTTACCTCTGACCACTCCTCTACACACAATGATCACTGAAGAGAATAAAAATATAAGTTAATATTTTATATATTCATTTTGGTTGTTATCACTTATCTGTCAAAGTGTTTGTCGTTCCAGTAGCAGCAGTATATTCCAAACATGACAGAGGTATATAACAATATCAACAATTAGAAATGTCTTCCAGCCAATGAAGCCTGTAGGTCTTAGCAAAGACGCTCCTTTTTTGAACATCATGGACTGGTACTACAAAATCAGAGAAAGAACTTTTTTTTTTTTTTTTTTAATCATTTCACCCTGAGCAAGGCAGAAATGCCACTGATGAGCTGGGGGCTACATAACTGTAAAAAGATTGATTAGAAAAGAGTGAGGAGTACAAACTAGTTAGAAAGGAGCAATAGAAAGCTGAGAATGCAGGTGCGATGACAGATACATAGGTGGAGAGAAAGGGAAGGATATACGGGGGTGGGGAGAGAGCTAGAGTCCAGTGGTTAATAGATGAGTATTGACATTGCATTTAAATTTCTGGAGGTTGTAGCCATCAGGAAAGCAAGAATATGGGAGAGAGTTCCACAGGTGGGAAGTGTAAGAGAAGAAGCTGCAGGAGTAGAATTGTCATCTGCATTTGACTAACCTGACTGTGAATGGGTGGGACCCAGTTGCCAGTCTGGTTGCACGAGTAAACACCTGTTGAGGAGGCACCAGTGACTTAAGTTCGTCCGAGCAGAAGCCATGAAATTTACAGAATAGACAAAGGGAGGCCACATTTCGACATTGGGGAAGTGGCTGCAGTCGAGCCGCCAGATCAGTACCTATCACATTACAGACTCTCCTTTGGAGCCTGTTCAGAACACTGAGGAGAACGGCAGGGGCGCCTGACCATAAATGGCAGCAGTACTCCATGCACGGACGGATGGTTGACTTGCATATATGCAGGATGGATTCAGGCAGAAAAAACATCCTGGATCGGCATAGTGACCCAACCTTCTTAGCAGTAGATTTAGCTATGGAACCAATATAGTGGTTCCATTTGAGGTCTGAGGAGAGAGTAAGGCCGAGGAGGCATAGTATGTTGCTCTCAGGGAGAATCGCTTGGTCCATGTTTATGGGAGGCAGGAGGCGCCTGTTCGCAATGAGTGCAAGAGAACACTAAATGACTCCAAACAGTTGTTTGCCGAGAGAATGCGACAGTGCATTGACCGCAAGTTTGGCTCCAAGAACTATTGGAGGATTTGCAAATGAGTGCTGAATAATAGCAAATCCTCAATACCTCCTTTAATCCATGAATTTGAGGTTCTCATGTCATCTGCGGACAAAGCTGAATGCTTTGCCCGCAGATACTCATCCAACTCCACATTTGACTCATCTGGAGTACACCCACCTGACTTCCCTATTAGAACTGAGGCCAAACTGCATGATGTATATATTACCCCGACAGTAGTATCCCGAGTAATCTCAAAACTTGACCCCCATAAGGCGAGTGGAGACGATGGAATCCTGGTTATAGTTCTTAAGAGGTGTGCTCCTGAATTTTTCCCTGTCCTCTCTCAACTTTAACTATTGCCTTTCTGCTTCCTGCTTTCCTGCATGCTGGAAGTTCTCCTCAGTTGTTCCTGTATTTAAGAATTGTGATGAACCCTTGGACCCATCCAACTATTGTCCTATCAGTCTTCTACTGATATTCGGGAAAGTATTCGAGGCCATAATCAATGCTGAAATAGTCCAACATCTTACTACCCACAAACTCTTTTCTGACAGGCAATATGGCTTCTGCTTTGCCAGGTCCACAGCCAATTTGCTAACAACCGTAATGGAGTATATGCTCCAGGCCCTTGATGAGTCTGACGGGGCTCGCACAGTTGCTCTGGACATCTCCAAGGCTTTTGACAGGGTTTGGCACTCTGGCCTTCTATGCAAGCTACGGGGTTACGGTATTACCAATGTACCAAATATGAGAAACTGCATCACTTGAAGACTACCAACAGCAGCAACAGCTAAATTGGATATCATATAAAACTCAAAAAGAAAATAATAACCCAATCAAGTTATTGATATTACACACTACTTCATATTTGGAAGAAAATACCCCGTAATTAGTGGAAAAAGCAATTATAACTCAGAGTGTAATGATATAATGAAGATGTTAACATTCCACACAGCATCAATGAGAAGATTCAGAAAGAACCCTCCATCACTACTGGAAAAAGAGATAACAGTTACTGGACTTGAGAAACTTATTTTCCTGAAAAATTGTTTACAGAGAAAGATTTTTATATATTTCAACCAATGGCAGTAGGTTGCCATTGTTTTCTGCGGTAGACTGGTTGCCAGCCAAGGCTATAGAACCCAATCTGTCCTGTTATTTGACCCATAACCAGAAGGAAGAGATGGATTAATACTTTTCCCAAGGGTATTTGCGCGTATATGATTTCAACAAATTCAACTGGAATTTGAACTCGGCTCTACCGATTTCTCATTCCAAGTCGATATCCACTGCACCACAATGCACATCCTGCCATTATTGCCATTTACCTTTACTATTTATACAAAAAAAAGTATTTTTTGTTCAGTTCAATAAAAATGCCAAACCTTGACAATTTCGTTTTGTTCTTTTCATCTCAAAAGCTGTTGAACCATAACCAAAAATTCAAACTGAAATAATTTTGGACATGTGACATATCAGTATGATACTTGTCAGACCAAACTAGTCTTGTTTAAAATTGTGTCTGTGAACAACAGAAGTGGAAGATGAATTGGCACTTCAATGAAGCCATCTTGCCTAATCTGAATGTGTCCTTTTAGAAATTATAAGGTGAACATCATTCACTAAGACTAGGTTAAAATAAAAAAGAATAATATGTCACCATCTATATTTTTGGATTTTTTTATTATTTTCTTTTTCAGATAAAACGGATGATGAGTGCCTGATATAAAACACAAAGTTGCATATATTACATTTATTCAAATATTTGATATCTACATGTCAGGTTTGCCATTATTTTACATCTATATTCTAGTTAGGAATGTTTATTATTTACTTTTTTCTTTACAATGATGTTTACTCTATGCAAGGCTCAAGAGTCACTCAAAGAATGGGGTTACAGAGTAAGAGTTCAGAGGCACAATTTATGAGGATATATTGGAAAGATAACATTAAACCACAGACTTGACAAAAATTCAGATTGTAGCAATTATAGAAGCAACCTCTTGGGGGTTGCTTCCACTAGGTAGCAGTTTAAGAAAAGACTGGAACTTACACCTCATGAACTGAATACAAAGGGTGGTTTGGCACAATGTGTGTGGCATAGTGTGTCTTAGTCATGAAGATGAGAATTGGTGGTACTAAGGAATGTAGTTCATCCGAAAACTTTTCATGGAAATAACGACAGAGTAGTAAGAGACTTACAATATTTCATTTGTAGAAAAGGGGTTTACACTATTTAGACTGTTCAGACTATTGTCCTCAGCTTTCCTGCCCCGTTCATGACATTTTGGCTGTTGTATGCTCTGGCCTTCTTCAGGTGCTAGGAATTTCAAACCAAAGCCTCTATTATGATCATTGGCATATAATCAATGAAACATCATAAACATGACAGTAAAAATGAGGGGTTTACACTATTTAGACTGTTCAGACTATTGTCCTCAGCTTTCCTGCCATGTTCATGACATTTTGGCTGTTGTATGCTCTGGCCTTCTTCAGGTGCTAGGAATTTCAAACCAAAGCCTCTATTATGATCATTGGCATATAATCAATGAAACATCATAAACATGACAGTAAAAATGAGGGGTTTACACTATTTAGACTGTTCAGACTATTGTCCTCAGCTTTCCTGCCATGTTCATGACATTTTGGCTGTTGTATGCTCTGGCCTTCTTCAGGTGCTAGGAATTTCAAACCAAAGCCTCTATTATGATCATTGGCATATAATCAATGAAACATCATAAACATGACAGTAAAAATGAGGGGTTTACACTATTTAGACTGTTCAGACTATTGTCCTCAGCTTTCCTGCCATGTTCATGACATTTTGGCTGTTGTATGCTCTGGCCTTCTTCAGGTGCTAGGAATTTCAAACCAAAGCCTCTATTATGATCATTGGCATATAATCAATGAAACATCATAAACATGACAGTAAAAATGAGGGGTTTACACTATTTAGACTGTTCAGACTATTGTCCTCAGCTTTCCTGCCATGTTCATGACATTTTGGCTGTTGTATGCTCTGGCTTTCTTCAGGTGCTAGGAATTTCAAACCAAAGCCTCTATTATGATCATTGGCATATAATCAATGAAACATCATAAACATGACAGTAAAAATGAGGGGTTTACACTATTTAGACTGTTCAGACTATTGTCCTCAGCTTTCCTGCCCCGTTCATGACATTTTGGCTGTTGTATGCTCTGGCCTTCTTCAGGTGCTAGGAATTTCAAACCAAAGCCTCTATTATGATCATTGGCATATAATCAATGAAACATCATAAACATGACAGTAAAAATGAGGGGTTTACACTATTTAGACTGTTCAGACTATTGTCCTCAGCTTTCCTGCCATGTTCATGACATTTTGGCTGTTGTATGCTCTGGCCTTCTTCAGGTGCTAGGAATTTCAAACCAAAGCCTCTATTATGATCATTGGCATATAATCAATGAAACATCATAAACATGACATTAAAAATGAGGGGTTTACAATCAGTTTAGACTGTTTCATAGACTTGCCAGAGTTCAGCCTCCCTGCTCTGCTCATGACATTTTGGCTGTTGTATGCTCTGGCCTTCTTCAGGTGCTAGGAATTTCAAACCAAAGCTCTATTATGATCATTGGCATATAATCAATGAAACATCATAAACATGACAGTAAACAGGGTCACACTATTTAGACTGTTCAGACTATTGTCCTCAGCTTTCCTGCCATGTTCATGACATTTGGCTGTGTGTTGCATGCTCTGGCCTTCTTCAGGTGCTAGGAATTTCTCAAAACCAAAGCCTCTATTATGATCATTGGCATATAATCAATGAAACATCATAAACATGACAGTAAAAATGAGGGCTTAGAATTTATTTAGACTGTTCAGACTATTGTCCTCAGCTTTCCTGCCCTGTCTATGACATTTTGTCATTGTATGCCTTCATTTCTTCAGGTGCTAAATTTCAAACCAAAGCCTCTATTATGATCATTGGCATATAATCAATGAAATGATTACAAACATGACAGTAAAAATGAGTTTACAATTATTTAGACTGTTCAGAATTATTGTCCTCAGCTTTCCTGCCATGTTCACACATTTTGGCTGGGGCGGTATGCTGCCTGGCCTTCTTCAGGTGCTAGGAATTTCAAACCAAAGCCTCTATTAAGTGGATCATTGCATATATCCTCAATGTGAACATCATAAACATGACATGTAGCAAAAAATGAGGGGTTTACACTATTTAGACTGTTCAGACTATTGTCCCAGTTTCCTGCCCCGTTCATGACATTTTTAATGTTGTATGCTCTGGCCTCTCTTCAGTGCTAGGAATGTCCAAGCCTCTGATATCATTGGAAGAGCACATAATGAAACATCATAAACATGACAGTAAAAATGAGGGGTTTACACTATTTAGACTGTTCAGACTATTGTCCTCAGCTTTCCTGCCCCGTTCATGACATTTTGGCTGTTGTATGCTCTGGCCTTCTTCAGGTGCTAGGAATTTCAAACCATGTCTTCTATTAGGATCATTGGCATATAATCAATGAAACATCATAAACATGACAGTAAAAATGAGGGGGTTTACACTATTTAGACTGTTCAGACTATTGTCCTCAGCTTTCCTGCCATGTTCATGACATTTTGGCTGTTGTATGCTCTGGCCTTCTTCTGTGTGCTAGGAATTTCAAACCAAAGCCTCTATTATGATCATTGGCATATAATCAATGAAACATCATAAACATGACAGTAAAAATGAGGGGTTTACACTATTTAGACTGTTCAGACTATTGTCCTCAGCTTTCCTGCCCTGTCTATGACATTTTTTGGCTGTTGTATGCTCTGGCCTTCTTTCAGGTGCTAGGAATTTCAAACCAAAGCCTCTATTATGATCATTGGCATATAATCAATGAAACATCATAAACATGACAGTAAAAATGAGGGGTTTACACTATTTAGACTGTTCAGACTATTGTCCTCAGCTTTCCTGCCCCGTTCAGCGACATTTGGCTGTTGCATGCCCTGGCCTTCTTCAGGTGCTAGGAATTTCAAACCAAAGCCTCTATTATGATCATTGGCATAATCAAAATGAAACATCATAAACATGACAGTAAAAATGAGGGGTTTACACTATTTAGACTGTTCAGACTATTGTCCTCAGCTTTCCTGCCCCGTTCATGACATTTGGCTGCTGTATGCTCTGGCCTTCTTCAGGTGCTAGAATTTCAAACCAAAGCCTCTATTATGATCATTGGTATATAATCAATGAAACATCATAAACATGACAGTAAAAATGAGGGGTTTACACTATTTAGACTGTTCAGACTATTGTCCTCAGCTTTCCTGCCCCGTTCATGACATTTTGGCTGTTGTATGCTCTGGCCTCTTCAGGTGCTAGGAATTTCAAACCAAAGCCTCTATTATGATCATTGGCATATAATCACTGAAACATCATAAACATGACAGTAAAAATGAGGGGTTTACACTATTTTAGACTGTTCAGACTATTGTCCTCAGCTTTCCTGCCCCGTTCATGACATTTTGGCTGTTGTATGCTCTGGCCTTCTTCAGGTGCTAGGAATTTCAAACCAAAGCCTCTATTATGATCATTGGCATATAATCAATGAAACATCATAAACATGACAGTAAAAATGAGGGCTTCATACCTTATTTAGACTGTTCAGACTATTGTCCTCAGCTTTCCTGCCCTGCCTATGACATTTCGCTGCTGGTAATGGCTCCTGGCCTTCTTCAGGTGCTAGGAATTTCAAACCAAAGCCTCTATTATGACTATTGGCATATAATCAATGAAACATCATAAACATGACAGTAAAAATGAGGGGTTTACAAATTATTTAGACTGTTCAGACTATTGTCCTCAGCTTTCCTGCCATGTTCATGACATTTTGGCTGTTGTATGCTCTGGCCTTCAGGTGCTAGGAATTTCCAAACCAAAGCTCTATTATGATCATTGGCATATAATCAATGAAACATCATAAACATGACAGTAAAAATGAGGTTTACACTATTTAGACTGTTCATTGTCTCAGCTTTCCTGCCCTGCTCATGACATTTTGGCTGTTGTATGCCTGCCCTCTTCAGTGCTAGGAATTTCAAACCAAAGCCTCTATTATGATCATTGGCATATAATCACGAAACATCATAAACATGACAGTAAAAATGAGGGTTTACACTATTTAGACTGTTCAGACTATTGTCCTCAGCTTCTTCCTGCCATGTTCATGACATTTTGGCTGTTGTATGCCTGGCCTCTCTTTCTAGGTGCTAGCAGGAATTTCAAACCAAAGCCTTCATTATGATCATTGACATATAATCAATGAAACATCATAAACATGACAGTAAAAATGAGGGGTTTACACTATTTAGACTGTTCAGACTATTGTCCTTAGCTTTCCTGCCATGTTCATGATATTTTGGCTGTTGTATGCTCTGGCCTTCTTCAGGTGCTAGGAATTTCAAACCAAAGCCTCTATTATGATCATTGGCATATAATCAATGAAACATCATAAACATGACAGTAAAAATGAGGGGTTTACACTATTTAGACTGTTCAGACTATTGTCCTCAGCTTTCCTGCCCCGTTCATGACATTTTGGCTGTTGTATGCTCTGGCCTTCTTCAGGTGCTAGGAATTTCAAACCAAAGCCTCTATTATGATCATTGGCATATAATCAATGAAACATCATAAACATGACAGTAAAAATGAGGGGTTTACACTATTTAGACTGTTCAGACTATTGTCCTCAGCTTTCCTGCCCCGTTCATGACATTTTGGCTGTTGTATGCTCTGGCCTTCTTCAGGTGCTAGGAATTTCAAACCAAAGCCTCTATTATGATCATTGGCATATAATCAATGAAACATCATAAACATGACAGTAAAAATGAGGGGTTTACACTATTTAGACTGTTCAGACTATTGTCCTCAGCTTTCCTGCCCCGTTCATGACATTTTGGCTGTTGTATGCTCTGGCCTTCTTCAGGTGCTAGGAATTTCAAACCAAAGCCTCTATTATGATCATTGGCATATAATCAATGAAACATCATAAACATGACAGTAAAAATGAGGACAACAGTCCAAACAAGGTCAATAGTGTAAATATGGTTGACTGCTCTCAAGGGATGTGGTTTCTGTTATCTGGTACAGTTCTTCGTTATTCTGTAGTGATAGTCAACATGATTCAAAGAAGGATGGTCCTCACTAAGACCTGCAGAGAGTTGTTGTGCACAGCTGACAGTTTAGATGTTTCTGAATGAGTTTGATGCCATGCATGACATCCATGTGATAGTTTTGATCTATGATATTTAAGAACCCTACTGGAGTTTTTATGTTAATGTTCTGGATATATCACAACCAAAACTTGTAACCAATCCAAAATCTCTACCCTTAGTGCAGTCTAGTCTATGCTACATTTCTTTATCTCCTATACTAAATTTGTGAAATTTGTTTGCTCCATACATCAAGGTATCTAAACCTATTTATAAATAGAACTTCGTCTGTGTGTGTGTCTGTCCATTACCTATAGACTCCAAAACAGCTGAACCGATTTTCTTGAAAATTTACACAGTTGTTCTATAAGCATCTGCGAGTGTTCTTAACTAGGTTTTGTGTCATAGTACAACCGATAAATATCGAAAATCGACAATCAAAAAAATCGGGTTACAGAAGGAGTGGTCCGATTTTAATCAAATTTGATACACTCATAAACAAAGACATAAGAAATGATATTCAGAAGTTTCAAGGTTGCTGTTCTTACAATAGTGCAGAAAATCAATAATATATATATATATATATATAAATATATATATATAAAAGGCAAGATGTTTGTGCGTGTGTCTGTTTATCTGCCTGTATGTCGGTATTTTTTTCAGCCCTTTTATTTTAGTTTTTGCTTCATGTTTGGCTCTAAGTAGGTATAATTGTAGTTCTTAGTCTCATCCATGATACCATTTACTCAGAGGACTTATTTAGCCTTCAAAATTCAATTTACAACAAAAAAATCTTATTTGATATCGATACCAGGAAATCAAAATTTGACTTACATCCATTCATTTTTGTTTCGGTGTATGGTTTTGCTTTAACTGGAAACAACTATTGCTTTTTAGTCTTTTGTGCCAACATCCAAAGAGTCTGAACTCCAGGACCGTGGATTAGTTTTAAAGCTTTCATTATACCCCAAGCAACACCGGGCTATACTGCTAGTATTTTATGTTTCTGTGGTGGATCTTCATCACCAATTTGTTGTGGAATTGTGGCAAAACTTCATCCCAAATTTGTAGTGATTGGATTAAGTAAGATACAGAAGAAGAAGGCCGGTTCAAAACAGTGTATTAGTGAAACAAGATATTGAAAGGAACTGTTAATAAGTCATATAGAAATAAGTAAGTCTGAAGGTATTTTTACGCTGCCTTACTGGTAGCTTTTGTTAACTGCTTCCATTAACTGTTGTACTTGACTTCTCATAAATGCCCTCAACTTGACTGCTCTATTAAACTGCTCTCTAGAAGTTACACAGGTAATTTATAGGTAGTAAGAGGAAGAGTTCATTACTTGTAGGAGGGTACCATAACAATTTCATATTTACTAAATCCACATCCTTGATTTTCATGATAGATTCAGGATAAGTTCCATCACTGCTTTCATTCCAAGATCATAGTTTCTGTATTAGAAAAGATTATCTTGAGCGCTGTTGAAACATTTGGTAGAGAATGGTGAATTTTTTTATTTGTTATGTCGTGAGTAAGAATAAATAACTCAACAACAGGAATATGTTAATTGTTGTATTCCGTGAAAATAGTATTTACAAAGATTATTAGTATCCAATACAAGAATAAAGGTTAATCGTCTCAACCGTCGTAAGACGTAGTATGAGCAATGGGTACTTCCGGGTCATCACCGGAAGTCTACGACTGACTTGTTGATCGGCTGCTCGGCACACTCCCCTACGTAGATGCCACCATTACTTTACATAGTAATGGAATAGTCCATTATAGCCGAATAGGCGCGGGCGTCCCAACATTATTCAATATTATTTTTATTCCAACTATAAATACCTATGTCATCAGCAAACCCCCACCTCATCATCAGTTCACTGGATTCCATAGGGAAAGTAGGAATGCCGTTTTCTACTGGATGTGGTATGTAATGTGTAAATGATCAGTGCCCATCTCTTCACATCTGTGCTTGTATATGTAATGGTCGCAGTCTAGGAAAAGATTAGACTAGTGTTCTCATTTCCTTCTTGTCATACCTCTGATTAGGTTTGAAATGCTTCTGTATTGAGGTACTCGCCAGACATGTATGATATTATAGACTGAAATAGTTCCTCTGTCTGAGTTTGAAGGGTATTTTCTGATGGATGAGAAGAGGAAGTCTCTATTGATGTGGTTATATGCTTCTGTGAGGTCAACATAGCAAGTATACAATTTTCTATTTTAAAAGTATGCAATCTCCTGGAGTTGTTTGAAAATATATGTACGATCATTGCTGAAGCAAAAACTAAAGTGAATTGTGAGAAGTCACCTTTCATAAAATGATGAAAAATTAGTTAATACAATGTTCATTGTAGAACAATTCTGTTGTTAAGATAAGCACTCAGTTGTAGAACAATCTGAGACCATCATAAATCCACCTTGAAAAAGAGGGCTATTTATGGTGCCCTGGAGCATCTCATTGTACTCAAGTGGGATAGTCCATTGCTTGGGCTGTGATTGGCTGCTGGAAAATGAGCGGAAGCATTTCTGTACAAATACTAGCTTGATTTCAGTCATAGTTTGCAGGGTTTGTATTGAGTTACAACCTGCTTTATTTTGTCTGCCAGCTGGACGCTAGCTGGGACCCTTACGTCGGGAAGTGTTATAATTCTATTATTATTCTACATTCATTAGTATTTTCACTATAATGGAAAAAACTGAAATACCATTATATGTACATAGGTTTTTGTTGTGGAGTAACTAAGCTCCATTAACACAAATGAACTAAACAAGATGCCTAACATAAAGAACTCAAAACCAAAGTTCAGGGACAGGGTTCTAATAGAGTGTTCATTGGAGTCAGGCAAGACATAATATCATAAAAATTTGTTTTTAATTGTATGAAAATAAAGTTATTATAATGGAGTAAATAAAACACCCCCAGTAACACAAATGAACGAGGTAAGACACCTTAAATAAAGAACTCAAACAGAGTTCAGAGACAGAGCTTTGCTTGAACTCACCCTTGTTGGACTCTCTGCTTCTGGGTGGAGAGTAACTCAGATGATACTATGCCAAAAGGCAGGATCTCATCTGGGGAAAATTAGACAAGAGCTTGACCTTGCCTTATGCAGGGTCTATGGGAAATTTTTGCCCAAAACGAATGGCTCGGAATTCCCATGTATCACATCCCGAATCAGTGAGGATATTTCTAGTAAATGCCTAGAGTTATCAGAGAGTTCTGATAGAGAGCCATTAGAGTCAGTTAAGATAAAATATTATAATGGTTAGTATGGAGAAGTCCAGGAGGCGACACGAAGAACCAAATAGATTATATAACTATAAACAAGAGATTCAGGAATGGAGTAGTCCAATGCAAAACATACCCAGGTGCCGACTGCGGAAGTGACCACGTCCCAGTCATCTGCAAACTAAAAGTGAAACTCCGAAGACTGAAGAAGCCCAGTATATCACCAAGGCTGCAATACGACATGCTAGAGGATGATCTCACCCTGCAGAAAGAATACAATAACAGCATGAAAAAGAAATATGTAGAACAAATTGGAAAAGGATACTCAAAATGGGATTCACTAAAAGAAGCAATGGTGACCTCAGCGAACAACATAGCCCCAAAGAAAATTAGACGCAGAAGAAAAAAACGAGTGGATGACCAAAGAGATCCTCCACATGATGCAAAGGAAACAAAAAATAATGCCAAGACATGGAGCAGAGTACAAAAACTTCACAGGGAGATAAGGAACAATGCAGACAAGCCAAAGAGGAATGGCTCAACAACAAATGTGCAGAAGTAGAGAGACTGAGCAGGAACAACAAAGCAGAGATGCATAAAGAGATAAGAGAACTGACAGGACAAAAACCTGCTCCTCAACAGGATGCATAAAATCCAAGGATGGGACAATCATATTAGAGAAAGAGGAAATACTCCAGTGATGGGAAGAATATATAAAGGATCTCTTTTGCGACAAGAGAGAACAATCGAGAATACACAAGGAGATGGATGGACCGGAAATACTAAAATCCGAAGTGGAAGCTGCAATGGCCAAAATGAACAGAAACAAAGCACCTGGTCCAGATGGCATAGTGATAGAGCTGCTGACAGCCTTAGAAGAATATGGCATAGAAAAGATTACCGACATAATAAACGAAATTTATAGCAGCGGAATAATACCAGACGACCTATGCAAGTCGATATTTATAGCGCTGCCAAAGAAACCTGGTGCAAACAAGTGCGAACTACACAGAACTATCAGCTTAATGAGTCACATTACAAAACTGATCATCAGAATCCTGATGAATAGAGCGAGAAGCAGAATCAAGCCAGAGATAGGGAAGGAACAGTGTGGGTTCGTCAAAGACACTGGAACAAGGAACACCATATTCATGATTAGGATGCTCTCTGAAAGGGCATTACAAATGAAGAAAGACTTGTACCTATGCTTCATTGACTATGCAAAAGCATTCGACAAAATACGACACAAAGAACTGATGGAGATGCTAGGCAGCCTCGACCTTTTCGGGAAAGACATAAGAATAATCAAAAATCTCTACTGGCAGCAAACGGCCTGCATACGAACAGGTAATGACCTCAGTAGATACACAAAGATAGAAAAAGGCATAAGACAAGGATGTGTCTTTTCACCGGATTTGTTCAACCTATACAGCGAGAATATTTTGAGGACCCTAGATGACACGTCAGGATTTGTTATTGGAGGCCACAACCTGAACAACATAAGGTTTGCGGACGATACAGTGCTGATTGCCGACACAGAAAGGAAACTACAAGACCTCATACAGAAAGTAGCAGTGGAGAGTGACAAGAAGGGACTACAAATAATCTTTAAGAAAACTGAGTTCATGGTCATCAGCAAAAGATACAACCCAAAATGCCAAATACATGTGGGGGATAACAGAATCAATCAAGTACAAGAATTTAAGTACCTAGGAAGTGTTTTAACAGAAGATGGAAAGTGCGACACGGAGATCCGAAGGCGAATTGGCATGGCAAATGACGCATTCCAGAAGATGAGCAAAATACTAACACACAGGAAAATCTCAATAGAAATGAAGAAAAGAGTGCTAGACTGCTACGTGATGTCAGTTCTTCAATACGGCAGTGAATGCTGGACAATATCATCGAAAATGAGGACAAAACTGGAAGTGGTCGAAATGTGGTTCTACAGAAGGATGCTATGGATATCGTGGACTGAGCATACAAGCAACAACGAGGTGTTAGAAAGAATGGCAACAAAAAGGAAACTGATGCTGAGCATCAGTAAGAGACAACTGAAGTTCCTGGGACATGCAATGAGGAAAGAGAGCCTGGAGAACCTGATACTGACTGGTCAGATAGAAGGAAAGAGAGACAGAGGAAGGCAGCGGATAACATATTTGCAGGGTCTGATCAGGTGGATGACGGAACGGGGGTTGCCAGGAGCAACAGGAGCAAACCTACTAAGAGCCACAAGGGATAGAGAGAGGTGGAGAGCCATGATCGCCTACGTCCTGAAGAGACAGGGCACATAGAAGAAGAAGAAGTAAGTTATAACAGTGATAATGAGGAATCAAAACTTATACAAAGTAAAAAAAATTCCATTTTTGGCTGTGATGCACATAATAACAGTGACAATGAGAAATTAGAACCACATTGGCGTATTTTCTCCTTTGCTGTGTTTAAAAAATCAAATATTCTTAAATATGATAGAATTATTAGACCAAGTGATAAAAATAGCAACAGTAACTACAGCAGTTGTTAGAATCCCAGAAAAAAAACTTTAATTGAAAGAATTCAGAAATAAATAGAATATACATATGATGATGGGATTATTTTTCTGTTTATTTTAGAAAATATAAGTGAATTTACAGAAAAGAATGCAGCAACTTAGAAGGCAAGAAAAAACAAGATTTTTGTTGAGAAATTTAGCACCAGTAAAACATGAAATGATAAATATTCCTGCTAAAAGTTTTAGTGAGAAAAGTTTGTTATTCAGTACTCATTGGAAGTGCATGAATTTTATGAAAAAAAGACTGAGATTTTGTCACATATGCTGAAACCATTAACAAGGAGTGTCAAATTAAATGAGCTGATTCTGGATATATATAAAGGACTAATTTTTGTTCAAAGTTTAGCATAAAATAGACACAGAAATACATTCTAGAATTTTAATGAAACTGTAAGAGAATCAAAAGTATACACTACAAGAGATATTGGATGAATGTCAGAGAGTACTAAAACAGAGAGATGATACAGAGGAATTTAAGAATGAGAATGCCCATATATACAAGCCAAAAATGTGGAAAAAGAAAAATTAATCCATGTTTAAGATGTAGAAGATTGCATCTCAGAGACCATTTAAGAATTTAAAGTGCTACAAGTGTGAAAAAGGGGGACATTAAAAGTCATACAGTAAAACTAAAGCAAGGAAAAGTACTCAAAGAAAATAATTTCATACAGAGTATTGAGGTGGAAAAATAATTACAGAAAACCAACAAAAATTTGTGTATGTGGAAATTAATAATATGGATGTAAAGATGCAACTAGACACTGGTAGTGATATCTCAATAATTAATGCAGTGGCATCAGCGAAAAAAGAACTTTGAAAAATCTCACATGGCATGTTGGGTGATAAATTATTAGTGTTTTAACCATAGAAGGTTACAGCATGAGTAATCACCAAAATAGAGGTTGGGGAAAGAATTATATCATCAAGTACATGACTTGCACATTGCATAAAGTAGATACAATGCTAGTGAACTGCTAGTCAGTATAATCACTCTACTAGGTATCTACCACCTCTCCACCAAGGCAGTTGCAACACAAGGTCACTTAAAGTGGGGATTCCGAGCCCTTCAACTCAGCCAAAAATATCTTGTTTATTCACCCCAAATGAGAACTCTCTCATTTAGGTTCCTCTCCACCTAGAGGCAGAGAGAGAGAGAGAGAGAGAGAGAGAGAGAGAGAGAGAGAGATTTTATCTGTGTAATCACTCTACTACAATTTACTCCACTAATGTCCACATATTTAACCTGAGAACACTAACCAGCACAAATGACAACATTTTAATTAAAATGTAATTACAAGTTTCAATACCTGATTTTCTTACCTAAATGATATGTTTTTCAGTTCCTATTAATGTTAACTCAAAGTACAAATTTTGAAGTGCTTGCATGTAAAATATTTCAAATAAAGATTTGTATTTAATATTTTTTTGATATTTTTAAAATCAGGTATGATATACCCATGGTTAGTAGTGGTGTAACTTTAATTGATGGTTAGTGTTCCAGGGTTAAGATGATAGGAACATCCTATTCTTGTATATAGGTAAGTATACAACAATTAGTTATTGGTGAAATGACTTGCAATGTTTCAATTCATAACAATTGTGTAAAAGCTAAAACTTATGTATTCAAACTACTACTGATTTATTCGGTACTGACTGGATAGAATTATTTGAATTTTGAAATTTACCTATAAATATTTATTGCAAAAATACAAGCAAACTTGTTACCAGTTTAAAAACAAAGTGAAAATTTGAAGGAAACATTAAAAAAATATTTTCTGAAAGTTTTGTCAGATGAGTTGCTTTGGTTCCTAAGTCAAAGCAAAATTTCAAGTGAAAAAGGGTTGCCGCCAATATTTAAACCAAAATGTAGTTAATCGTTCACAGCTTTGGATCAAGTCAATGAAGAATTAGTCAAACTTGCAAAAAGTGAGTGTAATTGAAAAAAATTGTTCATTTAAATGGCAACATCAGAAAAAAAATGTGTTTGTGCTGATCTTTGATTGGGTTAAACAAATGTTTAGAATCAAAGTTACCCATTATCAAGTGAAAAGAAAACTTTTTCAAGATTGAACAGTGAGCAAGTATTTTCAAAACTTGGAACATTCTATGGAATATTTGCAAATGCAGTTTGAAGAAGAATGTAAAAGAAGAAAGAAAGACAAAAAAGGAAAGAAAAGAGAAGGAAAAAATATGGTGAAAGGAAAGAATTGGGAACACGAAAGGCATTGAATACAGTTAAAGAAAAGATTTATTGAAGAAAAAACTGCAAGAAAGAATCTATGCAAGTACTGTATGATATCTTTGATATTCTTTGCAGGTCTCTTAGTACTTTGTTTTAGATTTCGTTGTCATATTTTCCATTCTCAGTTAAAGCAATTCTCAGATATTGAAATTTCTGTACTTGTTTGATATTGACATTGCCACTATTTTTCTTTCCTTACCTACTTCCACAATACAATGCAATGATAGAATTATTAGACCAAGTGATAAAAATAGCAACAGCAGCTACAGCAGTTGTTAGAATCCCAGAAAAAAAACTTTAATTAAAAGAATTCAGAAATAAATAGAATATACATATGATGATGGAATTATTTTTTCTGTTTATTTTAGAAAATATGAGTGAATTTCCAGAAAAGAATGCAGCAACTTGGAAGGCAAGAAAAAACAAGATTTAGCACCAGTAAAACATGAAATGATAAATATTCCTGCTAAAAGTTTTAGTGAGAAAAGTTTTTCATTCAATACTCACTAGAAGTGCATGAATCTTATGAAAAAAAGACTAAGATTTTGTCACATATGCTGAAACCATTAACGAGGAGTGTCAAATTAAATGAGCTGATTCTGGATATATATAAAGGACTAATTTTTGTTCAAAGTTTAGCATAAAATAGACACAGAAATACATTCTAGAATTTTAATGAAACTGTAAGAGAATCAAAAGTATACACTACAAGAGATATTGTATGAATGTCAGAGAGTACTAAAACGGATAGATGATACAGAGGAATTTAAGAATGAGAATGCCCATATATACAAGCCAAAAATGTGGAAAAAGAAAAATTTTGTGCATTTTTATTTCCATAAATGTCAGATCTACCTAAAATATTTTTTTGCTGTTAGTGTTTATATCTTAACAATCAGTCCCAAATTGCAAAACCATCTGACTAGAGATTAAAATCTTCCTACTCTAAAATTAGTACATTCTTTTATTTACAAAATCTGTGTTCCCCAAGTGGTAAAAATATTGTAAGCATCAAAAAGCAGTGCTGACAATTTATCTAACGTCTTCTGATAGTAATAGAATTATCATCGCATTTCCACATTTTCTGTTTAGCACTTTGCCTCAGTTTAAATTAGAGGTATGGTAAGGAAGGTCAGCCATGGCACAGAAAGTGTAGGTTAGAGCACAATGAATGTTACTGTCTAAATAGATTGATTTGTCTGCTAGAAAGAGAGAGAGAGAGAGAGAGAGAGAGAGAGAGAGAGAGAGAGAGAGAGAGGGAGAATGGAAGAGAGAAAGAGTAAAGAAAAACAGGGAAAAAGAAAGAGAGTCAGAGACAGACACAGAGAGCAATAGACAAAAACCAAAAGAAATAGACAGATAGAAGCACAGAGAAAATGAGTGAAAGAAAAAGAGAGAGACTGAAACATAGAGAAAAACAAAGACATACAACCATAAACAGAGAGAGGGGTGGTGAGAGAGAAAGATAGATAAAAACAAAGAAAAATAGATAGACAAACAGAAGCACAGAGAGAGACACAGATAAAAATAAAAAAAGCATAAACAGAGATGAAGAGATAAATAGAAAAAGAAAGACAAAAATACAGAAAGACAGAAGGAGAGGGGCAGAGAAACAGAAATAGACAGGTACAAGTACAGAGAGGGACATAAACAGAGAAAAAGAGAGAAAGACAACTATAAACAGAGAAAGAGAGAGAGAGTGAGAGAGAGAGAGAGAGAGTGAGAGAGAGCGAGAGATGACTAAAACCAAAACATCTTTGGTAATGTTTCTTTTAATTACTAATCTTATACTTATTAATAGCCACAATTTCATAATGATTATAAAAATAAAAATCAGATATTAATTACAAGTTTCTACCTATAATTCATTAATACCTATATCCTAGAAATAGGTGGGTTGGCATGGATGGGTTAATATTGGGGCGGTAGCAGAAATTTTTTTATTGATATATCACCTTTGAAAAAAAAACTGAATAGGCAGTCAAAATCTGCTGTCAAGTTTGTTACACTTCTTAAAGGGGGAGAACTTGAATAAACCAACAGCCAGCTAACTAGATGTAGTGTCTCAACACAGTCACTCTAGAGAAAGGAACAAGAAACCACTTTGCTTTCATTCCCAAGACCTTGAACTTGAATGAATTAACAGCCAGCTAACTAGAGGTGGTGTCTCAATAAAGTCACTGTGAAGAAAGCAACAAGAAACCACTTTGCTCTCTTTCCCATGACCTTGAGCTTGAATGAATTAACAGCCAGCTAACTAGAGGTGGTGTCTCAATAAAGTCACTGTGAAGAAAGCAACAAGAAACCACTTTGCTCTCTTTCCCATGACCTTGAGCTTGAATGAATTAACAGCCAGCTAACTAGAGGTGGTGTCTCAATAAAGTCACTGTGAAGAAAGCAACAAGAAACCACTTTGCTCTCATTCCCAAGACAAATCATGTTGGTACAAAAATAAAAAAAATATATAAAGAGGGCCAAGCCCCTTTGAAATAACTTCTCATCTGGTAAAGAGATACATGTACAACATACACTACCGGCCATAATTGTTAGGCCACACCAATTTTTTAAAAACAATGATGTATTTCATACTATTTTTAGTATTTACTGCCAAGTGGATAATTTTAAATGAAAATGGAATGGTTCCTTTTTGTTATTACTTTGCAAAATTTTACAAGGCAGCCAGGAAGCCTTTGCTTTGGCCAGCCAATAAGAAGAAGAGACTAGCGTAGAAAGAGAGCACAAAAACTGGATACCAGAATATTTCTTTTGATGTACATGTTATTGTGAAAATAAAGTGCAAATTTGAAGGAAACATTAAAAAATATTTAAAGAACAAAAGAACCATTCTATTTTCAATTAGAATTAAAGTGGTAAAAAAGTTTGAAGAACACTTTCAGATGCAAATATTGGGGAAATTGAAGTATAGGTTACAACAGTAACAATAAAAAAACTAAAAAGAAATTGTATTTAATTGATCTTCTGCCCTTCTACTAACACCACCACCAAAAGAATAGATTTACTTATTTACATGTAGACTAATGTTCTCATTTTTGTTGTTATCACAAAATTTCATCCCTCTGGCCTTCATCAAGTAACTTCACAAAATTTCATAAGGAACACTTTATTTAATCTATGAAGATAGACTGTTCACATTCCACTGATTATGTTTGGAAAAATCTAATCTAGTTCATATTTAGTACTACTTATTTACTTCTTATCCTGTTTACCATTGAATTCAAGTTGACACTGCCCAGCCCAGAGATTGAACTCACAATTACTACATCACCAAATTCATGAACAAATACATTAGTGTTAAATATAGAGCCTTAAACCTAATCTGCCTACTGATGACACACTTGACTTCACTCACCTAGGCTTCTCTTCTCTAATATAGCAACTGCTGCTGATGTTGAAGCCTTGCTGCCATGTCTTTGTTTATGTATTGTTCCTATATCATATTTATTTCTATGATAGTCCAACTAAAATGTCCTCAATAGACTTTTTAGGCTTGACTTCACAGAAATTTCTTTTTAAGGTCAATCTGCTTTTGAATATTGTCTTGATGTTGTTTTGGACTCAGATTTTTCGAATCTTTTCTAGTAAGCCCTTGATTTAATTTTTCAATCCTCTTCCTTGATGCTTCTGTTCATGAGTACATAATCTGATGTTATGTTTGTAAAGTAGTTGCTATTCTGAAGGCTGCATTCAATGCTGATCATCTTTTGGTATGTGTTTGGGTCACCACACATTTTTCATGGTATTGTAAACATCAGACAATCATTTTCTTTATCTTGATTGGATGGTTGGAATTCAAGTTAAGATAGTGTCTGATGAAATCTGACTTGTGATGTTCTTAACCCATTCCTCATGTAAGTTAGGACATTAAGAATGCTCAGTTGATTATTATTTTTGTTATGGTGTCTTTGGCAGACCGGCTGCAGCTGCTCTCACACCGGCGTGATGTGGCTTCCCTGTGCCTCTTCTACAAGTACTTTCATGGCTTCTGCTTCGATGAGCTTAGATCACTGGTGCCGCCTAAGCACGAATTTACACGAGATACTAGATTAGCAACTAGGTCCCACCCTTTTACAGTTAAACAAATAAGATGTAACCGTAAATTCTACTCCAACAGCTTCTTTTCTCGCGCTTCCCGCCTGTGGAACTCCCTTCCACAAGTCTGCTTTCCCGACAGTTACAATCTCCAGGTGTTTAAATGTAGGGTCAATAGACACCTCCTATCACACTAACTCCCAACTATTCTCACAACACTCTCATCTACCCAACCCTCATTCTCGGTATCCTTACCCGCCTATCACCCACCCTCTGTCATTTCCTATATTTAATCAGCCTTTCTCCACTCTACGTAGCCCCCTGCACAGTAGTGGCAGTGACATGCCTTGCTCGGGGTGAAACGCTTATAAAAAAAAAAAAAAAAAAATGTACATTGGAATGAACTCTTCCTCCTTCATAAATATTAACCTGCGAGACTTCCTAAAAGAGGCAGTCAATATGCAGTGTAACTTGACAGTTTGGATGGACACTTCTATCTGCTATCTAATAATAATCTTATTTTGTATGTATGTTCTGTTATTCCAGTACACTGGTTCAGCCTACCTTCTTTTCATGTCTTTCTTCCTGGCCCTTACAGACCATAACAATTTTCATCTTTCATTATGACAGTTCATATAGTCAAGCAGCATTTTTAGCTTTCTGATGTGGTCAGAGTATAAAGACATCCTCTATGTATCCCAAACATATTATTGGCTTTACTTGTGCTGCTCCTAAAGTCATTTCTTTGAATTATTCATATGTCTATATTCATCATCAGTGTGACAATGGTCCACCCATAGACAGGCCTTCTTTTTGTTGGTATATGTCAGACACTAGTTGGAAGAATGTTGGTTGTACACAGAACATCAACATTTCCATTATGAGTAGATCAGTTCACTCATAGTCCGGTTCACACTCCTCCCTAGTCTTTGGAATAAGAGTACAGTTTCATACTTTGTTTTCTATTTAGGATTGAATTTCTGGTTTTTTCTAAAATCTTTTAGGCTGTTACAAAAATAATGGCTGCTCGAAGTGTTGTATTCTGACACTATTATTAATGACATCATTATTTGATGTTATGTATTAAACAGTTAACATAGTATTCAAGGTATATATTAGGTGAATTTTGGTATACATAATAATTAATGTTTGCTCTTTAATAATTTTTAACTTATTTTCAGACATAAATATTTATGAAGCAAACAAGCCACTAATTAGGAATATGACAAAATATGATCTTTATTTATTTTTCTTGCATGAGTTCAAACTTGGATACAGTGTCTCCAAAACTTCTGCCAATGTCAACATAGCATGGGGAGATGGGTCCACAAATGATTGGATAGTATGAAGGTGGTTCTAGAAATTCCATACTGGTGACGAAAGCCTTGAAGATGAAGAAGGTAGGGGATGGTCATGCAGTTTTGACAATGAATAATTGCAAGAAGTTGTTGAGAAAAACCTATGTCAAAGTATCAGAAAGTGTCAGCCCTGCAACAGTATCATGCCATTTACAGAGTACTGGAAATGTGAAAAAGCTTGATAAATGGGTTTTACATGATTTTCATAAGATCATCAGGCATGCTTCAAAATGCCTGATGATCTTTCTGCATAACATCAATGATCTTTTTCGTGATCGAATAGTCACTTGTGATGAAAAGTGGATCCTTTATGATAACCATAAATGAGCAGGTCAATGGCTTGATCGTGATGAGTCCCCCAAACATTTCCCAAAGCCAAAAATCCATTAGCAAAAGATTATGGTGACAGTCTGGTGGTCTGTAATTGGTGTCATGCTCTACAGCTTTCTAGAAGCTAATCAGAGCATTAATGCAGTGCTTTACTGCAATCAACTTGCTGAAATTCATGCATGCTTGCAAAAAATGTGACTTGTATTGGTGAATCAATGTGGTCCAATTCCACCTTACGATAATGCACAGCCACATGTTGCAAGAATGATGTTGCAAAAACTCACAGACTTGTGATATGAGAGTTTACCATATCCTCCATATTCTCCTGATCATTTGATCACTGGATTATCATTTTTTAAGAATTTAAGCAGATTTTTAAATGGTAAAACTTTTAGGTCTAAACCATAGGTGGAATCAGCTTTCAAAGATTTTGTTGCATCACAGTCAGTAACTTTTATTAATGAGGAATAAATAATCATGTTGATCAATGGCAGAGGTGCATAGATGCTCAAGACTCATATTTTGACTAATTTCAACATTTCTACAATTTTTTTTTTCAAGACTGAAATTACGTTTCTGAAATCGGCCATTATTTTTGTGACAACTTAATACTTAAACCCTATACTTCTAAAGTTTTTTCTTAAAATCTGAAATTTATATTATTATTATGTTCCAAGTTTCTTCTAAAGTCTTTCCTTCTCTTTCATTTTTAGTAGCCCCTTGCATCTTAGTGGCATTATTGCCTTGCTTGAATGGAATAGATTAAAAAAATTATCTCTTGGGATATTAGTATGTTGTTCATGGGTGAGGTTTAATTCCAAATTGTTTTGAACTACTGAATACAAGGCCCAAGAACCACTCAATGTAGAGGGTTACTGAAAGAGGTGTGTAACATAAACACAGGTAGAAGAATTAAGAAATGAAGATTATGATAATGTGGAGGATAGATAATGACTGACACTTGTTTTGAAGAGGTTTATATTGTAGCGTTCAAAGAAGTATCCGGGGAGGGGATCATGTACCACAAGATAATGATTTCTCGGGGAGAAGCTTTTAGTTTGGAGCACCCGTCTTACCAAAAAATATGAAGAGAATGACTATGCTTCAACAAGGGGGGTCTTGGGTGTAAAAATCTGTGCTTTTAGCATTAAAGAATGAGCCACACTTGAATATTTGCTGTGAAACTAGCAGTAGGATTGTGACATTGTATCTGTGGAAAAATACATCCTCCTCCTGAAGACCTGCAAAAATATATTTTTGTGTGTATATGTATGCATTCTGTTATCTTTTGTAATTTTCAAGTGTGCTGTTTACAGGCATCAGTGGGTGACATGCAATTTTATTAAAGTGTCATGTGTTCATTTTTTGTCATTTCTATATTAATAGGTTTGAAATATATATCTAATATGTTTGTTCCTATATTGGATTAAATATTGAATTGTTTGTATTTTATAGTTAAGACTTCCAGTATTTGCAATCATTTTTCTTTTGTGTATATATGTATGTATTTGGTTATCTTTTGTCGTTTTCAAGTGTGCTGTTTCCTTGCGTCAATGGGTGGCATGTAATTTTATAAAAGAATTTGTATTTTATAGTTAAGGCTTATAGTATTTGTTATCAATTTTTAAGTTTATTTTTGCATTAGTGATAAGGACTTGCTGGATATTTTTATGTTCAGTCGGTATGTCATTTAATTGAACTGTAATCAGATAAGTTTTATAGATAAATATACAATTCTTATAAACTTTTATTTTGTATGCATAGCTTATCAATAATTATTTTAATTTTTCCGAAAACATATTTTATTTTCACCAATGATGTTTGTTTGAAGGTTAAAAACAAGAACATCTGATACTGTAATGTGTCAAAGTCGCAAAATCTGTCCAAGTCAATTTTATTGCAAACTTCTTCTTTCAATTCATAACGAATTGCATTTTTTGCCTTGATTATGGCAGAAGAGTGATTTGCTGCTGATAGTAATTTTAAAAAGAAGCTACTCAGTGCATTAATCAAATTTAGTTTCAGCTTATCATTAGAAGTGTTGTTTTGTCGGTTTTTGCAACTTCAAAATATTTAATAATTCAATCAAATGTTTTTTTGAATATTACAGCTAAGATATATTTAATAAAACAATTATAATAATAATACTAAGGAGAAGAAGAAGAAAAATAAGTAAAAGTTTTTAAACAAACAGCCATTAAAGACTATAAATATACCTTCCCATATATATATATATATATATATATATAGTTGTTGCATACTGCAACTTAATAGCTATAAAGTTTTGGTGTTTAATATACCATCATCTGGCAGTAAAAATGTGGTTAATTTACTTGGTTATATATACATATATATATATAATCTAAACTTATTTATAAATGGAACTTTGTCTGTGTGTGTGTCCATTACCTATAGATGCCAAAACAGCTGAACCAATTTTCTTGAAAATTTACACAGTTGTACTATAAGCGTCTGCGAGTGTTCTTAGGTAGATTTTGTGTCAAGGTATCCCCGATAAATATCAAAAATCGATAAATGAAAAAATCGAGTTATAGAAGGAGTGGTCCGATTTTAATTAAATTTGATACACTCATAGACAAAGACATAAGAAACTATATTCAGAAATTTCAAGGTTGTAGTTCTTACAATAGTGCAGAAAATTGATAATATATATATATATATATATATATAAAAGGCAAGATGTTTGTGTGTGTGTCTGTTTATCTACCTGTATGTCTGTATTTTTTTCAACCCTTTTATTTTAGTTTTTGCTTTGGGTTTGGCTCTAAGTAGGTATAATTGTAGTTCTTAGTCTCAGCCATGATACCAGTTACTCAGAGGACTTATGTAGCCTTCAAAATTCAGTTTACAATGAAAGAAACTTATTTGATATCAATACCAGGAAATTCATTTTTCTTTCAGTCTATGGTTTTGCTTTAACTGGAAATAACTATTGCTTTTTAGTCTTTCGTGTCAACATCCAAAGTGTCTGAGCTCCAGGACCATGGATTAGTTTTAAAGCTTTCATTACACCCAAGGCAATGCTGGGCTATACTGCTAGTATATATATATAGATAAAGAAACTTAAAAATATAAAATTAAACTATAAAAATAAAGAAGGCCATCAAATGAGATAAATAAAGTGAAGTGGGAGGTTATTACATTTTAAAAGAATTATGTGTATGAACTTGTACAAAAAATTTATCGATGTGTTGCAAAAGAAGACTTGACATCTCAAAAGTTTAAATCGGAATAGAATAAGACAGTAGCATAGAATATAGAAAGTTAAAAGCTGGAAAAAATAAAAATAAAAAATAAAAGTTAAGAATAATATAAAAAAATAAAAAGAATTTCTTAAAGGGTTTTGTTGGTATAAAAAAACCTAAATAGATGAGAAAAAATAGAAGTGAAATTTTAGAAACATAAGTACTAGATAAATGTTGACAGTGGTGAAAAAATACCAGTTAAATAAATTAGGTTTTAAGGTATTAAAAAAAGGAGTAGATTTTATAGATATATAAATAGTAAAGATATTTAAATGGTTAGATATATTTAAGATTATGGATAATCCTATGAGGGCAATAATTAGTGATTTCATTATGCTGGTTTAATAAGTTAGTTTTAGGGAATTTAATTATATGGGCTTTTTCTTCTAAGTAAAGGAAACAAATGTCATGCAACAAGTTACATGTTCAAGCTTTTGCTAATATTTTTCATTTAGCTGTAGAAGCTTTATTTACATCTTTCATGGCGAAGCTTGAACTGTTGCCCTGGATATCTCTAAAGCGCCTGATAGAGTCTGGCATGCTGGCCTTCTACGCAAGTTGCGCAGCTATGATATAACTGGACAATTGTTTGACCTAATCTATTCATTCCTCTCAAATCACACAATGAAGTTAGTATTGAACGGCCATGCCTCCAAAAACTACCATACAAATGCGGGTGTCCCTCAAGGCTCTATTTTAGGTCCTATACTTTTTCTGATCTACATTAACAATCTCCCCGATGTAATAGGATCCCAAGTCGGCATATACGCTGATGACACCACCATTTATTCTTACCTCAATTAAAAATCTGCTGAGGTTGACAAAGCAAACCTCGCTGCCGAGCTTGACAATGACCTCCAATTTGTGGTGGACTGGGGCAAGAAATGGCTTGTAAACTTTAATGCTTCCAAAACAAAGTTACTATCTATTAACCATCATAGACAATCGCTCCTACCCCCCATTAGCATGGAACAGGCTAGCCTCCCTGAGAGTAAAACACTAGGCCTCCTTGACCTCATACTCTCAGCAGACCTCAAGTAGAATAACTATATCGAATCCATTGCTAAATCTGCTGCTAAGAAGGGCCGGTTCACTGTGTAGAGCCAGGAAGTTTTTCCCACCTGAGTCCATCCTGCACATATATAAATCTACAATCTACCGATGTATTGAATACTGCTGCCACTTCTGGTCAGGTGCCCCTGCTATTCACCTTGGGGTTCTTGAGAAAATCCAACGGAGAATCTGTAATGTGATCAATACCGACTTGGTAGCTCGGATGCAGTCACTCTCCCATCGGCGTGACATGGCTTCCCTGTGCCTCTTCTATAAATACTTTCATGGTTTCTCCTCCAATGAACTTAAATCACTGGTGCCCTCTATGTATGAGTTTACATGAGCTACTAGATTAGCTACTAGGTCCCACCCTTTTACAGTGAAACTGATAAAATGTAACCGCAATTTTTACTCTAACAGCTTCTTTTTACGCACTTCACACCTGTGGAATTCCCTTCCATATACTTGCTTCCTTGACAGCTACAATCTCCAGGAATTTAAATGTAAGGTCAATAGACATCTCCTATCACACTAACTCACATTAATTCTCTCAAGCTCTTTTTTCATCTACTCCACTCCCATTCTCGGTATTCTCATCTGTCTATTACCCTCCTCCCGATATTTCCCATAACTAACCCTTCTTTCTCATCACTTTCCCTTATGTAATGACCTGTGCAACTGAGGCAGTAGAATGCCTTGCTTGGGGTGAAATGATTAAAAAAAAATTGCCAGTAATATTTAGAGAGAGAGGTAGAATTACTATATATTTTATTACTGAAAGACAGGTTATGCTGATAAAATCATATTGTAAAACTATTCTGAGTACTACTAATATATTGTTTGGTAAGATTGGGATTTTCAGTAGTGGAGATCGTAGCATGGTGTAATATGGAATTTGTAAGGCATTCATTTGCAGAGGGTATATGTTAAGGTTATAACAATAGCAAGAATTAGTGTTTTCATTATTTATAATGATTCTATAGCTATTAAGTTGCAGTACGCTATAATAATAATAATAACTATATGTCTATATATATATTTACTGCTGTATTGAGCACTTTTTAAAAGTAAATGTCAAACTGTGGAACATACTTGCATTAGTATTAACCACTTATGTTATATATGCCTGTGTGTGTGTGTGTGCGTGTGTGTGTGTGTGTGTGAACATTGAGGTCAAGAGCAAGCAGTGACAGTCTGTTTTATGCTTCACTGCAATCTTTAGGTTATACAGGCTATCTCTAATATTGAGTATATTTAATCATAAATATAGCATACCTTAAAACAATATTTTTATTATAATATATATATATATATATATATAGTATTTACTTAGTTCCCAGTGGTGTTCTCTATATATTATTTCAACTTCTCACTCCATATGTGATCAGCTATGCCTGATTTTTCTATCTCCTCTCAGGTTATGGCCTTGAGATGTTCTTGTAGCCTTACCTTAAGTTAAGAAGTGATGAACAAGTAACTTATAGGATTAGAGAGAGATAACTCATGACTACCAGAAGAGTATCTAGGCAAGGAATAAGAATGATATACCCCAGTGATTGTAATAAAGAGTTTGGTTAAAAATTCCTAGCACCTGAAGAAAGCCGGAGTGTATAATGTCTGAAAAGTCGTACAAATGGCAACAAAGATAAGCACAATAGTCCAAATAATACAAATACTGTAAATACTACCTCATCTCATAAATATAGACAAAGATATATATATATATATATATATATATATATATAATGTTTTTATAAGATTTTCTATAGTAGGTGGCTATTTATTTCTGCTATAGACTGGTTACCAACCAAGGAGATAAAACCTGGTCTGTCCTGTTATTCAACCTTATATCTGTGGAAAGAACTGATAGATTCATACCTTTCTCAAGGGTATTTGCACATAAGTGAACAAAACGAACCTAACTGGAATTTAAATCTAATATTTATTAACCCATGACACACCTTCTACTCATATTAAATATGAAATTCTAAGGAAACTACAGGACCTCCCATAGAAGGTAGCTAAAGAAAGCTAAACATACACTACAAGAAAACTGTCACCACCAAGCAAGGCATTTTACTGCCACTGTTGTGCAGGGGGTTATATAGGAGGAATGTTATGAGGAGTGAGAGGTTGCAGGGGGTGTCAAGAAGAGAGTAGGAGAGGGAAGACAGTACTGATGAGAGTGGGGTGGATGTAGAAAAGCATGAGAGTGAGGTTGTAAGTTAGTGAGACAGGAGATGACTATTGACTTTACATTTAAAATCTTGGAGATTGTAACTGTCAGGAAAGCAAGTATGCGGAAGAGAATTCCACAGGCGGGAAGTGCGAGAAAAGAAGCTGCTGGAGTAGAATTTGCGTTTACAATTTATTGGTTCCACAGTAGAAGAGTGAGACCTAGTTGCTAATCTTGTGGCTTGAGAAAATTCATATATAGGAGTACCAGTGAGTTAAGTTCATCGAAGCAGAAGCTGTAAAAGTATTTGTAGAAGAGACACAGGGAAGCCACACTGCGTTGGTGAGAAAGCGACTGTATCATAGCTGCCAAGTCGGTATCGATCACATTACAGATTCTCCGTTGGATTTGATCGAGGACACCTAAGTGGATAGCAGGAGCACCAGATCAGATATGGCAGCAATACTCAATGCACGGGCGGATGGTAGACTTGTCTGGGAAGTGTTCTAACAGAGAACTGAAAGTGTAACACTGAGATCTGAAGGTGTATTGGAATGGACAAGGATACATTCCAAAAGCTGACTAAAATATTTAGAGAGGAAAATGTTGGAAACAAAGAAAAAAGATTACTGGACTATTGTGTGATATCTGAAGTTTCTGGGACACGTAATGAGAAAGAAGAGTTTGAAGAAACTGATACTCAAAGAGCGGACTGAGGGGAAAAAAGACAGTACGAAATTAGCACACTTGATGGGCTTAAGCAAATGGATGGCAGAACAAAGTTTGGGAGAGATAACAAAATGTATTAAGAGCTACAAAGAATAGGAAGATGTGGAGGCCTATGACCACCTACGTCTTGAGGGAACACAGCACATAAAAGAAGAAAAATTCAGAGACTAAAGGAGGATGTGTAAATAATGTAAAAAAAGACAGTAGAAAAAAACAGCACATGACATACTTGATTAGCGTAAGCAAATGGATGGCAGAGCAAAGTTTGGGAGAAATAACAAGACAAAATGTATTAAGAGCTACAAGGAATAGGCAGCTGTGGAGGGCTACGATCGCCTATGTCTTGAAAGGAACACGGCACAAAAGAAGAAGAATTCAGAGACTAATGAAGGATATGTAAATAGTGTAACAAATATTGATCCAAAAGTTGGAAAGGCATGAACCTATTTCTTTTTCATGATAGAGATAAATGGAGTAGACTGAGCTTGCTAGCTTTCAGTGACAACCAGGCTAAAGAAAGAAAAATCTGAATTCCAGATTGTGGAGAAAGTAGTGTGAAAATAATGATCTTGAAGCATAATGACTGATAGTTCTAAGATATCAAAACGAAAAGGAATCTGTTAAGAGTTATACGCCTTGAAGAAAAATAGCATTAAAAACAAACTCGAAAATTAAATTTAAAGATCTTCTTGGGAGTATAGAACTTAATTAATGTCATGAAAACAGACATACGCATTAAAAGGAGACAAAAAATGAAGAGAGAGAAAAACATTACAATCACTATAAATGGTAATTCATAACAAGAAAGAGAATAAAAAATATATTAATTTTACTGAAATATCTTTTCAAAGACTAGGAAAGGCTGGCCAGTTTTTGTTTCTCTCTCTCACTCTCTCTCTCACTCTCTTTTTGGAGATTAATTAAGGAAATAAAACAGCTGAGCACTATGACTATAAAATGAGAGGGAGAAGCCACTTTCCATATTGAGGATAAGAATTAAACATATATTAATAACAGAAACAAACAAAAAAGTACTGTACTGTTAAGTGATCTCAGTCTTTCTATATGTCAATGAATACTGGACAATCTACTCACAGACAAAAAAAGAGACATAAAACAACAGAAGTATGATTCTACAGTAAGATGCAAGAATATAAACAAAATGGACACATATATTTATTATCACAAAGTGATAGTTGAAATTTCTTGATCACAATAAGGAAAGAGGGTTTGGAAATTTTGATAGTGAACATGTTGAAGGCAAGAGGAAAGCAGCTCATAACCTACTTAATAAGCTTGGGTAAATAGATAGTAGAACAGGGTTTCTTTTCCTGTTTTTTATAATCATTTCACCTCAAGCAAGACAGGACTGCCACTGGTGCATAGCAAGTTACAGCAAAAGAAAAAAAAAGGTATGGAGGATATCAAAGAAAGGATAAGAGAAAGATAGGAATCAAGGAGATGGATGACAATTGACATTGCATTTAAACTTTGGGAGATTTTAGCTATCAGTGAAGCAAACAACTGGAAAGGAAGTTCCACAAACAGAAAGCGTGAAAAAGCTATTAGAGTAGAAGAGGTAGTTACATTTAACTATTTCAACAGTAAAAGGGTGAGACCTTAAGGCCAATCTAGTAGCATGTATAAATACGTACATGTGGTTAGGGAACCAGGGAAAAAAATTCTCAGAGAAGTTGCCATGAAAATACTTGTAGAAAAGACAGAGGGAAGTCACATCAAATTGGTGAGAAAGTGACTGAAGGTGAGCTGCCAAGTCAGGACGATTATATTGCAGATCCTTCTTTGGATTTTGTCTGGAACCTCAAAATGAATAGCAGGAGCACCTGACCAGATATGGTAACAGTATTCAATGTATGAAAAAAAGGTTGATTTATAAATGTGTAAAATGGATTCTGAAATCTGTTTTTCTATTGTCCTTTCTTTTCACTAAAGTCTTCTCATTCTCTTTCACTCCAGGTAACCTTTTGCAACTTAGTGACATTATCACCATCTGTCTTCTTGAAATCTGTTTTTATTGTCCTTTCTCCTCAAGAAAGTCTTCTTATTCTCTTTCAATTCAAGTAAGCCCTTGAAGCTTAGTGGCATTATCAGCTTGCTTGGGATAAAATGATTAAAAGCAACAAAACAAAAACAAAGTTATTTTCTGGTCATTATTACTTTAATATCTTTGATATGTTAGCTAGGTAAGCAGTGATATTTATCCTTCATTATCCTCCGAGGAGAGAAAGCATCTTGAAAGAAACCTTTCTTTGCGAATAGATTTTGATCAGAAAATGTTAATGGGACATCTGAGAATTGCCTGCCATGATTTGTAACTCTCAAGTGTATACAATAAAACAATCATTTTAATATATCATGTTGGGAATCTAAAAATGGCTATTGAGTTCCACATTGGAATAATGAAGCCACATTTATTTAAATGGTTATTATCACATGAACTTTAAAAAAATTATGTCTTCCTCTTTGTGGTATTTATTCCTACATCTGTTTGTCTAGACTTGCCAAGTAGATTACCTTCTGCTTTTCTTGCCTCTCTCTCATTGTGTACTATTATTCTTAAAGACTTGGGTGGTCATGGCTCTCCACAGCTTTCTATAATTTATTACTATAAGCAATACTTTTCCATTTTTAATTATTCATTGTATTTGTGTTATTTGTTTCTGCATTTTTTTGCTAAGTCTTGTCAAGTTAGTTACTTGCTGCTTTCTTCTGCTTTTCTTACCATTCTAACTTCTATGTACATCATTCCCTCAAGAAATGTGTGATCATGGCTCTCCACACCTTCCTTTTTTTGTTATTTTTACCAATATGCATACTTTTATTATCCTTCTTTTACTTAGTGGTATTTATTATGTGTATTTGCTTAGACTTGCCAATTAGGTTATGTGCTGATTTGTTCTGCTTTTCTTCCCTCTCTCACTCATATGTACATTGTCCATTCAAATGATGTGTGATCATGGCTCTCCACATTTGCCTTTTTTTGTTATTTTCAGCAATATGTATACCATTATTATCCTTCTTTTACTTTGTGGCATTTATTATGTGTATTTGCCTAGACTTGCCAATTAGGTTATGTGCTGATTTGTTCTGCTTTTCTTCCCTCTTTCACTCATATGTACATTGTCCATTCAAATGATGTGTGATCATGGCTCTCCACACTTTCCCTTTTTTGTTCTTTTCAGCACTATGTATACCATTATTATCCTTCTTTTACTTAGTGGTATTTATTATGTGTATTTGCTTAGACTTGCCAATTAGGTTATGTGCTGATTTGTTCTGCTTTTCTTCCCTCTCTCACTCAAATGTACATTGTCTCTTCAAATTATGTCTGATCATGGCTCTCCACATTTTCCTTTTTTTGTTATTTTCAGCAATTTGTATATCTTTATTATCCTTCTTTTACTTTGTGGCATTTATTATGTGTATTTGCCTAGATTTGCCAATTAGGTTATGTGCTGATTTGTTCTGCTTTTCTTCCCTCTCTCGCTCATATTTTCCCTTCAAGTTATGTGTGATCCTGGCTTTCTTTCAGCTTTCTTTCTTTTGTTACTTTCAGCAATATATTTAGATTTATGATCCTTCTTTTTCTTTGTGATTTTTATTCTTGCATGTATTTGCCACACTCATATGTAGTTTACTAGCTGCTTTCCTCTGCTTTTCTTGCCTCTCTCTCTCTCTCCCCATTTACAATGACCCTTCAAGACTTGTTTGGTCAAGACTCTTCACAAATTTCTTTCTGTTATTACTTTAAGCAATACTTCCCCTTTCTAATCCTTCATTGTCTTTGTGGTAATTGTTCTTGCTAAGCCTTGTCATGTAGGCTATTTGCTGCTTTCTTTGCTCTTCTATTTCCCCTATCTCTCTCTCCTTATATAAGTCCCATATCCTTTCATGACATGGATGATCATAATTCCTCATGGGTTCCCTTTATTTGTTGCTTTTAGCAACGTATGGAATGTTATGGCTATTACTGCTGGGTTGGTTCTTTTGCCTAAACATCCAAAACTTGTTGAATGTCTTTCGCCGCTGAAATAAATAAGCAAAGAGAAAAGGAAAGATACAGAGACACTAGAGGGACAGTTTGGACACTAATTTTTTTTTTTTTTTTTATTCCAACGACATCTTGTTGGAGAAATTCATTTCTGAACAGTTTGGCATGTCTTTACCATCCAAAGTCCAACAGAGAAAGAGGTAGAGTTTATTTTTGGCACCAGGAGGCCTCTCTTTTGCGTATGTGTCAATTGTCTTTCCTGTCAGAGGACTCCTGGGAGATTTTTATGCTTATTTTATTTTGTACTTTTATTTTATTTTGTATTTTTATTTTATTTCATAGTTTTTATTTTATTTTGTATCTTTATTTTATTTCGTGTTTTTTATATTATTTCATATTTTTATTTAATTTCTACAAATGTTTGCTACTTTATGCCCCATCAACTTTAATTTTATTCAAATGGTGTGATATTGTTGAAATACTGATGCCCATTATCTGGAATTTTAACATGGGTTTTGTTCAGCTAAGGCTTTCAGATGTAGATGATCAATTGCAGATGGGTGTCCTCTACCATGTAGATCTTCATGACTCATATCACATCCATGGAACTTCAGAAACCAGCTCAGTAATGTCCACTCACAAAGAGATCCTTCACCTCATGCTCTGTTAATGTTATCCGCTGCTTTCCTCTGTCTCTTTTTCCCTCTATCTGGCCTGTTAGTATCAGGTTCTCCAAGCCCTCATTCCTCATTGCATGTCCCAGGAACTTCAGTAATCTCTTCCTGATGCTCACTATTGATTTTCTTATTGTTTCAATTTTTTCCAACACCTTGTCATTGCTCACATGCTTGGTCCATGATATCTGCAGCATCCTTCTGTAGAACCACATTTCCAGCTGCTTCAAGTTTTCTCTTCATCTTTGTTGATATTTTCCAACATTCACTGCCATATTGAAGAACTGACATCACATAGCAATCCAGTACTCTCTTCTTTGTTTCTAATGAAAATTTCCTTTGTCTTTGTACTTTACTTAGTTTCTGGAACACGTCCTTTGCCATGCCAATTTGCCTTTGAATCTCTGTGTTGCACTTTCCATCTTCAATTAGAACACTTCCCAGATATTTAAGTTTTCGTACCTGTTTGATTTTAACATCCCCCACCTGTATTTGGCACTTTGGGCTACTCTTTTTACTGATAACCATAAGTTTATGAAGTCACAGTACCTTATGGGTGATGGATAATCTTCCACCATACAACCCCTTTCCTGCTGTTGTAATGTTGCCTTTCACTACTCTGTTGCTATACCTATCCATAAAAAATTTTCTGCTGAGTTATATTTCTTAGTTCGACCATTCTAACCCTTGTAGCTAAGACCTACCATAACACATAGACTGTAAATCACTCTGCATATTCTATTAGTGAATAGTAAGTTCTCATAATTATAACTTTCATTTTATAACTATTGTCATCCAATCTTATGACTGTTTCTTCTATTACAACTCTCTGGGTCAATACAGTTTTCATTCTTTCTATTATTTTATCATGTATAGCACTTGACTGACTGAATAAAATAATAGAAAATCTATCTATCTATCTATCTATCTCAGTCGCTTCTTATCTATCTATCTATCTATCTATCTATCTCAGTCGCTTCTTATCTATCTATCTATCTATCTATCTATCTATCTATCTATCTATCTATCTATCTCAGTCGTTCTTATCTATCTATCTATCTATCTATCTATCTCAGTCGCTTCTTATCTATCTATCTATCTATCTATCTATCTATCTCAGTCGCTCTATCTATCTATCTATCTATCTATCTATCTCAGTCGCTCTTATCTATCTATCTATCTATCTATCTATCTATCTATCTCAGTCTCTTATCTATCTATCTATCTATCTATCTATCTATCTATCTATCACAGTCGCTTTATATCTATCTATCTATCTATCTATCTATCTATCTATATCAGTCAGTTAAGTGCCATACATGATATATACTTTGGGTGATCATGTTTCGAAAGAGACATGACTAACTGGGCAGAAAATTATCCCACAGTAGGTTACCATTACTTTCTGCAGTAGAATGGTTGCCATTAAGGCTACAGAACCCAATCTGTCCTATTATTTAACCCATAACTGGAGGGAAGAGATGGATTTGTGTGTAAGTGAATGTAAATTATTACTAATCTGAATAAAACTTGTCTTATTATTATAACACTCAAGTAGAATAGAATCTTCTTCATATCTTTTATTTTATAACTGTTTTCAGTTCTAAACAACAGTTGTCTCTTTGCCATCTGTTTACTGAAACCAGAAAACCATCAATATGTAAGTATTATAGCAACTGACAAGCTAGGATTATGGCGCTAGAAAAAATGGTAACAAAGAAAACAGAAGACGTAACAAATATAAATTTTGGCATTTTAATAGGTTTCTAAGAGAATTAGAGATTTATTATGGGCGGCCGTAATTTTATCAAGATACGCAGCTGACACTATATTGATAACAGACTCAAAAGAAAAACTGAAAAAATCCTAGACCTAAAAAGCAAGAATAAACGAATGACTATAAAGTACATGACAGAATATATGGCTATCAGCCAAAAAGCCAGTCAAAAGTGTAAACTTCAAATTGGAGACATCACACTCAAGCAGACATGAAAATTTAAATTTATATAACAAATGACAGTAAATGTGCTGCAGAAATCTGAATGTTGATAGGAATAGTGAAAGAAGCCTTTCAGAAACTAAGCAAAGTATCAAGACATTTGAAAAATTTAATTAGAAATAAAGAAAAGAGTGCAGAGTGTTTAACTGCCCTTTCTTCTTTTATGGCAGGGAATGATAAATAATTTCCTTATAATAATGAGGGGACTTGAAGAAACAGAGATGGTCTACAAATGGATGCTGAAAATACCTTGAATTGAACATTTAACTAACAAGGAAGTTTCAAAGAAAAATTTTTTTTTTAATCATATCACCCCCAGCAAGGCGGTAACGCCACTGATGTGCAGTGGGCTACATAAGAGAAAAAGCACTAAATAGAAGAGTGCAAAGAGAAGGACAAACCATTTAGAAAGGAGCAAGAGAAGGGAGGGGACACAGGTGTGATGACAGTTACAGAGGTGGAGAGAAAGGAAAAGATATACAGGGTGGTGAGAAAAGAACTAGGGTTAAGTTGTTTAGAGATGAGTATTGACCTTGCATTTGAATTTCTGGAGGTTGTAGCCGTCAGGAAAGCAATAAGAAAGAAGCAAGTTCCACAGGCTGGAAGTGCGAGGAAAGAAGCTGTAGGAATGTGAGTGGGTGAGAACCAGTTGCCAGTCTGGTTGCATGAGTAAACACCTGTTGCAGAGGCACCAGATGGAAACTAAAAGGACTCTTATACCTAAAATCAGAAAGAAGTAATCAAAATTTATGGGACATATAAGGGAAGACGTTTGGACATACTAAAGGCAGGAGGTGTAGACCAAAACAATAAATAACTTACCTTGTGTAAATGAATAACAATTCTGACAAAACGGAATAGTAAAGTATCAAACATTTTGTTGCAGAGTGGCTAATTGGTGGAATGGCGCAGGATCTAAAATAGTTTGTTAAAGTAAAGAATAGTAGCATTCAAGGCATAATATTTGAATGTCATTCCAATGTAATATTCAGACTGATTACTTTGGTGACCAGGGATGAGCATTGTGGTGCGTTGGATATTGGCTCGGAATGAGAAATCGGGGAGCTGAGTTCGAATTCCAGCTGAATTCATTGCCTTCAATTATGCACAAATACCCTAGGGAAAGGTATTAATCCATCTCTTCCTTCCAGTTATGGGTTAAATAACAGGACAGATTGGGTTCTATAGCCTTGGTCGGCAACCAGTCTACCGCAGAAAGCAATGGCAACCTACTGCGGGATAATCTTCTGCCCAGTCAGTCATGTCTTTTTCAAGACATGATCACCCAAGCATGTATCACGTATGGCACTTAACTGACTGACTGACTTTGGTGACAATTACAATCTAACCCCTCCTTTTTCTGTCTTGTCGGTCATTGTAACTATTGTACAGTTCTGTGTATATCTGTTTAGCATTATACTGAATAATACAGCAGCACACTTTCCCTGTGTATTGTATTCACTTTGGCAATACAACACATTAAGAGTTAAATGGGACATTAACATGTGGAGAGCCATGATCAGTCATGTTCTGAAGGAACATACTATGTAAAATGATAACAAGTTCAACCATAAAAAAGAATAAAGAATTTCCTTTGTTATCTAAATTTCTCAGATGAAAGTTTTTTTATCATAATACAGGGTGAGACATACAAAAGTCACGCACCATAAAGATAATTCATTAAAAGTGTAATGAACATTATATTTACTAGTTATTTAATTGCTATAATGTGCTGTTCAAAATGCTCTCCTTTTTTTTCAAAAACCATTTCAATTCTGTGCCTGCATGATTCATTAACACATTTGAAAGTTTTATTTGTCATTTTACGGCATTCATATTTAATTCTTTCTTTAAGTTCCTCAATATTTCTTGGGCACGTCTGATAAACAACTGTTTTCAAATGTACCTACATAAAAAATTTGAGGTCGAGTGACATTGGTGGCCATTCAATAGATTCCTCATGCACCACTTTTGCCTCATTCTATACATTATATGTTGTTTTCCTTCCAAATTTTTTTTAATCTTTTTGTTGTGGAGTAGTTTTTGCACTGAAGGTTATAATCGAGCTATGTCGGTTGCTAATTGACTTAATGCACCCAAAATGTTAGGAACTTGGTAATCTTCCACTTAAAGCTGACTCCTTAATATTCGGCTAACTGCCAACTAATATCAACTGTCTGTTAGTTCTACTGAACTCCAGTAGAACTCTAAAGAACTCCTATGAACTTCCCAAGAACTTCCTGTTAACTCTTATTAATATAGGTGGGAGATTCCATTATCTGAGGAATAAGTGTGTTTCTCTATAACACTTTTTATATTCATCGTAGCAGTTCAGTTAATCTCTGACCTTTTTCCTGTTTGAAATTATGATTTTAATAATACACATTGATTTATTTATTATCATTTTGTTGCCTTTGCTATTCTGTGCCCTCTGGTCTTCTTTTCAGGCATATTTTTTAAACAGCATGTTGTTACAATTATGTATTGATTCTTTACAATTGATTTTTTTTAATTAATAAACTTAACTGGTTGAATTTGCAATTCAGTGAATATTCCAGTCATGGAATAAACCATTACAAACTTTTCCTAGAAGCCAACCATCTGATATAGGACTCTTTGAAAAAACTATACAAGATGTTACATTGTACAGATAAAGGTCCCCTCATCTCTAAACAGTGCAAGGTAATGTGTTTTGCATCTTTTTATTTCTTCAGTTTCATTTCCTCACACTCAATCATTAAAAGACTGGTTATATATATCTATATATATATATCACTAAACTCCTGTGAATTTTTCTCTCTTGACATCAAAAATTCTATGACCATTCTTTACTTTCAAGATGTGTCCAAGGGGTGGAGATAGCCATTTTCAAAGCAGATCATGGGTAGGATTGAGCTCTCTAAAGAAGAACATTTTAAAAACAGTTTCCACTTCTGCTATATAAGTGTGTCTCTTCAGATTCCATTCACCTATGGCTTAGGGAGTAGTGACTCTGACTGACACCAAATTGATCGTGTTTCAATCCTGGCCAAAAGCAAGTGGATGTGTCTAGCCACACTGATGAGCTGTGATACAGCAAATCAGGCTTATATGTGGACGACTAATATATTATGCTCTCATAAATTTTAAAAACAGTTTCCACTTCTGTTATATTAGTGTGATTCTTCAGAAATGAATTGAGTTCTTTCGGTGACTGGCGTGTGTATACACTGCTTATATACAATGCGTTAAAATTTTCCTTCTTTGATGCCATGCACCTATGGCTTAGGGAGTAGCGACTCTGAGTGATATCAAATCGGTTGAGTTTCAATGACAGCCAGAAACAAGTGGATGTGTCTAATCACACTGATGAGCTGTGATACAGCAAAACAGGCTTGTATGTGAATGACAAATATATATATATATATATATATATATATATATATATCTTAGAAGTAGTACCAACTAATAGGTTGGTAGTCCTCTGTTTGTAGTGATTTACTTCATTAAGAGTGCTCAATACTTAGTAGAGCATTATATATGGTAATATTTTATGATAAGTTTATAATGAAAACATGGTTTACTGCAACACCTGGCATGCTATTGGTTCATTGAGACAAACCCTTCAAAAATCCCACCTGTAATGTTCTGGATATAGTAAAAATTGTGTTGTTATTAAACTTCTATACACACTGATTCCTAACAGAAACAATATTTCATTGCTTGATGAAGTACTAATAAGATAGTACCGAAACACAATGGCTCTTGTGTTGCAGTAAACTATGTTTTATTATAAACTTATAATAAAAATATTACCATATATATATATATATATATATATATGGTGATGTAAATTAATAAATATATGAGGGTATATAGTATTACTATTCAGGTGTTAATGAACAGAGCTGTATTATATATATATATATTAATAAATATTCATATTATCCTACATCTATGGTATGACTTGAAGTTTCATGTGTTATGCAACCATCAGGTGCATATTTCAAACTGACAGTTTAATAAATTTGAATTTAAATTCACTTGATGTTCATGGGAATTAAATCTTATAAAGTTAAGTTACTGTTTTTTTAATAACACGGTTAAAAATTTGAATATTCTAAGATTACATGTAGATAAAAATTTAAAATTTAAATTTAAAATATTAAAAATAATAAAATACAGTGAGTAGAAATCAAAGGGGCATAAATCATGAAACGTAAAAAAAATTAAATATTCAAATATTAAATGTAGATAAAAAATTAAAATTTTAAATAAAAATAAAGAATTAAGAAGTAAAATTTAGAATTAAAAGTAAAAATTAAACAATGTAGGGAGCAAAAATAAAAGGGGCTTAGTTCATAACTGTTAAAAGTAATATTGCAGGGAAAGAAAGAAATATATATATATATATATATATAAAGTATTATTTTTTTCATTTATCTTTTTATTCAATATATTATTTGAACTATATTGCATAGAGAAATGTAGTCATCTAATTCTGGTGTTGTATAAGCCATAGCACTGATGAGTTTCTCTTAGTTATAAGCTTATTGCTTCCTGAAATGCACATACGTAATTAAACACTGGTAACATATCCAGTTATATGTGTTTCTCTTCATCTAAAATAGCATTATAAAATATAAAATTATAACAGACTAACATCTTCATCTTTCAGCCAGTGTTTTCTCTCAGCTTCTTCAGAAGTTGCAAAGATTGACCAAAAGCTATCATCTCTACTAATTTAATTTTAAAAGTATTATTCAGAACTTTACAGGTTTTTAGCCCCCTGCACAGTAGTGGCAGTGACATGCCTTGCTCGGGGTGAAACACTTATAAAAAAAAAAAATAATGTGCCTTGAAGAAGAGGGGCAAAATATGTGGAATTACCATTTCTTTTGCTACCCATGATCCAGTTTGAAAATGGCTATCCCCACCCCTTGGACACATCTTGAAAGTAAAGAGTGGTCATAAAATTTTTGTTGTCAAGAAAGAAAAACTCACAGGAGTTTAGTGAAGATATTGAATCCATTGCCAAATCTGCTGCTATGAAAGTGGGCTCCCTGTGCAGGGCCCGGAAATTTTTCCCACCTGAATCTATTCTGCACATATACAAATCTACCATCCGCCCGTGTATTGAATATTGCTGCCATATCTGGTCGGGTGCCCCTGCTGCTCTCCTTGGGCTTCTTGACAAAATACAAAGGAGGATCTGTAACGTGGTTGATACTGACTTGGCAGACTGGCTGCAGCCGCTCTCACACCGGCGTGATGTGGCTTCCCTGTGCCTCTTCTACAAGTACTTTCATGGCTTCTGCTCCGATGAGCTTAGATCACTGGTGCCGCCTAAGCACGAATTTACACGAGATACTAGATTAGCAACTAGGTCCCACCCTTTTACAGTTAAACAAATAAGATGTAACCGTAAATTCTACTCCAACAGCTTCTTTTCTCGCGCTTCCCACCTGTGGAACTCCCTTCCACAAGTCTGCTTTCCCGACAGTTACAATCTCCAGGTGTTTAAATGTAGGGTCAATAGACACCTCCTATCACACTAACTCCCAACTATTCTCACAACACTCTCATCTACCCAACCCCCATTCTCGGTATCCTTACCTGCCTATCACCCACCCTCTGTCTTTTCCTATATTTAATCAGCCTTTCTCCACTCTACGTAGCCCCCTGCACAGTAGTGGCAGTGACATGCCTTGCTCGGGGTGAAACGCTTATAAAAAAAAAAATAAAAAAAATAATGTGCCTTGAAGAAGAGGGGCAAAATATGTGGAATTACCATTTCTTTTGCTACCCACGATCCAGTTTGGAAATGGCTATCCCCACCCCTTGGACACATCTTGAAAGTAAAGAGTGGTCATAGAATTTTTGTTGTCAAGAGAGAAAAACTCACAGGAGTTTAGTGAAGATTTATGAAAACATTGCACTTGATGTATGCACGACAAGGAAATGGACCAACAGATATAATGATAACCCTCGAAAAAAGATAGAAATTACCTTAGTGACAGGCACCACTGTGGCAGGAAATAACTAATATGAATGAGGATAAGTTCAATAACTATTGTAAAACTCTTTAAAAGCCTCTAAATAAGCCCTGATAGTGCATGCAGTTTAGTGCAGTCTCTCAGAATGCAGACAGATTCTGTGGTGGTGTACAGAATGGCTGCTACCCAAAATCTACTGGGGCTGTACAAGATGAATAGAATTCAAAGGACAATGGCTCTTCATTGATGATAAGATAAAAGATATAATTCATATACAGGTGAAAAAGCAAACAAGAGGTAGAACTACATGCCCTCATTCAACAGTGGAATGACACAATATCATAGAAAACAGATGATTGGTAACTAGATTTGGAATCATAATATTAAATCTGTTTTAATTAAAGAAAAACATTACCTTCATTTTTGCCAATCCTCATATAGGAGAGAGAGCAAAAAGATAACACATATTAAGAGCTACAAAGTAAAGGAATTGTGGAGAGCCATAATTGTTATTGTAATTAAAAGCCATGGCACATAGAAGAAAAAGACATATATTGTTACTGCTCAGTTTTAAGTTGATTCAAGCAGAATATTTTATTTAATTCACAAAATGATTTGTTTTTGTTACAATATGCTTTTACTGTATTTGTGATTTTTCAGTAAAAAATGAAAAAATTCCAGTTATTTATATTGAAGCTGATGGGAGCTTTTTTGCGTAGGAAGCGTTCATTGATTATATTTGCGGGAAGATTCCATAAATCATTTATAAAAATACATAGTCCATTTTTTCTTATCCTATTCGATGCAGTATTAATCCTACTGTATGCTGGTGAATACAGGACAATTTCCGCACAGATAAAGAAGAGACTTAAAGCAAAAGAAATGTGGTTCCACAGAATGATTCTGAGAATATTATGAACCAAATATGTGAGCAATAATTAAGTTTTAATAAAAATGGAAGCAAAAAACAAATCTCAAAATCAGGCAGAGATAAATTTCTAGAGCACATAATGAATAATGAGGGATTAGAAAATTTGATACTCACAGGGCAGATTAAAGAGGAAAACAAAACCTTCCTAGCAAACTTGAATAAATGGATCACAGAACAAGGTTTATGAGAGACTAGCAGTCTAACCCAGCACTGCTCGGGTGTAATGAAAGCTTTAAAACTAATCCATGGTCTGGGAGCTCAGACTTTTTGGACGTTGGCACGAAAGACTAAAAACAATAGTTGCTTCCAGTTAAAGCGAAACTGTAGACTAAAAGAAAAATGAAGTGATGTAAGTCAAATTTTGATTTCCTGGTATCGGTATCAAATAAGCTTTTTTCATTGTAAACTGAATTTTGAAGGTTAAATAAGTCCTCTGAGTAAATGGTCTGATGGCTGAGGCTAAGAACTACAATTATACCTACTTAGAGCCAAACCCAAAGCAAAAACTAAAATAAAAGGGCTGAAAAAATTACATACAGGTAGATAAACAGATGCACACACAAACATCTTGCCTTTGATATATATATATTATTGATTTTCTGCACTATTGTAAGAACTGCAACCTTGAAACTTCTGAATATTGTTTCTTATGTCTTTGTCTATGAGTGCATCAAATTTGATTAAAATCGGACCACATCTTCTATAACCTGATTTTTTCGATTATAGGTTTTCGATATTTATTGGGGGTACCTCGACACAAAACCTAGCTAAGAACACTTGCAGACACTTACAGTACAACTTTGTAAATTTTCAAGAAAATCAGTTCAGCCATTTTAGAGTCTATAGGTAATGGACACACACACACACACACACTGAGACAAAGTTCCATTTATAAATAAGTTTAGATAACAAAAACAAAATTTATAAAAGGCTACAAAAGAAAGAAAATTGTGGAGAGCCATGATCGTCAACATCCTAGCATTACATGGCATATAGAATGAGAAGATTGAATTTGCGATTTTTCAGTAAAACTATATATAAAATTTTATGTGAGCTTTTTTTTTCTGTCAAATCAACCATTCATCCATGCATGGAGTACTGCTGCCTTATATGGTCAGGTGCCCCCGCTGTTCATCTTCGTGTTCTTGACAGGCTCCAAAGGAGAATCAGTAATGTGATAGGTACCGACTTGGCGGCTCAACTACAGCCACTTTCCCACTGACGAGAAGTGGCTTCCCTTTGTCTGTTCTATAACTACTTCCATGGCTTCTGCTCCAACAAACTTAAGTCACTGGCGTTTCCACAACAGGTGTTTACTCATGCAACCAGACTGGCAGCTGGGTCTCACCCATTCACAGTTAGATCAACCAAATGCAGATGACAATTCTACTCTTGCAGCTTCTTTTCTCGCACTTCCCGCCTGTGAAACTCATTTCCTTAATCTTGCTTTCCTGAAGGCTACAACCTCCAGGAATTTAAATGCAAGGTCAATGCTCATCTCTTAACTACTTGACTCTAATTCTTTCCACACCGCCTTTCTAACTGGTTTGTCCTTCTCTTCAATCTCCTAATCTTTTTCTCTTATGTAGCCCCCTGCACGTCAGTGGCGTTACCGCCTTGCTCGGGGGGATACGATTAAAAAATAAAAATAAAAAGAGGAAGAGTTTGTTGATTATATTTGTGGGAAGACTCCATGAATTGTTTGTATAAATGCATCGCTATTTTCTTTTCTACTACTGTACTTATTCCCTGCTATGCAATATTAATTCTCTGTGGTATTTAATGTGAGACAATTTCTTTACGAATAAAAGAGACTTGAAGCAATCAGAAATGTGGTTCTACAAAAGGATGCTGAATATACCATGGACAGAACACAAGAGCAATAACAAAGTTTTAAGGAAAATGGAAGCAAAAATGAAACTCAGACTTAAAATTTTTTAAATCTCTGCATGTAATGAGAAAGGCCTCATAAGATTGTGGCACTCTAATTTGTAGAGATGCAGAGTGAAACATCAAGCACTTTAGTCATGTTTAGTACCATATGTAATACACGCTTGTGCGATCATGTCTTGAAAGAGAGATGACTGACTGGGTAGAAGATTGTCCCGCAGAAGGTTGCCATTACTTTCTGCAGCAGACTGGTTTCCAACCAAGGCTTTAGAACCCAATTTGTCCTGCTATTTGACCCATAGCTTGAGGGAAGTGATGGGTTAATACCTTTCCCAAGAGTATCTGTGCAGAAGTGAATGCAATGAATTCAGCTGAAGTTTGAACTCAGCTCTCTGATTTCATGTTCCAAGTCAGTATCCACTGCACCACAACGTACACTGAGCACCTTATCTAACAAAATTGTGTAAATGGATAACATATCTAGGATAATAAGTGGGCAAATACAGCACAGAGTAGAAAAGGACAGGAGGATGTGGGGAGCTGTACTGGATTTTTCCAATATTCTGAAGAGAAGCAGCACATAAAAGAGAAGGTTTTTTTTTTATACTTGGCTTTAAGACAACAGGAGAACACTTTGCCATCAGCTGGGTACCAGATCTGGTGTAGGAGCCTGCAATTTGTTAATCTACACTCGTCTTGTCAAATATAATGACGTATTGCAGATTTTATAAAGAGCACCAATGATTTTAATTTTATTCTCAAATTAGTATTATTTTTATAGCTTTTTTATTATATTCAAACTAATGCTTTTAAGAGCACATTTTGTTAGTTTTCAATTTTACCAGTGATAGTCAGTCAGTTAAGTGCCATACGTGATACACGCTTGGGCAATCATGTCTTGAAAGAGACATGACTGACTGGGCAGAAGATTATCCCGCAGTAGGTTGCCATTGCTTTCTGCGGTAGACTGGTTGCCAACCAAGGCTATGGAACCCAATCTGTCCTGCTATTTAACCCATAACTGGAAGGAAGAGACGGATTAATACCTTTCCCAAGGGTATTTGCGCGTAAGTGTATACAATGGATTCAGCTGGAATTTGAACTCGGCTCCCTGGCTTCTCGTTCTGAGCCGATATCTACTGTACCACAACACACATCCTGATGGATGTGGTTACCAGAGATATATAAAGTTTATAACAAAACTTTATATATATCTCTGTATATGTCTAAGATTCTACATGCTTTGGCTATCAACCTGGAGCACTACCTCAGTTTTTAAAATTTTTATATAATTTCCCCCAAGCAAGGGAATGCTACAAATTCAGCTGAAATTCAAACTAGTTCTTGAATTTCTTGCTCGGAGTCAATATCTACTGCAATTCAAAACAACTTTCTGCCTTTCTGAGTCGACATCTACTGCACCAGTACCAATTTCCTTGGTTTTGAGTCAATATCTACCACCCAAACAATTTCTTGTTTCGAGTCAATATCTACTGCACCAAACATAATTTCGCCTCCTGAGTCAATATCTACTGCACCAAAAACAATTTCATCTGGAGTCAATATCTACTGCACCAAAACAATTTCTTGCTTTGAGTCGACATCTACTGCACTCCAAACAATTTCTTGCTTTGAGTCAATATCTACTGCACCAAAACAACTTTTGGTCTTGAGTTTGACATCTACTGCACCAAAACAATTTCTGTCTTGAGTCAATATCTACTGCACCAAAAACAATTTCTGTCTTGAGTCAATATCTACTGTACCAGTTAAAACAATTTCTTGGTTTTGAGTCAATATCTACTGCACCAAAAACAATTTCTTGCTTTGAACATTATCTACTGCACCAAAACAATTTCTTTGGTTTTGAACATTCATTTACCAAACAATTTCTTTAGTTTTATCAATATCTACTGCAATCAAAATAACTTCTTGTTTTGAGTCAATATCTACTGTACCAAATACTTTCTGTCTTGAGTCAATATCTATTGCACTAAAACAATTTTTTGTCTTGAGTCATTATCTACTGCAATTGAAACAATTTTTGTTTTGAGTCAATATCTACTGCAACTAAACAATTTCTTGTTTTATTTATTATCTTACTGCACCAAAATAATTTTCAATGCTTGAGTCATTCAAAATGTAATTAAAATAATTTTTGTTTTGAGTCACATCTGCTGCACTAAAACAATTTCTTTGTTTTGAGTCAATATTCATTGCACCAAACAATTTCTTGTTTTGAGTCAATATCTACTGCACTAAAGCATTTCATTTGAGTCATTGATTACTGTACTCAAAATTAATTTCTTGCCTTGAGTCAATAACTACTGCACTAAAACAATTTCTTGGTTTTGAGTCGACATCTACTGCACCAAAACAATTTTTGTTCGATTTGGACATTCACTGCACCCAAACAACTCTTTGCCTGAGTCAATATCTACTGCACCAAAACAATTTCTTTGCTCATCAATATCTACTGCACCAAAACAAATTTCTGCCTTGAGTCAATATCTACTGCACTGAAACACTTTCTGTTTTGAGTCAATATTCACTTTGCACCAGGCATCACTCTTTGCCTTGAGTCAATATTCATCAATTGAAACAATTTCTTGTTTTGAGTCAATATCTACTGCATCAAAAATAATTTCTGGTTTTGAGTTTATATCTACTGCACCAAAACAATTTCTTTGTCTTCTGAGTCAATATCTACTGCACTAAAACAATTTCTCAGTTCGAGTCAATATCTACTGCAATTAAAACAATTTTTGTTTTGAGTCAATATCTACTGTGACCAAAAACAATTTCTTGTTTTGAGTCATTATCTACTGCACCAAACACCCCTTGTATATCTTGAGTCAATATTCAATGTACTGAAGAATTTCTTTTCTTGTTTTGAGTCAATAATTCACTGTACCAAAACACTCTTTAGTTTTGAGTCAATATCTACTGCACCAAAACAACTTCTTGTTTTGAGTCAATATCTACTGCACCAAACAATTTCTTGTTTTGAGTCAATATTCATTTGCAATTTTGTACTAATTTTTGTTTTGAGTCAATATCTACTGCACCAAAAACAATTTCTTGTTTTGAGTCAATATTCACTGCACCAAAACACCTCTTGTTTTGAGTCGATATCTACTGCACCAAAACAATTTTTGTTTTGAGTCAATATTCATTGCACCAAACAATTTCTGTTTTGAGTCAATATCTACTGCACCAAACAATTTCTGTCTTGAGTCAATATTCATTTTCAGACCAAAGAAACAAATTTCTTGTTCTCTTGAGTCAATATCTACTGCACCAAACAATTTCTTGTTTTGAGTCAATATTCATCGCACCAAAACAACTTCTTGTCTTGAGTTACATTTGGCCACAAAAACAATTTCTTGTTTTGAGTCAATATCTACTGCACCAAAACAATTTCTTGTTTTGAGTCAATATCTAGTGTAATTAAAATAATTTCTTGTTTCGAGTCAATATCTACTGCACCAAAATAATTTCTTGTTTTGAGTCATCTGCTCACTGTAACAATTTCTTGCTTTGAGTCAATATTCATTGCACAAAACACCCCTTGTTTTGAGTCATATCTACTGCAATTAAACAATTTCTTGTTTTGAGTCAATATCTACTGCACCAAACAATTTCTGGTCTTGAGTCAATATCTACTGTATCAAAACAATTTCTTGTTTTGAGTCAATATCTACTGCACCAAAACAACTTTGCCTTTGAGTCACATCTACTGCACTAAAACAATTTTCGTTTTGAATATAATTACTGCACCAAAACAATTTCTTGCTTTGAGTCAATATCTACTGCACTAAAACAATTTCTTGTCTTGAGTCAATATCTACTGCACCAAAATGAATTTCTTGTTTTGAGTCAATATCTACTGCACCAAAAACAATTTCTTGTTTTGAGTCAATATCTACTGCACTAAAACACTTTCTGTTTTGAGTCAATATTCATTGCACCAAAACAATTTCTGTTTTGAGTCAATATTCATTGCATCAAAAACAATTTTCAGTTTTGAGTCAATATCTACTGCACCAAAACAATTTCTGTCTTGAGTTTAATATCTACTTCTGCTCGTACCCAAACAATTTCTTGTCTTGAAAACAATATTCACTGCACCAAAATGTTCTTTGTCTTGAGTCAATATCTACTGCACCAAAACAATTTCGTCTTGAGTCAATATCTACTGCACCAAAACAATTTCTTGTCTTGAGTCAATATCTATTGCACCAAAACAATTTCCTGTCTTGAGTCACATCTACTGCACCAAAAACAATTTCTTGTCTTGAGTCAATATCTACTGCACCAAACAATTTCTGTCTTGAGTCAATATCTACTGCACCAAAACAATTTCTTGTCTTGAGTCAATATCTACTGGTAACTAAACAACTTCTCGTCTTGAGTCAATATCTACTGCACCAAAACAATTTCTTGTCTTGAGTCAATATCTACCGTACCAAAATGGTCTCTTGTCTTGAGTCAATATCTACTGCACCAGAAACAACTTCTTGTCTTGAGTCAATATTCATTGCACCAAAACAATTTCTTGTCTTGAGTCAATATCTACTGCACCAAAACAACTTCTCTTTGGTCTTGAGTCAATATCTACCGTAATTAAACAATTTCTTGTTTTGAGTCAATATTCATTGCACCAAAACAATTTTCGTTTTGAGTCAATATCTACCGCATTCAAAACAATTTTTTGTTTTGAGTCAATATCTACCGTACCTCAAACTATTTTTGTTCGGAGTCAATATCTACTGTTCAAAAACAATTTTTGTTTTGAGTCACACTCATTGCACTAAAACAATTTTTTGTCTTGAGTCAATATCTACTGCACCAAAACAACTTTTTGTCTTGAGTCAATATTCACTGCACCAAAATGAATTTTCAGTCTTGGAGTCAAGGTCTACTGCACCAAAAGAATTTCTTGTCTTGAGTCAATATCTACTGCACCAAAACAATTTCTTGTCTTGAGTCAATATCTACTGCACCAAAACAATTTCTTGTCTTGAGTCAATATCTACTGCACCAAAACAATTTCTTGTCTTGAGTCAATATCTACTGCACCAAAACAATTTCTTGTCTTGAGTCAATATCTACTGCACCAAAACAATTTCTTGTCTTGAGTCAATATCTACTGCACCAAAACAATTTCTTGTTTTCTTGAGTCAATATCTACTGCACCAAAACAATTTCTTGTTTTGAGTCAATATCTACTGCACCAAAACAATTTCTTGTTTTGAGTCAATATCTACTGCACCAAAACGCACATTGAGCACCTTATCTAATGAAATTGTGTAAATGGATAGCAGATCTGGGATAATAACAAATTATCATAATAAAGCTACTAAAATAAGGAGTACTGAGTGTGAATGAATAAGAAAAAGGAAAACATTAGTGGAATAAAGAAGGCAGTAGCTATCGATTGACATCACATTTACATTTTTAAAGATCAAAGTTGACGGGAAAGCAAAAACTGGAAGAAAATTCTACAAGCAAAAAGTTCAAGAAAAGAAACTGTTAGTAAAGAACTTAGAATTATCTGTAACCATATAAACTGTAAAAGATGAGAACTTGTCAGTCTGGTACTGCCCTTGAATGCATAGAGAAAGTAATGCTTATTGTGGAAACACAAAAATGTAGCACAAGTTCAAGAGTGGTGATAGAGGAAGGTTGGTCTTCAGCCTGTCTTAAACTTAGCTAACCACAATTACTGATGTAAACATAACACAGTATTCCTTACAATAAAACAATACATTCTTACATATTCTTAATACAGTCACCATAATACCTCAAGTCTCTATGTAGTCTGTACTAGTCCCCATATCTTGCCTGCATAGGGTAGGAAATAAAAATAACAATTAGAAGAAAGTAATATTTTATTTATTATGAGTAATACAGAAATATGGTACAAGGACAAAACGGAGGATAGGGGAAGACTGGTCTTCAGTCTGTCTTATATTAAACCTGGCTAGCCACAATCACTAACCCAAACATACTGCATATCAAAGTCAAAACAACACATTCTAACTTACAATTCTTACTACGGGCATTAAAATACCTCAAGTCTCTATGTAGTCCTAACTAGTTTCTATATGTACAATTTGTCTCTGGAAGAGGGGAAAATAATAAATAAATAACAACATTTTAAAAATTAAACCATAATTAATGTTTATAATAAATACAATTAATTTACACAAAAATAAACAAAATAAGAAAAAGTTCATCAGAATTAATACCAAAAAAATATTTATAGAAAAGGCAGAGGGAAGCTACATTTCAGTGGTAGGAAAGTGATTGAAGCCAAGATGCCTGGGTATATTCAAATTAGACACACAGCATCTGAGACCAGCTCCACTTGACATGTTTACAGCATCTTTTTGTTAATATCATATATTCTTCTTTCTTTACCTTTCATGTGTTCAAATTTGACACTTTGGTTATTTTAACTTAAATGGAATGACAGATGAAGAAATAAAATGAAAGTTATGGGTGAAATAAAGAATCCTATTTAAAATGGCCTGCAGATTCCCAAAGCGACACCTGAGAAATTTTATCACACTTTTCAAATCAAATATTCTGACCAAAATTGCTGAATCTGATTGATATTATTATATAACTACCATATATTTCTGTATATAGGGCAACCTTTAAATAAGACAAGGTCAAAAAATATAGCAGATTTCATGAATTTATCCTATACATGTCAGATAAGTTGACTGCTTATTGATTATATAAAGATGGTGTTATCAGAAATCTTGTTACAGTATCATTAAAAATTAAAGATAAACAAAATAACAAAACTGATTCTGTATCATATTTTTCCTATACACATTCTCTGAAAGGGAAACCATTTTTTTCTTTACATTCATAACATGATCTCTTGCAAATTCTGATACTTCATCTTCTTCCTCTTCTTTCCCTATATCTAAACAACTACAAACAGCCTGGTTTACTAATGGCTATTTACTTATACTTCATTGACAATCACAAAATGCTGCTTATAAAAGTATGATAATGTATGATAACAGTACATTCCATTGTTGTGAACGCAATCATAACTCAATATTCATGTTTTCTTAGCTGAGCTTGCATGGATACAAGTTGATTTTGTTGATATGGAATTATTCATTGAATAAGAAATATATTAAGAAGTTATGCCAGCAATATTAAGGTTGAAATGGTTTTATTACTTTCATTAACAGTTTATTTGATAATGTAAATCTTTTCAGGTACATTATTGGTTATTGCACTGAAGTTGAGCTGAGCCTACCAGTAAATATCACTTAAAATTTAAGGTTTCTCTTTTAGAATTGTAATATAAGACAAACCCCAATTTTTAAAAGTGATTTTTGGTATTTAAAGGTTGCCTTATAGATGGAAATATATGGTAGTTTGTTACTTATTTCCATGAGATTACTCATGTTCATTTTTTTTCAAATAATATTGGTTTCACACAGGATCAGGGTAGTATGCTGTTGTTATGTATTATCTGACCTCATGCCTAATTGTTTGCAGAAGTGCATTTACATTGAGCAAGTGTTATAAAACAGCAAAAACATGCAAGCTGGCTAACCAAAGAAAATAAATATTGTTTTGAAAAGTTGAAGAATGCTGATGCTGTGTGATGAACAAAATTTCCCAGGTCAGATGTAGAGACAGAGATGTATTTATAGAAAAACTGTTTTGATAAAACAGTGTTGCCAAGATCAGAGAATACAAACCTCAAAATTGTTTTATAAACAATGTGCCTGAAACATGACACGTGCAAACAAGATTTCGGAAGACAGTTGAGTAGTCGGTCAGCAGTTAAGACCAGAAGACAGACCAAGAAAGACACAGGGGAAACAGTAGATGAGCACAGCCTTTGGCTGCTCCCTTGTATGCATGTGTGCTGACCTCACCACCACCTTCCACTCTACAGTCAACGTCACTAAGAAGCAAATAAAAGATATATTGTATGCCTTTATTTATATGCACATGTTACTGTTGACATTTTATCAGCAGGAAAGAGACAGTTGATATTATTAACGATAAGTTAACAAATTTTGGGTACAAGTTTTATTTTTGTTGTTTTCATATTAATATACAATAACATTTCCAATTTTTTATCAGTTACTTCAACTTTGGAGAAACTCACACTGAAGAGATTAGAATTCTTGTGGGATGATGCACAGACAGTCACCAGCACTGTCTTGTCCTAAATATCCAGTGGCACAAAAAGTGTGAGAAAACCAACAGATAATCTGAAAACTGTTTTTTGCCAGATGTACAATATTAGTTGGGGTTTATCTGCATGGACACAGAATGGATTTCATGTCAACCTTTGGGAGAAGGGAGTATACAAAACTCAGTCAGTCAGTCAAGTGCCATACGTGATACACACCTGGGCAATCATGTCTCGAAAGAAACATGACTTACTGGGCAGAAGATTATCCCGTAGTAGGTTGCCATTACTTTCTGTGGTAGACTGGTTGCCAGCCAAAGCTATAGAATCCAATCTGTCCTGTTATTTAACACATAAATGGAGGAAAGGGATGGATTAATACCTTTCCCAAGGGTATTTGCGTGTAAATGAATACAAGGAATTCAACTGGAATTCAAACTCGTCTTCCCGATTTCTCATTCCGAGCCGATATCCACTGCCCCACAAAGAGCCGATATCCACTGCACCACAACACACATACGAAACTACTCAGATCATTAGTAAATATACAGAGGGGTCCAAAAGTAGGTGGGAAATAAGAAGAAATTCATTGGTGTCACGTCAGATGAACATGCTGGCCAATCAATTGGACCTACTTGGCTAATCCATTTTTTAGGAAATGTTTCAGGAAAATGTTTCATCAAGATACTCACTGATTTGTATTGTGGTGCAATGAATATCTGCTTGGAATTCTAATTGACTTCATTGCATTCACTTACACACCAATACCCTTAAGAAAGGTATTAATTGACTTCTTCTCCCTCTAACTATGTGTTGAATAGCAGGACAGATTGGATTCTATAGCTTTGGTTGGCAACCAGTCTACCACAGAACGAAAAGTCAATCTCCTGCAGAAAAATCTTCTACCTTGTCAGTCATGATTCACCAAGCATATATCATGCATGGTAATTAATTAGCTGACTGCTCTTGAATAATGTGGAGGGGCTCTATCTTGTTGGAATTGATACACAAGCCTATTCCATCTACTGTTCACCTACTTTTGGACCACCCTGTAGATGCAGATACCACAGTTTATAGGAGCCCCACAATGACCTTGATACCCAGAACCCTGCAGCTAATATCTACACTAACCTAACCTAACAGCTCAATGAGAGAAAAACTGGCTTTTAAGATATTCAACACCTCCAAAATTAAGCTCGTAATGTTTTATCATCACTGAGCAAACCTTGAACATGATGAATGGTTGCATTCTTAATTTGCTTTGTGACTAAAGTTCAACAGATATTTATGATCCATTGTGAAAAAGCCTAGAAAAAAAGTTACTTTTTTTAATTGGTATCACCCCGTGCAAGACATTAAAGCCACTAAGACACAAAGGGATACAGTGTGGAAGAATTATAAACAACAAAATGCTTCTAAAATGAAGCTACTATCAGTTAATCATCATAGACAATCACACCTACCTCCTATTAGCATGGACCAGGCTTGCCTCCCAGAGAGTAAAACACTATGCCTCCTTGGTTTCATACTCTCAGCGGACCTCAAGTGGAATGACTATATCGAATCCATTGCTAAATCTGCTGCTATGAAAGTCGGTTCTCTGTGCAGAGATTTTTTCCATCTGAATCTATCCTGCACATTTATAAATCTACCATCCGCCCATACATTGAATACTGCTGCCATATCTGGTCAGGTGCCCCTGCTATTCTCCTTGGGCTTCTAGACAAGGTACAGCGGAGGGTCTGTAATGTGATCGATACTGCAGTCTCTCTCTCACTGGCGCGACGTGGCTTTCCTGTGTCTCTTCTATAAATACTTTCACGGCTTCTGCTCCAATGAACTTAGATCACTGGTGCCCCCTAGGTTCGAATTTGCCCGAGATACTAGATTAGCAACTAGATCCCACCCTTTTACAGTGAAACTGATAAAATGCAACCGCAATTTCTACTCCAACAGTTTCTTTTCTCGCACTTCCCGACTGTGGAATTCTCTTCCACATGACTGCTTCCCCGACGGCTACAATCTCCAGGAGTTTAAATGTAAGATCAATAGACATCTCCTAACACACTAACTTCTATTCTTTCAAACACTCTTCCCACCCACCCAACTATCTATCGCCCCCCTTCTGACATTTCTTATATCTAACCACTCTTCCTATTTACCTCCCCCTATGTGTTATATATCGACAAACAACAAACACGCATATATATAAAAATATAAAGTTATATTTTTATTAATGACGATGAACCGTGTAGAATAGGGAACAGAGAATTGAGAGAGCGAGCTTCTAATGGGTTGACGGGAGTGTAGTCTTATCTGTTGTGTCTCTCTTCACCGGCCGATCTCTGTTGCTCCTCTACTACTACTGGCGAATCCGTGTGCCGAGGTCTTTTTATAATCTTCCAGAACCGGGACTTTTTCTTCCGGTTTTGCCTCGCCCACGCACGCTCACGTAATTCTCAGAGACACCTGTTCTGTTTGCCTCTGTGGTTATTTCCGCTGCTGCCGGAAATAAGGTCAAACAACATCCGTTCCTTTCAACGACCGGAAACACCCTCGCTTGCATCAGCCTTCCTCGGGTGGGGCCAGATTGTTATATTACACATGTAGCCCCAAGCGCAATAGTGGCAGTGGAATGCCTTGCTTGGGGTGAAATGATTAAAAAAAAAAACAACATTAATAATGAGTCAAAAGAGGGTAAAGTAATCAGGACAGTAGATAGTGATTGACGTCACATTTAAATTTTTGCAGATTAAAATTGGCTGGAAAGCATGGAGCCAGAAGGGAATTCCACAAGTGAGAAGTGCAAGAAAAGAAATAGCATAGACTTTATGGTTACATCTATACAGCCCTACTGTAAATTGATGAGTTATCAATGACAGTCTAGTCAGTCAAGTGCCATATCTGATATACACATGGATGATCATGTCTCTTTTAAGACATGACAAACTGAGCCAAAGATTTTCCCGCAGTAGGTTGCCATTACTTTCTGCAGTAGACCAGTTGTCATCTAAGGCTGTAGAACCCAATCTGTCCTGTTATTTAACCTATAGCTGGAGGGAGAATAAACAAATTAATATCTTTCCCAAGGTTATTTGCACATCAGAGAATACAATGAATTCAACTGAAATTTGAACTCTGCTCTCTGATTTCTCATTCTGATCTGATATTCCATGCACCACAACACACCCAGTCTAGTACCATGCTTAAATTCAAAATTTAAATTAATTATAACCACTCTCAAAAGTATCTGACTTTTCATACCATGCTTTGTCTTTACTAGACCCCAAAATGGTATAACTTTTTGTGTTATCCGAGTTCAAATTCCAGTTGAATTCATTGCATTCACTTACACACAAATATCCTTAGGAAAGGTATTAATTCATCTCTTCCCTCCAGTTATGGGTTAAATAACAGGACAGATTGTGTTTCTTAGCTGGCAACCAGTCTACCACAGAAAAAATGGCAACCTACAGTGGGATAATCTTCTGCCCAGTCAGTCATGTCTCTTTCGAGACATGATCGCCCAAGCATGTATTGCGTATGGCACTTAACTAACTGTTAATGTAATGTTTTGTGATGTTGGATAAGAATGTCACTGTGTCAGTGGCTGACAAGTTTGGACCTGCATAAATTTTTGTGTAAAGCTCCAAAAATCTGCTACTGAATCCTTGAAATTCTTTGTCAGATTTTTGCTGAGCATTCATTATGGTGTATACAGGTGTTTAATTGGCACAGGTGATTAAATGACAGTTGAAAGTTAGTTCAAGATGAAAATTCAGTGTTACCAGCCATATGGGATACAGGCGTAGGTGACCATGTCTCGAAAGAGACATGATTGACTGGGCAGAAGATTTTCCTGCAGGAGTTTGCCATTACTTTCTGTGGTAGACTAGTTGCCAACCAAGGCTACAGAACCCAATCTATCCTGCTATTTAATCTGTAGGAAAAAGAGACAGATTAATACCTTTCCAAAGTTTATTTGCATGTAAGTGAATGCAACGAACTCAACTGGAATTTGAACTTGGGTTTTTGATTTCTCTTTTTGAATTGATATCCACTGCACCACAACCAATCACCAGCAAAACACTAAAAAATAACCAATCACCAGTAAAATACTAGAAAATATTTAAAAAAGAAAATAGTAAACTCATCTATTAATTCCACTCTTTTTCTATGTACCATGTCCACTGAAGATGATGGTGATCATGACTCTCCACAACTTTCTATTTTTTATTATGGTAATAATAATAATAATAGTTGTTTTCTTATAAGGAAACTTTTGGCATTTATTGAAAATTTACTTGAAAATTATGAACTCTTTCTCTTAAAATGTTTCAGGTAAAAAACTTTCTTTGGTCCAGTAGCTGTTATTGCTCTTTTCATTAATGATGTGGATGTGTAAAATGTCAACATCTTGATTGTGTCATTGTTTTTTCTTTGTGTTACACATGCTATTTATTTCAGCTGTTGCTGCTGTTGGTAGTCATCAAGTGTTTGTTGATTGTTCTACCATTATTTACACTATCAGGACTGTTGTTCTGATGTTTGTTGTCATTTGTACGATGTTTAGGCCGTTGTATGCTCCGACCTTCTTCAGGTGCTAGGAATTTTTAACATAACCCTTTAATACAATTACTGGGGTATATCATCTCCATCCCTTGTGTAGAGCCTCTTCTGGTCGTCTGTAAGTTACTTGTTCACCACTATTATAACCTGGTATTGAACTCACAACGTTTTGGGTCAAATCACAGGAGCTAACCAACATCTATATGTGAGCCATATGTCCTTAAGGACAAGAACAACTGAATTGTTGGGACTTATAAACCTTATGTTCAGTAACCCTTTTTTACCAGAGTTCATATTGCCATTTTTTGACGTTAATGGTTTTCTCTAGTATTTTTTGATATTAACAGAGATGATATACCCCAGTGATTGTAATAAAGAGTTCTGTTCAAAATTCTTAGCACCTGAAGAAGGTTGGAGCATACAACGGCCAAAACATTGTACAAATGGCAACAAAGATGAAGACAATAGTCCAAATACAGTAAATACTACCTCATCTCAAAAATATAGACAAACTAGCAGTATAGCCCGGTGTTGCTCGGGTGTAATGAAAGCTTTAAAACTAATCCATGATCCTGGAGCTCAGACTCAGCCTAAAGAATATTTGTGTGACGTTTGGTGAGAATTGGATAAAAATTGTGGCTCTGTATAAAGGACATACAGACAGATAAACAGACACACACACAAACATCTTGCCTTATATATATATATATATTATTGATTTTCTGCACTATTGTAAGAACTGCAACCTTGAAACTTCTGAATATTGTTTCTTACGTCTTTGTCGATGAGTGTATCAAATTTGATTAAAATCGGACCACTTCTTCTATAACCTGATTTTTTTGATTATCGATTTTCGATATTTATCAGGGGTACCTCGACACAAAACCTAGCTAAGAACACTTGCAGATGCTTACAGTACAACTTTGTAAATTTTCAAGAAAATCGGTTCAGCCATTTTGGAGTCTATAGGTAATGGACACACACACACACACACACACACACACACACACACACACAAAGTTCCATTTATAAATAAGTTTAGATTAGCTTTGGCAAAAAAGCAAAACCTATATTAACATCACAAAGAGATAGTTTAAATCTCTAGAGCACATAATAAGGAAAAAAAGGCTTGGAAAATTTAATATTCACAGGAGAGACTGAAGGCAAAATAACCTACCTAGCAAATTTGAGTAAATGAATAGCAGAATAGGGTTAAGGGTAGATAACAAAAAGACAAAATTTATTAAGTGCCACAAATGATAAATTATCTCGGGCACATGTCAAGCAAAGAAGTCTAAGAAAATTTGATACTGATAGAACAGACTGAAGTTCCATTTATAAATAAGTTTAGATACTTGTTAGTTATGTTACACACTGTCCTCCTTGACTCTCTTTCATTCAATATCTCATTCAAACCCTCTTTTCTCATTATGTGTTCTAGAAATTTCAACTGCTTCTTTTTGATGCTAAGTATAAGCATCATTTTTGCTTCCATTTTCCTTAAAACATCCTTGTTACTCATATTCTCAATCGATTTTATTCTTAGCATTCTTTGTAGAACCCTGTTTCTGTTGCTCAAAGTCTTTTCTTTATCAGTGACATTTACTGCCATTTTGGAACACCAATGTTACATAAGAGTTCAGTAATGTTTTATTTGTTTCTAATAAATTTTTCCTGTTTCTTCATACTTTACTTAGCTTTTGGAATGTATTTAGCTATTCCAATGTGCATTCTGTTTTTTTTTCTGATCTTTGCCTAGCTTAGGATGCACCAAAAGTATTTTCATTTATTTTACAGGATTTCACTCGAAAGCTCATATCATTACTATCACCACCACCATCAATCCCATGACCAGGTATTGAAGTGAGATTGCTGCACAGCTGAGCATCTGATCATTCTGCTTCACCTATCTGGCCATTAACTTCAGGAAGCTCTCTGCTCAATGATACTGTGTCATTACTGCCCTGGCTTTGACAGGTATTTTTCATAATGATGCTGGTTGTCCAGACACCCACTTTACCAGAAAAGCCTGGTGGGGAACTGGTTTAATTGTTGAGGATCCAACCACATAGAAAGTACCAGTGGGTTACATTGTACCAGTAGCACATTTAGAGAGACCTAACATATGATTCCACTTCTTCTTTATGTTCCATGTCACCTTAGGATGTAGGTGATAACAGTTCTCCACAATTTCCTGTCCTTTATAGCTCTTAATATATTTTGTCTTTTCAATACTTCTCGATGTTCTGCTATTCATTTATTCAATCTTATTAAGTATGTTATGTACTGTTTTCCTCCATCCTTCTTGCGCTCAAATCTATGCTGTGAGTATCAGATTTTCCTGGCACTCTTTTCTCATTATGCACCCCAAATATTTCACCTGTCACTTCCTGATGTAAAGTATAAGTTTCCTTTGTGTTTTCATTCTTTCTTAAACTATGTTGCTCATATGATTTGTCCATGACTTTACTGGTCCTGAGCATGATGGTAAACTGCATCTGGCAGCAAGACCTCTGATTGGGAGGTTGTGAGGAGCATGGAACCACCTCTTAATTGCTGTTGTTTCCAGGCCCACCCTGACCCAGAGTGGTAGCACCTATTAGGGTACCAGCTATGGGCAAATAGTTAAGCTCAAAATGGGGTCAAAACACTATGAAAGTATAAAAATACACTTTTATAGAAACATATACACAAAAATAGAAGGAAAAATATTATGAACAAAACATTTCTGAAAGCAAAATATTACAAACAATACATTTCTGAAGGAAAAATATTATGAACAATACATTTTTGAAGGAAAAATATTATGAACAATATATTTCTGAAGGAAAAATATTACGAACAATACATTTCTGAAGAAAAGATATTAGGAACAATACATTTCTGAAGGAAAAATTTTATGAACAATACATTTCTGAAGGAAAAATATTATGAACAATACATTTCTGAAGGAAAAATATTACAAACAATACATTTCTGAAGGAAAAATATTACGAACAATACATTTCTGAAAGAAAAATATTATGAACAATACATTTCTGAAGGAAAAATATTACAAACAATACATTTCTGAAGGAAAAATATTACGAACAATACATTTCTGAAAGAAAAATATTATGAACAATACATTTCTGAAGGAAAAATATTACGAACAATACATTTCTGAAAGAAAAATATTATGAACAATACATTTCTGAAGGAAAAATATTATTAACAATACATTTTTGAAGAAAAATTATTACCATAACACATGTTTGAAGGGAAAATTTATTCTCAGCAAAACATTTTTGAATAGAAAACTAGAAGACATTTTAAGTTTTCTAAAATAAAAAAGAATAAAAAAAAGATTTTTCATTTAAAATCTGATTAAAACAACCGTCTCACAATAACCAAACATTAAAAAAAACAACCTCAAAACCCTACCTTTTTGGCATTAAATAACCCACAGAGGTGTTGATATGCAGTTAAACAAAACTCAAACTCAAACTCCATGACTTTACTATATTACTTATGTCATTACTATTATATCATTACCATTATTGTCTTTACATGTGAATATGAAAGAAGTCATTATTGTCTTGACATGTGAATATGAAAGAAGTCATTATTGTCTTTACATGTGAATATGAAAGAAGTCATTATTGTCTTTACATGTGAATATGAAAGAAGTCATTATTGTCTTTACATGTGAATATGAAAGAAGTCATTATTGTCTTTACATGTGAATATGAAAGAAGTCATTATTGTCTTTACATGTGAATATGAAAGAAGTCATTATTGTCTTTACATGTGAATATGAAAGAAGTCATTATTGTCTTTACATGTGAATATGAAAGAAGTCATTATTGTCTTTACATGTGAATATGAAAGAAGTCATTATTGTCTTTACATGTGAATATGAAAGAAGTCATTATTGTCTTTACATGTGAATATGAAAGAAGTCATTATTGTCTTTACATGTGAATATGAAAGAAGTCATTATTGTCTTTACATGTGAATATGAAAGAAGTCATTATTGTCTTGACATGTGAATATGAAAGAAGTCATTATTGTCTTTACATGTGAATATGAAAGAAGTCATTATTGTCTTTACATGTGAATATGAAAGAAGTCATTATTGTCTTTACATGTGAATATGAAAGAAGTCATCATTGTCTTTACATGTGAATATGAAAGAAGTCATTATTGTCTTTACATGTGAATATGAAAGAAGTCATTATTGTCTTTACATGTGAATATGAAAGAAGTCATTATTGTCTTTACATGTGAATATGAAAGAAGTCATTATTGTCTTTACATGTGAATATGAAAGAAGTCATTATTGTCTTTACATGTGAATATGAAAGAAGTCATTATTGTCTTGACATGTGAATATGAAAGAAGTCATTATTGTCTTTACATGTGAATATGAAAGAAGTCATTATTGTCTTTACATGTGAATATGAAAGAAGTCATTATTGTCTTTACATGTGAATATGAAAGAAGTCATTATTGTCTTTACATGTGAATATGAAAGAAGTCATTATTGTCTTTACATGTGAATATGAAAGAAGTCATTATTGTCTTTACATGTGAATATGAAAGAAGTCATTATTGTCTTTACATGTGAATATGAAAGAAGTCATTATTGTCTTTACATGTGAATATGAAAGAAGTCATTATTGTCTTTACATGTGAATATGAAAGAAGTCATTATTGTCTTTACATGTGAATATGAAAGAAGTCATTATTGTCTTGACATGTGAATATGAAAGAAGTCATTATTGTCTTTACATGTGAATATGAAAGAAGTCATTATTGTCTTTACATGTGAATATGAAAGAAGTCATTATTGTCTTTACATGTGAATATGAAAGAAGTCATTGTTGTCTTTACATGTGAATATGAAAGAAGTCATTATTGTCTTTACATGTGAATATGAAAGAAGTCATTATTGTTTTTACATGTGAATATGAAAGAAGTCATTATTGTCTTTACATGTGAATATGAAAGAAGATTGGGATTAAATGTCAGTAAGAAAAATGAAAATATTTTTGATGCACTTTTCTATTTTTGTCCTCTTATTTATTTTTTATTGAGTGAAATGATTTGTGAATAAATACAGTTCACTTTCTATACTTTACTGAACAAACCTACGGAAAAAAAAATCAATAAAACTTGGCTCTGATTAATAAAAAAAAAAAAGATTGTTAATTTGTTATTTACCACAAATCTGTCATGTCCCTTCAGGATGTAGACAACCATGGCCTTCCTCCTATCCATTATAGTTCTTGACATTTTTTTCCTGTCACCCCTCCCATACCCTGCTCTGCCATCCATTTGCTCAAACCCATCAAGTAGGTCATGTGTTGCCTTCCCTTGTCTCTCTTTCTTTCTATCTGCCTTTTTAGTATCAGATTCTCTAAGCCCTCTTTCCTTATTATGTGTCCCAGAAACTTTAGCTGCCTTTTCCTGATGTTAAGTATAAGTTTCCTTTTCATTTCCATCCTTTCTAAAACCTTGTCGTTGCTCACATGTTTGGACCATGGTATCCTCAGCATCCTTCTGTAGAACCACATTTCTGTTACTTCAAGTCTTTCCTACATCTTTGAAGAGATTGTCCAGAATATGATTCCATCAGTTTTGCAATTTCCATAATCTGTTAGAATACTTCCTGGTTATTTAAATTCCTCTACCTGCTTGATTTTAGTATAAAATGACAAAAATCTAAAAGATGTCTGATTCAGCATACCATAATTTATCTTCACATATAAAAAAAGATGGTATTAGTTGTAACAAGAGTTTAACACTTGCACAGAAATGAAAGATAGAAGGGATGAGCTTCATATAACCAGTGGCCATAAATCACCAGAAAGGATCATGGGAAAAAAAGAACACAAAGTAATTTCATTTAAAAAAAACTGTGGATAACCACACCTTCTTTTGTTCTGTCTGTACAATCTAGGCCTCAAGCAATTTACTTTATTAAATAAACAGGTTTGCCTTTAGGCTTTTTTTCAGTAATGTCATTTTTGTTCAAGATTTTATCTGGATAGCAGTTTTGGGTTTTGGCATGTTGTCCATTGGTTCCATCAATAGTTTTTGTTTTCTTTAATATATATATATTATTTTTATTATATGCGTAGCTCTTCAGAAATTAATTGAGTTCTCTCAGTAACTAGCATGTGTACACTCTGCTTATATGCAACATGTTAAAATTTGCCTACTCTGATTCTATGCACCTATGGCTTAGTGGGTAGCGACTACTCTGATGGACATCAAATCTGTCAGGTTTCAATCTCTGCCAGAAGCAAGTGGATGTGTCTAGTTGCACTGATGAGCTGTGATACAGCAAAACAGACTTGTATATGGATGACTAATATATATATATATTATGAATTAAAAGTACATTGCGACATGGAAATTTCTATGTTTTGAGATAGAATCTTGTCATCAGGCAATGTTGGATATTGGTTGTGAAAATTATTTACATTTAAATACAAAAAACCATTGGTTTGCTATTAATGTATGTGGGAAAATATAAAATTTATGTGCATTCCTTTTAACTAATCAGAATAAAGATTCACTTTGAAATTTGGCCAGTAGTTCTAGGGAATACATACTTACTTTTCTTCTTTCTTTTTTTCTCTTTAATGATCAGTGTCAACCTACTTATAACCTAATTTTACTTTTTCTTTTTTATTATTTTTCTTTTTATTGCTTCTCCCTATATCATATTACCTTTGATGTATCTATTCTAGTACCAAAAATGTCCTTTCTGCTTTCTCCATATTATGACCTCTTCTTATTGAAAACAGGGAAGAGATGAAGAAAGAAAAGAATTTTTATATTTTTGTTTACACTTAAAGGGGCTTTTGAGTAAATTTACTCTTCTTATCAGTATGTATTTAATTCTAATTTTTTCAAAACCTGTAATTTATAAATAACATTTTTATTTTTTATTCTAATTTACTTTCTACTATCATTATCCCATCTTTCTAATATCTATTTACTTATAATAAAAAAATTTCTTTACCAATTTACTTATTTTATTTTAATATCTTGTAAATTATTATTTTCCTTTAGCAAATTATTGGGCATATGCTTGTTAATTTATATAAAGTTTTTTTTTTATCCATATTCTAAGGTGAACATTTTGCAATGTCTACATATGACATTTATTTCATTACATTTATTTAATAGATTTTTATTCTTAAGTGATTTAATAATATATAATTTTCCATATAGACGCAACAAGACATGTGTTGATAAATACTTTTTTTAGAGAGTTCTTAGTCTTACCTAGATAAATCTTTACATTACTAAGGTTTTTCTCTGAAGATATTTCACATTGATAGACGATTGATATATATATATATATATATATATATATATATAGTGCAAAATAATTTCCAGCAACAACTTAGAAATACTTTAAATTTATGTAGTAAAAATAGTAATATTTATATAAAAGGTGACAAATCGAATAATATATATACTATGTCCAAAGCGCAATATAATAGAGAATTAAAGAATTCCGTGACCAAACATTATAAGAAAATAGCACCTGACATTATTTCTAATTTAAATAAAGAGGCTACTACATTAGTAGCTAAATTTAAACTACTCAATAGGGTTGAAAAATTAACCCTAAAAAATTCTTTTTTAACGATTAAAGATCATAAAAATTCATTCCCCAACCATCCTGAGTTCAGACTTCTTAACCCCACTAAAACCGAACTAGGTAAGATCAGTAAGGTTATTATCCAAAAAATCTGTAATAATTTAAGAATGTTTCTAAACATTAACCAGTGGAAGTCCACAGGCGATTGTATTAAGTGGTTTAAATGTCTAAAAATTGATAAAAAATCTGCCTTTGTTAAATATGATATAAAAGACTTCTACCCATCTATAACTACTAAGCTGCTTACTGAGGCTTTAACATTAGCGAAGGAATATAATGATATTACCGAAGCAGAATTAGAGATAATTTGGCATTGCCGTAAAACCCTCCTATATTACAATGATGAAATATGGATAAAAAAAAACTGATGCCCAAGGATTTGATAATCCTATGGGGGCATATGATGGTGCGGAGGTGGTGGAGCTGATCGGTTGCTTACTACTTCATAGACTAAATACTATTATAGACTTCCATAATCACGGTTTGTACCGTGATGATGGCTTAATTATAGTAGATTACTGTACACCGAAAATAGGTGATAAAATTAGAAAGGATTTACAAAAATTTTTTAAAACTTACGGTTTCGCTATTGAAATCGAGCATAATATCAAGATTGTTAACTATTTGGATATTACGCTAAATTTAAATACAGGATATATTACACCTTACATTAAAAATAATTACATCCCTAAATATGTAAACAAGAGTTCTAACCATCCCGCCCATATACTTAATAGTATTCCTAATGGTATAGCGTATAGATTGTCCACCAATTCATCTAATGTTGAAATTTTTGATAAGTATAAGGAAATTTACCAATCTGCGCTTATAAAAAGTGGATATTCTCAAACCCTCAAATTTTTAAACCAGAATACCGATAAAAACAAGAATAATAATAGACCCAGAAACATAATATGGTTTAACCACCCCTTTAACAAAGAGGTTAAATCTAAAATTGGTAAGATGTTCTTCAATCTTATAGATAGACATTTTAGTCACGATAGCCCCCTTAAAAAAATATTTAACAGAAACACCATTAAACTTAGTTACTCTTGTCTGCCAAATATTGGCAAAATTATTAATAACAGTAACAAAAGAAAACTGAAAAATAGTACTACCATTAAAGACACTAATAGTAAATGTAATTGTAAAATAAAAACTGAATGTCCTATTAGAGGCAATTGCAACCAATATAATGTAGTATATAGTGTTAAAGTCTATAAAAATGAGAAAGATAAGTACCCTAAAACGTATATAGGGGCTACGCACGATTCGTTTAAAGTTAGATTTTATAATCACAAAACCTCATTTAAAAATAAAAAATACAGACACAGCACAACCTTATCTAATTACATCTGGGACATAAGATCTAAAATTAAAAAAGACCCCATTTTGAAATGGGAAATAATAAAAAAAATGTACTGATTACAATAAAGGCAGTAAATTCTGTAATTTGTGTGGCGAGGAAAAACTAGCGATAGCCTTGTTCGAACCCGCCCATAATCTACTTAATGCTAAGACCGAAATTCTTAACAAATGTAAGTTTCATAAACTTAAATTCATTGCTTAGTGTGAGAGCGTAGTGTTAATTTTTTATTTTTGTGTTTAATAAAATTTTTTCTTATTTATCTATTTTGTGTGTTTTGCTTTTTTTGTTTACCCACCCTTTTGTTGTTGGTATGGTTCCTCCCTATCTTAGTGTATATCTATTTATTTGGTTTGATCTTTAGTGTTTTGCCTTTGCCCTGACGATCCATAGTGTGAAACCGTGGTAGGTTTTGGCTCGCTTTAGATTTTTTTGTGTGTCTTTGCTCTACTTTTGTATATCTTTTTTTGTACTTTGTATCGAGCACTTTTTCTTGTGGTTGGTTTGGGTTTTTTTTTCTTTACTGCGGAGTATTGAATGTTTTGTTCTTTTTCCGCAGATTTCTTTTTTTCTCCCCATTTATCCGACGTCTCAGTGCACCGGATGGTAACGGAATTAGGTTCTGTTTGTTAATGGTTTTTTTTAAGGTTTATCTTAGTATAAATTTACGGCCTACATACTTACAGAGTCTATTTAGTTATTATTTTGATTTATATATATATATATATATATATATATATAAATAGTATTGTAATATTTTTATTATAAGTAGTTATAATAAAATCATTTTACATTGCTACACAAAAACTATCATGTTTCAGTACTATGAATTGTACTTCATCAGGTGATGGTTGGTCACAGATGTTGGGAATGATTTTTATGGAATTGTTTGTAAAATTTCCATGAAAATTATTCCAAACACCAGTGACCAATCATTGCCTGATGAAATATAATTAATGGTACTGAAACATGATATTTTTTGTGTAGAAATCTAAAATGTTTTTGTTATAACTATTACTAATAAAAATATTACAATACCATATATATATATATATATATAGGAACAAAGAGTTTGTCTTTAATAAAGCATATTCATGCCAACTTTAAAGTTTTATGAGAATACTGATATGATAATTTTACTTGTCAAGGCTGCTTGATTGAGAACATCATAATGTTGGCATGAATCTGCTCAGTTAAAATGACAAACTCTTTGTACCTATCAACACCCTATCTATACCCTAATATTGAGTACTTAACAATAAAATATCTGCTTGCCAAAATACATTTGATCAGTAAAATCACAGAAAAACAACAAACTTTGTACTAAACATTATCACAATTAAACACTATATATATACTATTTACACTCTCACATCCTGATTGAGCACTCTGGAAGAATGTAAGACTTTGAAGAACAGTAGCTACTCTGGCATCTACGCATCATTCATTCAGCAATGAATTAGAACACTCTCAGCTATTGGGTGTGTATAATGATAATATACATACTAAAAAGTCTGCCTCCTTCTACCGAGCACCCATAGCTCAGAGGTAGAATCGCCGACTGACGCCAATTCAGTTGGGTTTCAATCCTGGGTAAAAAGCAATTGGCTGTTTAATCGTACTGATGAGCTGTGATACAGCAAAACAGATCTGTCTGCAGATGACTATATATATATATGGGTTGTAGATGCACAGTCCTCACTTTCTAACCTTGTGCCTTTAGATGGATTCGAAAATCTTGATTGATGGACAACTGAATTCTATTCATAATTTTATTTACCTCAGAAGCTCAATCAATAGACAGGACTCCCTCATCAACAGATCAATAATTGAATCCAGGCAACCAGTGCTACTTCTGATGTCCTGAGAAGCTGGTTGGGTGAACAGAGAGGTTACAAGCTTGTCACCAAGTGGAGGGACTTTCAAGCAGTTTGCATGCCAAACTTGATGTATGCCATGAAATCTGTGTCTATATACAGCTGGGATATCAAGCTCTTGTTTGCAGTGTCATCATTTTGAAATTCTTGCCAGATCAAATATGTCAATTATAGAGGCCCTTCTAGCAGCAGTGCGACTAATGTGGATTTAGTTTATATATCATTTGAATAACTCTTAATTCCCAAAGTTGCCCCTCCTATGAAATAATATGTAGAAAGCAACAATGATGCAGTCAAAAATTCTGCTATAAAGACTGCATCAAAATAGATCCTAAAGCAATTCAAATTGATGTAAACAACTGGATACAGTGTGTTACAGACTTCAATTCATAGTGTTGGATGCTTCATACTGGAGTAGTAACAATTGAAACATTGAAGCTGACCACTTACCAGTGAGCATTAGCCTAGAGACATGGCCATCATGTGATTCCTACCACTTGACTTAGGTGAATCTCATTCTGCAACTCCTTTCCAACAGATTAAATGTTGCAAGTCTCTTGCTGTTTTATCACTATTTCTATTTAAAATGTTTAGACGAGCAACATTCCTTAGTACAACCAGTTCTGACCTTGACAGCTAAAACCCACCATGTCCCCTATACAGGATAAAATCATACTCATTGTCTTTGTATTCCATACGTAAGAAGGAAGTTCCATTCGAACAGCTTCTTTCCAAGAACTGCTACTTTGTGGAACAGACTCCTGAAAGGATGCTTTCTCAATTTAAAACCAAGCTAGTATCTCATTATCACTGATTTCACCTTGAGCTTTCCCCTTCCTCACAACTGCACCCTCAATACAACTGTATGTTTTAAATGTCTATAGGAACTCAAATTAACTTCAGATCTCAAGTTAAATATTCATAAAATCCATTGCAAATGGTTCTGGAAAAATGTTTGGTTTCTTGTAACACTTCATGGTGTACTTGACTCCTACCATGCTTTGTCTGTACAAGAGCCTGTTAGAGACCAAAAATGGAGTACTGCTTCAATGTCAAAGCTGAAACAGCTCAATCTTCATTTTCCAACCCTGATAGAATTCAAAATTGTTTACATAGTCTTGTCAGGAGATAATTAATCACTTCAACTTGAAAACCCTTTCCCCACTGATGCAATCTTGCAGGCCTATTACTATTTCCATGGCAAATATTCAGATCAGCTTAACTCTTTCAAACCTTTACCACTAGAAATCATCATGCTATATCCATATAGTCAAATCACACATATTTCCTCCATATTTCAATTGTAAGAAGAAAGCTAAAAGAACTGCTAAAATCTTAATAACTAGCAAAAGAGAGCGTAATTAATGAGCTACGTATTAGGGATGTCAAAATTTCACTACCTAGGGAATGATTTATAACAGTACTATGTGTGATTTATAACAAAATGCTTAATTGTTTGCAAAATAGCTTAAATTATGAGCAGAATATTAGGAATGTCAAAATCAAGCAGATACAGAAATTTCACTAACTAGGGAATGATTTATAACAGTACGATGTGTGATTTATAACAGAATGCTTAATTAAAAACATTTCATACTGTACCCTTTATTGAATTTATCAGGGTAAATTCTCATTCTACTGCCTGTGTCTAGTCTTATCTTGTTTTTTTTCTTTTGACACTGATCAGCTTTTTAGTATTATTTACCCTTTTTTCCATGAATCTAAAACTGTACGATCCAGCCCAAGGATAATACTCAAAATTACTTTCTCACTAAAGTAATACATCGACACATTAATCTAATCCTGAAACTAGAACTTGAAGCTTTAACACTAATATTCTCATTGCATCAATCAGGTACAGAAATTGGGGTGAACATGTATTGGTTTATAACAATGCTGCTGTTATTATACTGGATCTTTTTTACTGTTTTTAGTTTTGACTGCTGCTGAAGCCTTTCTGTGAAACTTAGGCCTCTCCACCATTAGTTCTCTTTCTTTCTTTATTAATCGTTCCATATGGTATTTATTTCTATTCTAGGGTGCTGTTGTTGCCTCGTATATGCATTGATTTTTTTAGTTGTTTGATTTTCCTGTGTTCTTCCTTGTTTAGTATGAAACAGGCAAAAAGTTGTCATTTTAACAAAAAAATATGTGGGCATTAGACCAACTGTAAATAAAACAAAAAATAACTGTTTTTTGTTTGGGCATTGTAGAGATTATCAACTTCTTCTCATGAACTTGTTGCCTTATCAAGGCTAAAGATGCCAATCAGCTCTACTATTTTATACAGAACAAGAATATAGTTAGATATATGCAGTCTCTCTCCCACCGGCGAGACGTGGCTTCCCTGTGTCTCTTCTATAAATACTTTCACGGCTTCTGCTCCGATGAACTTAGATCACTGGTGCCCCCTAAATACGAATTTGCACGAGATACTAGATTAGCAACTAGATCCCACCCTTTTACAGTTAAACCGATAAAATGCAGCCATAACTTCTACTCCAACAGTTTCTTTCCTCGCACTTCCCGACTGTGGAATTCTCTTCCAAACGATTGCTTCCCCGACGGCTACAATCTCCAGGAGTTTAAATGTAAGGTCAATACACACCTCCTAACACACTAACCTGCTCCCATTCTATCAAGCACTCTTCCCATCTGCCCGACCCTCATCCTTGCTATCCTTACTCATCTGTCCTGACATTCCCTATGTCTAACCACTCCTTCTATTTACCTTCCCCTATGTAGCCCCATGCGCAATAGTGGCAGTGGAATGCCTTGCTTGGGGTGAGATGATTAAAAAAAAAAAAAAAAAAAAAAATTTCAGCAATTCTTGTAAACATTGGTATGAAAGGGAGTGCAAACAGAATCAACCAGAATTTGAACTTTGTTCTTATATTCCCTTTCCTGAGCTGATAACCCTTGGGCTATCTATCTAAGCATCTAATAATTGCAAGTCACAAGATGTGAAGTTTTAAAAAGTATGCTTCCCAAATATGAGATCTGGCAAAAAAAATCAACTCATCTTCTCATGATGCAAATGATGTTACTTGCCTCTTTACTCACACAATTGCTTTTTTATAAATGATTTTGCTCTGGGGAAAATATGCAAAGGTGAAATTGAGCAATGAAAATTTTATTCAGCTTAAAGTGGATCAGTTTGAGTCAATCTGAAAGTGGATCAAGTATTGCTGTTTTTTAAAAGAAGAAAGAAGATGGAACTGAAGAAAATCAAGAACAGGAAAAAGAGGAAGAAGAATAAAAAGAATCAAATTCTGAAAAAATATAATGGTCCAAATAGAGCTCTGTTTTTTTTTTATCTTGGCTTCTAAGAAATGAACAAAACATTTTGATGCAGTGAGGGTGGATTAGCAAAGAAAATCATGGGGAATGATGAAGATAAAAGGGGAAACAATGGTGAAATGATATTTAGTAAGAAAATAAATCCTCTTCTATTTGCTGTATACCTTCAGGATATAGACGATCATAGCTCTCCACAACTTTCTAGCTCATGTAGCACTTAGCAGTTTTCTAGATTAATACAGCTGATAATGAAAAATAAGAAATGAAAATGAGAAAAAATAAAGAATGAGAGCATAAAGCCATGAAAAGAAGAAAGGCTGAAAAATAAAAAATGAGAAGAGAGAAAAGGAGAAAGTAAAAGCAAAAAGCCATGAGAAGAGTAGTAATTAGAGAGATGAGAAAAGAGAGCAAATGGGAACACAAACAATAAGAAGAGGAAGAAGAAAAGGTTGAAAAAGAAAAAATGAGAAAAGAGAAAAGGATAGAGTAAAAGTCATAAGAAGAGGGATAATTTGAGAGAGAGAGAGCAGAAAAAGGAAAAGAAAGAAAGGTTAGAACAAAAAAAAAGCAAATAAATGAGGTGGAAAATAACAGAGAGAGAACAAAAAAGACATAGGGAAAGGAAGAAAGGGAGAAAGAGAAAAGAAATAGAGAAAGAAGAAGGAGAGGGAGGAGGAGCAGCAGAAGAAGAAGAATTTGAATAGAACACTAACCAATCTTTAGTTGTGTATAGAATCCATTAACCTTTAGGGAACATCCAAAAGCAACCTTTCCTTTATTCAGACCAAGAGTTTTTTAGCTATACAAATCCCATCTTTATTAAGCCCAATATGCTTTTTTTTTATGAAAGCAACTTTGTATCCATGTGCACTGGCAATCTATTTAAGGACGCAGTATCCTGAGGCTCTTTAAAACTTTGTCCATTTCTCACCTTCTTTGTTGATGGTATTCTTTGTTTATAAGAGTATTTTATTCATCAGGGATGCTATTGTCCTGCATTCACTGCCATACAGCAAACCATCTTCTTTTTCTTCTTCTATGTGCCATAACCCTTCAGGATGTGGTCGATCATTGCTCTCCATAACTTCTTATCCTTTGTAACTCTGAGGAAGACTTACCTTTTTACTATCCTCCTTTGGAATTTTCCTGAGATTCATTTACACAAGCTAATTACTTGTTCTTTACCTATGTCCATCTTGTCTTCAATATGTCCTGTGGGTGTTAAATTCTCCAATCCCTTCTTTCTCCCTGTGCTCCAGAAATTTCCTCTTTCAGATTCTATGTATAAATGGCCTTTTGATTCCTATTTTCCTTAAACCTTTTTCATTACTTACATGTTTAGTTTAGGGTATCTTTCCTTAAAACCACATCTCTATTACCTCAAGTATTCTCTTTTTCTGTGAGGAGATTGTCCAGTACTCACTGCCATATAATAGAGCCACAATTTCATTGCAGTTGAACACTGTTTTCTTTCTTTCTAATGAAAGTTTTCTATTTCTTAATACTTTTCTTAGCTTTTGGAAGTCATCTTTTACTATTCCAGTGCTCATTTGGATTTTAATCAAACCCAAAATGAATACTAATATGCAAAAAGGCGAACGTTTTGAGATGCGAGGTATAATGACCAATGACCCTCTTTTGACATAAAAAATAGAACTGGTTGTCTTGATTCTTTTTCTAGTGGGTACTAACCATTATCATATTTGTTGGATAGGATTACAGTGAGTCCACTTTTCAACTTTGATGAGGATCCTACCCAGGAAATGTTTCATAGCAACACTCTAATCTTCAATGACAAACTGAGCAAAATAATTTTGATTAAACTTCAATCAGATGATTGGGAAAATATAGGCATTTTTCTGATTTCATGAAGGTGTCTTATGATTAAAGTTTCACTTGTGCTGAACTGTTTTTGCTAATTCTCATGCAGTTTGTTTACAATTCTCCTTGGCTACAGTTTTGCAGAACTTATTTGTCCAGATTAAGAGAAATCATTGAGAGAAAAATTTATCTGTTAAAACTGGTCAAAGCATCACTACGATATCAAGATCCTTAAAGATTAATTTCCATTGGCAGAACAACTATTTCTTTCTATTTTTGAATTCATACAGTATCCAGTATCTGATATGGATCTGAACTAAACTCATTTTAAAACAGTAAAAGAGACAAAAAAATCCACCCCTGCCCAATATTTTTTTAATTATTTTACCCAAATCAAGGTGAGACCACTACAAATGTGCAGAGATTACAGTGAGAGGAAAAGACTGGATGCAGTGGGTATTAAAGAAAGTTTAAAAAATGAATGGGATTCAAGAAGATAAAAAATGGCAACTGACATTGCATTTAAACTTTTGAAGATTGTTAGCTATCAGGGAAACAAGTAAAAAGAATGGAGTTCCCAGATGGGAAGTTTGAAAAAAGAAACTGTTAGAGTAGAAGTGGCAGTTACATTTAATTATTTCAATGGTAAAAGGATGGGACCTAAATGTCAATCTAGTAACATGCTTAAATTCATGCGGTCAGAGCTCCAGGGAAAATATCTCATCAGAGCAGTTGTCATGAACATATTTGTAGAAAAGACAGAGGGAAGTAAGATCATGTTGATGAGAATGGGACTCGAGTTGAAATTCTAAGGCAAGACTGATTACATTACAGATCCTTCCTTGGATATTGCTGAGAATATTGAGATGTATAATAGAAGACCTCAAACAGATATGATAAAAGTATTCAATACACAGATGAATGGTAGGTTTATAAATGTGCAAGATGGATTCTGACAAGAAAAACTTCCTTGTCCAACACAGTGACCCAACCTTCCTAACAGTAGATGTATCTATAGAGAAGATGGAGTTGTTTCATAATCTGGCTGGTTGTAAAATTTAGGCCAAGAAGAGCACAATATGCATGCTCACCAAATTTGCATCAGCCATGTTGATGGTTGGCAGGAAATTATCTCTATGTTGGTTAATGAAGAAGTAGTCTATAAAGACAAACATTAGAACATAAAATTTAGTGAATATTTTACTATGAGTATTGAAAAAGTGTCCTCAAACTGATCTTGTAAAAAAATGTGACAGGATTTTCTTTCCAGTATAATAGTTTAGATATATGGATTAATAAAGATATTTGATACATTGGTACAAAGATAAAGGCCATCTCATATTAAATTATGTCTTTATTTAATTTATTTTAATTCTTACATATCTGATATGATAAATATTGGCTCAGAATGAAAAATCAGAGGCCCGAGTTCAAATTCCAGTCAAATTCATTTCATTCACTTTACCCTTGGTAAAGGTATTAATCGATCTCTTCTCTATCCAGCTGTGGGTTAAATAGCAGGACAGATCAGATTCTCTAGTGTCAACTGAGTAACAGCAACCTACTACAGGAAAATCTTCTGCCTAGTAAGTCATGTCTCTTTCAAGACATAATCACCCAAGCATATAACATGTATGGCAGTTAACTAACTGACTGATATGTTAAAAACTATTAAAAGCTTAATATTTTGCTATATTTTCTTCTGTTTTCAGACTTTGTGGACAGTTGCTACTGAATCACAAAAAAGAATTTTTTCCAAATAACAGAAATCACATTGCTTAAGGACTACCAAGAGCAGCAACAACAAAAATGGATAGCACATGTAACTTGAAGAGAAAATAATTGCCCAATCAAGATGTTGATATTTTATACTACTTCAAATAAAAAGTTAGGAAGGAAACCCCCATCAATACTGAAAAGAGTAATCATAGTTACTGGACTTGATAAACCTATTTTTCTGAGAAATTGTTTTAAGGGAAGAACCCCCCCCCCCCCCCGCTCAAGACTGGAAAGTGTAATAAGAATTTACAGTGCTTCAATTCAAAATAAAAAGCAGTCATTTAATCTGCAAATTTCTATAGAATTCAGACATCACACTACCAAAATTTCTTATCTGTTATTCAAGATCAATGCAAAATTTTCCAGACTTTTTGTTTGGAAAGTAGCCAGCAACCTGTAAATAGCTGATCATGACAAATCAGCTGTTATTGAATTCAGTATTCATAGATGCAAACACGACTTATAGATATCAAAACAATGTGTAACGAGAAGTGCTTCAGTTTTGACTATTCTTAAAGGAAGCAGATAACTCAAAACTGTCAAATGTAGATGTCTGAAGAAGGTGATTTTGTCAGCTGCACACACATATCCACACACAAGAAATAAATGTGTGTGCTTGCAATGTGGTAAATTTCAAAATTGATCTCACTGAATATGTTCTGTGTAGATCTAGTGGGAAAATATACAATGTAACAGAGGAAAAATAATGAACCAATAATTTTGCACTCTTTTAGTTTCTAAGCACAGAGCTTTTTAAATTCTTGCACTCCAGAAGGATCCATTTACTACAGGTAACTTCAAAGGAACCATTGCCAATTGCCTACCAACACATTTATGATCAATAACATGAGCTGAAGGCTTAACTGATTCCTTTTTCTCTATGTATATAAACTCACTCTTTTATTCGCACATTGTTGTGGAGTAGTTTTTACACTGAAAGTTATAATCGTGATATTTTGGTTGCTAATCGACTTAACGCACCCAAAATGTTAAGAACTTGGTAATCATCCACTGAAAGCTGACTTCTTAGTATTCAGCTAACAGCCAACTAATATCAACTGCCAAGTAGTTCTACTGAACTCAAATAGAACTCTAAAGAACTATGAACTTCCCAAGAACACCTAAGAACTTCATTATTTATTGTACATATGTACAAATGTGGCACGAGGCCGAATTAGGGGATGGGGAAGGCTGGTCATCATCTGTCCTAGTTTAACTTAGCTATTCACTTTCATTGACCCTGACACACTTACAATAAACCTTTCACCATAATACCACATTTTTACTTACCATTCTTACCACGTCCACCATAATACCTCAGATTCTCTATGTAGTCCTACTTAATTCCCATATGTACAATTTTCAGTGGAGGGCATGGGCTGAAAATAACAACATTTAAAATCCCCAATGATTTTATACAATGAATGCAATATATACAGAAACTAAATAAAATCGTATTAGTAACACCTAAGAACTTCTCACGTTAACTTCCTGTTAACTCTTATTAATATAGGAGGGAGAGTCCCTTATCTGAAGAATAGGTGTTTCTCCATAACACATATACTCATACAAATTTTTTATTTGAACTCTTACAGGGTTTTTGTTTTTTAATCATTCACCACAAGCAAGGTAATAAAGCCTATAAAACTCAAACAGTTACTGATTGTGAAAGAATATGAGAAAAATAAAAATATTATTAAAGCAAGAAAACAATAAAAGAATATGACTTAAGACAGAAGACAATGACTGACATTGAATTTGGATTATAAAAGATCAAAATTGATTGGAAAGCAAGAAGCAGGAAAAGTATTTCACAAATGAGAAGTGCGAAAGATAGAACATTATTAGCATAGAACTTACAATTAGATCTAGCCATGTCAGCTATAAAATAATAGGACCTCACTGAAAATCTGAATGGGTTTAGAGCTGCTGAAAAAACGTCTATCAATAGCTGGAAGTTTTGTTGATCAAGGTCGATTCTCGTAAAAGCTTCATAGCCGCTGTTTCCTAGCAATGGCACAATAGTTTCCCAAGGTTAAAAATGAAAATTATTATGCACAACTACTTTTTTGAGTTTTTAAGTTTTGCTTAATGACATATCAACCTCTGTGGGTTATTTAATGCCAAAAAGGTGTGGTTTTAAGGTATTTTTTTCTAATGTTTGGTTATAGTGAGAAGGTTGATTTAGTCAGATTTTAATGAAAATATTTTGTTTTAATTCTTTTTTATTTTAGAAAACTGAAAATACCTTCAAGGTTTGTATTCAAAAGTGTTTTGCTGAGAATAATTTTTTTTCCTTCAAAAATGTGTTATGGTAATTTTTTCCTCAAAAAATATATTATTGGTAATAATTTTTTCAAAATTGTATATTTTTCTATAAAAGTCTATTTTTATGTATATATTTCTATAAAAGTGTAATTTTATACTTTCATAGTGTTTTGACCTCAGTTTGGAGGTTAACTATTTGCCCATAGCTGGGTCCCTAACAGGTTCTACCCCTCTGGGTCAGGTTGAACCTGGGAACAACAGCAATTAAGAGGTGGTTTCATGCTCCTCACAACCTTTCAATCAGAGGCCTTACTGCTGGATGCAGTTTACCGTCATACCCAGGACTAGGCACAACTACTTTGAGATATCATTTTTCATATATGGGTATAGAAGAACAATGTGCTATATCAGTACAACAATAAGTATATATATATATATATATATATATATATACTTATTGTTGTACAAATATTGATATATGAAAATCTATGCCTTTTAGAAAAATTTGCGATCATAAACCATATCAAGAATCCAAATTCGCTTAATAAAAGAAGTGATTTAATGACCTCATGCTGTCATAGAAATAAATATTTATTTAAATTTTTAGACCCAGATTGATATAGATCCCTCTTTATATTTGCCTATTTCTTTCTTTATTTCTTTCTTTCGTCCTTTCTTCCTTTCTTTTAGTCTTTCCCCCACAATATTACTTTTAACAGTTATGAACTAAACCCCTTTTATTTTTGCTCCTTACATTCTTAATTCTTAATTCTAAATTTTACCTCTTAATTTTTCTTTTCATTTTTTTCTTTTATTTTACTTTATTTTATTTTTATTTTTATTTAAAACTTTAATTTTTCTTACATTTTTATGTACATGTAATATATTAATTTTGTAAGTAAGTAACCATGATTGAGCGGGGGTAGATAGTGGAGTGGTACCCCGTTGCCTTCTCCACGGTGATTTATTGAGACACCACCTCTAGTTAGCTGGCCATTGACTCCTTGAGAGTTCTTCCGCCCTTTGTAGGTTTACATTTTTTTTTTTGACCTAGGACACACAATGAGGAAGGAGAGCCTGGAGAACCTGATACTGACTGGCCAGATAGAAGGAAAGAGAGACAGAGGAAGGCAGCAGATAACATATTTGCAGGGCCTGATCAGGTGGTTGACAGAATGAGGCTTGACAATAGTAACAGGAACAAACACAAGAGCCACAAGGGATAGGGAGATGTAGAGAACCATGATCGCCTACGTCCTGAAGGGACAAGGCACATAGAAGAAGAAGAATATATTAATATATATACTATACAGCTCTGTTCATACACTGAGCACAGTTTTATTAACAACTAAATAATAATACTATACATATGTACACACTCCTCATATGTATTACGTCAATATATATATATATATATATATATATATATATATACTATTGTCATCTGCAGACAGATCTGTTTTGCTGTATCACAGCTCATCAGTACGGTTAGACTCCGATTGCTTTTTAACCCAGGATTGAAACTCGACTGAATTGGCGTCAGTCAGCAATTCTACCTCTGGGCTATGAGTGTATGGTAAAAGAAAGCAGACATTTTAGCGCACATATCATTATACACGCCCAATAGCTAGAGTGATCTAATTCATTATTGAATGAGCGATGCATATATGCCGTTAATATATATATATATATATATATATATATATATATATATATATACTAGCAGTATAGCCCGGCATTGCCTGGGTGTAATGAAAGCTTTAAAACTAATCCATGGTCCTGGAGCTCAGACTCTTCGGATGTTGGCACGAAAGACTAAAAAGCAATAGTTGTTTGCCATTAAAGCGAAACCGTAGACTGAAAGAAAAATTAATGGATTTAAGTCAAATTTTGATTTCCTGGTATCGATATCAAATTTTCTGTACTATTGTAAGAACTGCAACCTTGAAACTTCTGAATATTACTTCTTATGTATTTGTCTATGAGTATATGAAATTTGATTAAAATCAGATCACTCCTTCTATAACCCGATTTTTTTGATTATCAATTTTCGATATTTATCAGGGGTACCTCAACACAAAAACAAGCTAAGAACGCTCACAGACGCTTATAGTACAACTGTGTAAATTTTCAAGAAAATTGGTTCAGCCGTTTGGAGTCTATAGGTAACGGATACACACACACACACAGACACACACAGACAAAGTTTCATTTATAAATAAGTTTAGATTTAGATATATTACCAGAAAAGGTATCTTATATATAACAACCTATCTATCTACTTATATATACTTATATTATATCTACTGGTATATATATATATAACATAGTGATGATCCACGTATACTGTCTTAATATGTATAGGAAAGAATATTAATAAAAAGTTTTGAATTTAAAAATATACTTTTTTTGGACAGTATTTGTTTATTTTTATTATTGTATTTTATATTTCAGACCGCCCTTGGTCCTTCATCAGAAACGAGTGATTTTTAAATTTGAATTAGAAACGTATTTCACGATAGCATCCGAATATTTTTTTTTTTTGTGTTTAAATCACGTGGTGTGTTTGTTCACAACATGCGGCACGTCCATAGAGAAAGTCTGTTTGTTTTAGATAAAAATTTTTTGGAATATCTGAAAAAAAAATTTTTAGCTATTGAAACATTTGTAAAGATTCAACACACCTAAGTCCCTATTTAACCCTAGCTTGTGTGTATTTAATTTTAAAATCCAGTATTTTTCTTTCTTTCTGCGTGTGTATGTAGAACTAAAATTGGAGTCTATTAGTAAACATTTGCAATTTTCTAAAGTATGATCAGGTTGATTAAAATGGGCTGCAATTGGGGAGTATACATTTTTTTGTCGTATATTTAGTTTGTGATTATTGAAGCGAAATCTAAAGCGATTACCAAGATTCGCCGATATATCCACTGTTGGGGCAAATTGAGCAGAAGAGAAAGAATATGATGTTTTTGCGGTCACAAGTGAGGTTTGGTGGGTGTAATTTTATTTTGATGTTAGGTACAGAGAATGTTTTTTCTGTTATTAAATGTTTGCAAATTAAACAGCGAGGCTTCCCACATTTTAAATTCCCTGATAGGTTTGTATTATTTAAATATTTGTTAGAAGTGAGGATAGTTAATAGGTTGGGTTTCTTTGAATTTATAGGTGGTTTATCAAAAATGTCTTTGATGTTTTTGTTTGATTGGAGGTTTCTGTAATCATTTTTTAAATTTTTGATAAGTGTGTAGGAATGTTGATTATGGTTAAAAACCATGGGAATTCGGTTGTTATCTTTTCGTTTTTTGTATGTGACTGTATGTGAGAAGTGTGCTACGATCTATGTGGATGGTTTTATGTAGTGCTTCCTTTATTATTTTTATTGGATATTTACATTTTCACCACGTGATGTAAACACAAAAAAAAAAAACAATATTCGGACGCTATCGTGAAATAAGTTTCTAATTCAAATTTAAAAATCACTCATTTCTGAAGGACCGAGGGTGGTCTGAAATATAAAATACAATAATAAAAATAAACAAATACTGTCCAAAAACAGTACATTTTTAAATTCAAAACTTTTTATTAATATTCTTTCTTATACATATTAAGACAGTATATGTGGATCATCACTATGTTATATATATATATATATATATATATATATATATATATATTTTAAATGAGTTATTTGCATGACCTAGGTTTCTAACTTTCAGTGTCTTCTCACAATTTACAATAACTGATTTTACTATTTTTCAAACAGGGACCTTTTATGAACATGCAATTGGAATTTTCAAACAACTGAAAACCTTTCAAAATTAGAAGTTACTTAAGGGTCTTAGAAGACTTTCATCCATGATAGTATGATCCTCGTAGGTATTTATGAGTATGATTACAAAAGTTATGTCCAAATGTAATCATACCCATAATGACCTACTAGAATCATACAGGCATGGATGAAAGTATTCTAAGATCTTTAAATAACTCCTCCCTAATTTAAAAAAAATTTTTGGTTGCTGGAAAATTTCAGTTGTGCCTTCATAAAAGATCCCTGTTTCAGCGCTTGAAAATCAGCAAATAATTTTCTAAACATATATATATATATATATATATAATTTTTTTTCTAAACATATACTGTTAAATATAAGAGAGAATGAATGTCTATTATGTTTAATCATGAGCTGTTCTAAACATTGTATTTTGGCTTTAACTTCAGTTGAAAATAAACACAAGAATTCTCCAACATTTGGAAAATTTTTTAAGTTGGTTCTAAGCTTTCAGCACAGATGAGCCATCTTCAGAGTGCTTGTAAGGATGGTAGCACAAAAACATCCACCATCTTGTGTTGACTTAAAATTCTGCTAAACAGTGGCAGCAGTTACCAAAAATAGCAAACGCAGTTTGCAAATTTGCAATGCGGTTCTATGACATCACACCACGTGATAGCTTGAAATGACAACAGAACCATATATTCAAATGCAATGTAATGTGTTATGACCAGATTTAAACGTGATTTTATTAAGTGTGGGTTGTTTGGATTTAATGTAGATGGTCTCCAATATCTGAAGGTTCTTTTTACTGTGTGTATGAGTGAGAATTATTGTATTGTTGACTAAAATATATATATATATATATATATATATATATATACACACACTACAGTTCAAAAGTGTAAAGCAACCTCCTGAATTAGCATGAGGTGAACTTGACAGAAAAATGAAAAAAAAGAAAAAATGAAAAAGTTCTCTTAAAGTCACAGAAATAAGAATGGAATTAATTATCAAACTTATACTTTGAGAAACAATTTCAATGAATGCCAAAATTTGGTGCTACCATAATCAAGGCTAAAGGAGGATATTTTGATGAGAGCAAAATTTAATCATAAAAAGATTTTTTCTTTTTGTCATAAAATTTCTCATAAAATATCATGTCTCACATTTTTTAAACATGTGTAGTAATTTTCTCTTATTTAAAGTACAAAACAGCTACGTTTTGGTTCAATTAAAAATAAATAACCATGCGTGACCTAAAACTTCTGAACTGTAGCATATATACAGAAACCTGTATATATTTATGATCACATGATCTATATTTGTCAGCTTGGTAGATAGTTGTGTGTTACAGAGACAAATTTATCCAAAATGAACAAAATAAATAAATATATATATATATTGTCTATTTTGCCTAAATTTGTAAATGTGTTATGGAAGGAGCACATTGACGTGGTTAGCAAAATATAAAGTATTGAGTTTACATATGAAATAAATGAATATCTGCTCTGTAAATATAATTTATGTCAAACACTCCGTTGGATCAGTTTAATATTTTACTTAATAATACTAGGATCCATTGGGATTGTTTACTACATTTTCTCCCGGATCTTTTACTGCAATATATATATATATATATACACAGAGTGATTGAAAAGTAACTCCCTATTTTATGCAATAGTAGTCAGACAGGAGTCCTGATTTTGGAGTTGATAAAAGAGCAAATCTATTATATCAAGCCAAGAATTTGAAGGACAAATACAAAATGTTATGTCTTCTATATCACAAGAATTCCTGGTGAAATCACTTGACATGATGCCTGAGTTGTTCAAGAAGCTGGTAGCAAAATCTGTTGCCAATGTCAAATATAACCTCATGCTAAACACTTTTCTCTCATTTCCATTTCTTGTAAAAATTATAGCTAATAAATAGATTATAATTATTTTTAAATGAGGAGCCACTTTTCAGTCACTCTGTGTATATAAATCAGTCAGTTAAGTGCCATATGGGATACACAGTTGGGCAATCATGTCCCGAAATAGAGATGACTAACCCAGCAGAAGATTGTCCTGCACTAGGTTACCATTACTTTCTGCAGTAGACTAGTTGCCAATTGAGGCTATAAAATCCAATCTTCAGCTATTTAACCTATAGCTGGGGGAAGAAGCGATGGAGTCATACCTTTCCCAATGTTATTTGCACCTAAGTGAATGCAACAAATCCAACCAGAATTTGAACTCAGCTCTCTGATTTCTTGTTCCAAGCTGATAAATACTGCACCACCATGCACATCTGCTTGTATATACATACATTATATAAATTATTATAATTTATGTAATACTGATTTTATTGATTGATAAGTATATGTGAGTGTGACATGTAAGTGTGCCAGTGTATTAGATATATAATTATTCAGACAAAAATTGTGCAAATAAATATTTTGAAATTGCTAATACAGTAATAAATTTGATCAAATCACAGATGGAAACAAAGAAAACTCTGTCATGTCTGTATTACCAGGGGCACATATTAATTCCTGATGTTAATCTTTTAGAAAATGTCTGATGAAAGACACTGTGTTGAGAGATAGATGAAGTGGCAGCATATCTTAAGTAGTCTGAAGACTTGTTTCAAAATGTGGAATAAATAAAGAAACGGAGGAATGAGTTATAAGGAAATGATGAGAAAAGGAAGGAAGGAAGGAAGGAAGGAAGGAGAGAGGAAGGAAGGAAGGAAGGAAGGAAGGAAGGAAGGAAGGAAGGGAAGGGAGGGAGGGAGGGAAAGGAAGGAAGGAAGGGAAGGGAGGGAGAGGAAGGAAGGAAGGAAGGAAGAGGAAGGAAGGGAGGAAGGAATGGAGAGGAAGGAAGGAAGTGAGGAAGGAAGGAAGGGAGAGAGAGGAAGGAAGGAAGGAAGGAAGGAAGGAGGAGGAGGAGGAGGGGGGGGAAGGATGGAAGGGAAAAGGAAGGAGGAAGGAAGGAAGGAAGGAAGGGAGAGGGAGAGGAAGGAAGGGAGGGAGGATGGGAAGGGAAAAGGAGAGGAAGGAAGGAAGGAAGGGAGGAAGAGAGAGGAAGGAAGGAAGGAAGGGAGGGAGGGAGAGGAAGGAAGGAAGGAAGGAAGGAAGGAAGGAGAGGAAGGAAGGGAAGGAAGGAAGGAATGGAGAGAAAGGAAGGAAGGAAGGAAGGAAGCGAGGAAGGAAGGAAGGGAGAGAGAGGAAGGAAGGAAGGAAGGGAGAGAGAGGAAGGAAGGGGGGAGGATGGAAGGGAAAAGGAGAGGAAGGAAGGAAGGAAGGAAGGGAGAGAGAGGAAGGAAGGGAGGGAGGATGGAAGGGAAAAGGAGAGGAAGGAAGGAAGGAAGGAAGGAAGGAAGGAAGGATTTAAAATGGGGTTGTGAAGTTGAAGTGACCAAAAAATTGAGGAAGGAAGAAAGAGTCAGGGTAGAGAAAGATGGAAGGAGTAGTGTGAGTAAGAAAAGTAAAAGCAAAAATACAAATGGAAGTTAAAAAGGAAATGGAAAGAAGAAAAAGTGGGAAGCAATACATTAGAGAAAAAGGAGAAGTAAAAATTGTTGTGGGTAATAAAGAATGAATGAAGATGAATAATAACAAGAGCAGTCAAAGACCGCAAACCTCTGCCAATGCAAAAACCAACATCATCTCAGCAATTAGAAAGAGATGATTATTTACTATTATTAAAAAAGTGTTAAAAATATGTAATGACATAAAGTAACCTAATGGAGGTAATTCAGTATTTGGCATGTGAAACATACAAAAAAAAATATTAATAAATAAAAAAAACCCAATGAGTAACCCAGAAACTTTGTTCCATACTGAATCGAACCCCAAATCTAATCAGTCATGAAACCAATCATCCCTGAAATTTCAACAGAATCCATCCAGTGAGTCTTGAGACATCTTGATCATGGACAAACAAACAAACAAACAAACAAACAGACAAATGTGATCAATAAAAATACATCTGCCTTAAGGTTGAGGTGATAAATCTGAGCAACAAATAAGGGTAGAGACAAAAGAAGTAGAAAAAACAAAACAGAGAAAATGGGAAAAAGAAATAAATCATCAATTTTGCCTTCCATCAATATGGCTGATGCTAACCTTTAGCAGAGTGACAACATATGACTTCTCAAACTAATGCTTCTGCTGACATGAAGTGGACAGATTATATTGAACCAATTGCTAGATGTGCTGCTAGAAAAGCTGGTTCAATGTGGCATGCTAAACCATTATTCCCTCCAGAATATATCTTGCATATTTATAAGTTTACTATTCATCCATACATTGAATATTTGTACCACATCTGCTCTGGTGTTTCTACTCTATATTTAGAGATTCTTGACAAATTCCAGAGAAGAATCTGCAATGATACTGGTCTTGACCTGGCATTTTGGCTTCAGTCAATTTCCCACCACCATACTGTAACTTCCTTGTGCCTTTTCTAAAAATATTTACTTCGATCTGCTTTCCTATTTGGAACCTAGATTTTATGAATTCAAGTGTAGTATTAAATTGGTTGGCAAAATATCATCATCTTCCAGATGTAAGTTCTATGCTAACAGTTTCTTCTCTTGCACTTCACATTAGTGAAGCACTTGAAGCTATTGGGAGATGGTTAATTTTTATTAATTCAGCTTTGTGTCATACATAATCATATTCCCTATAGCTTAGGATTTATTCAGAATTATCATCAGAAGGTTTTCATCAAGTTGGCATCAGATGGTCGTAGATTGGTTGATTGGTTGTAGAAGTTTGGAATGTGTGAATCATTGTGAAAGAATAAGATATGCATTTTATGTGTAAAATAGAAATTTATTGAAAGAAAGGATAACATAAGTTGTATAAGTTAATGTTTAATGAGAAACAAGTAATGAGTTAAGGGTATCAAGAGTTGTAGAAATGTTTGTAGTAGTAATTTGTTGAAAATATGCATACATATCTATGTATGTATGTATGAGCATTTGTTTTGTAGGAATGTCTTTGAATAGAGAAGAAGTAAAAGGAATCAGCACACAAGAAAGAAAGATAAAATGAACGATATGCAATGCGACCTTACGTCTGGGTTGACAAAGTTTCTCCAGTTACATTTTAGTGTGTTATCTTGCTGCTCCCATCTGGCTGTCTAGCTGACACTTACCAAAGCTTTTTATAGTCATTTTGATTTTTTGCACTGAATTTCTAAGTCTTTTTAGTCTTGCAAATCGCTTCCATTGGTCAGAAAATCAATTTAACATCTACTCACGAAATCCAGCTTCAACTTTTTCTTTAAGCACATCGTCATTCTTTTTCTATTTGGGAAAAATCAGGATTTCACACATCATTGTGAATTTTTGTAAAAGTGAAGAAGAAAGTTGCTTTGAATTCTTAATTTCCTATCCACCACATAACTTCCCTTCCACACACTCTTCTGGCTTCTTGCTTTTCAGCAAACTTTGACCTTCAAAATTCAAATGCAATGTCAATCATATTCTTATCTCTTATTAATTATTTTTCTTTTATTGGTCTCCTTCCTTAATAATGTTTGGTTTCATATACTTAATAATGTTTCTTTCTCATATACTTTCACACTCAGTAACTTATTTGCATTTTAGTGGCTAGATGCAGTAAAATGATTAACATAGAAGCAGAGCAAAAGGAAAAAGCATTAAAAAGAATAGCAGCAAGATAGAGACATAAGAGAGAAAATAAAAGATAAAGAAATAAAGGAATGAAAAAGAGAATAAAAAAACAGAGGGAAGAAAAACAAAATGACCAGACAAAAGAAACAAAGGAGGAAATGCTGACTAATGTGCAATGGAAAAGAGAGATTAATAAAAAAGAATGTGAGAATAATTGGGACTACAAGGGTTGGCTGAAAAGTTCACAGGCTATTAAGGAGTGATGTTAAAGCTGCGAATTCTAGTATGCATTAATTTCAACTCATCTTATTAAAATTGGGGAGCCGGGTTTGAATTCCAGTTAAATCCTTGCATTCACACACACACGCAAATACCCTTGAAAAAGGTGTTAATCCGTCTCTTCCCTCTAGTTATGGGTTAAATAACAGGACAGATTGTGTTCTATAGCTTTGGCTGGTAACCAGTCTACTACAGAAAGTAATGGCAACCTACTGTGGGATAATCTTCTGCCCAGTCAGTCATGTCTCTTTCAGGACATGATTGTCCTAGTGTGTATCACATAAGGCATTTAACTGACTGACTTATTAATTCTGCATTGTTTCTTTTTTAGGTATGAGTGTGGGCTGAAAGGTTCATAGGCTATAAAAGAATGATGCCAGAGCTGTGAATTCTAACTTGCTTTAATTTCTACATTCCTTGTTAATAACTGCATTGTTTCTTTTTTAGGTATGTATGTGGTATAAAAAGTTTATAGGCTATGAAGAAGGAATGATAGACCTGCAATATATTGCATGCATTAATTTCAACTCTTCTTATATATAACTGCATTGTTCCTTTTCAAGTATGAGTGTGGGCTGAAAAGTTTATAGGCTATGAAGAAGGAATGCTAGACCTGCGATATATTGCATGCATTAAATTTCAACTCTTCTTATATATAACTACATTGTTTCTTTTCAAGTATGAGTGTGGGCTGAAAAGTTTATAGGCTATAAAGAAGGAATGCTAGACCTGTGATATATTGCATGCATTAATTTCAACTCTTCTTATATATATAACTGCATTGTTTCTTTTCAAGTATGAGTGTGGGCTGAAAAGTTTATAGTTCTATGAAGGAATGATACTAGATTTTTGATATACTGCTTGCATTAATTTCAACTCTTCTTATAGATAACTGCATTGTTTCTTTTCAAGTATGAGTGTGGGCTGAAAAGTTTATAGGCTATGAAGAAGGAATGCTAGATCTGCGATATATTGCATGCATTAAATTTCTCAACTCTTCTTATATATAACTGCATTGTTTCTTTTCAAGTATGAGTGTGGGCTGAAAAGTTTATAGGCTATGAAGGAATGATGCCAGAGTTGGGAATTTTTCCATGCGTTAATTTCCACTTTTCTTGTTAACAACTGCATTGTTTCCTTCCCTGTACAATAGTGTGCTGAAAAGTTTTTTCTAGGTTAACTGACATCTGACTGTTCAATGACATCTTCAAATGTTAATAGTTGGAATTTCTCTTGAAAATTTGCAAAATTTTGTGCTTTGGTATTATCAATACCTGTAGAAAATGGCTTTAACCTCCAAAGACATTAATGCTGATATGGATGCTAAATTAGGTGACGATGTTCCAACATTGTGCAAAAGTGGGTAGCTAAATCTATGTGGGTTAGGAAGAGTCTTGATGACCCTAAGTTTGGATTTTCTCCAACTGCCACTACCAAGGAAAATATTGATTTTCTTCATCAAAGGTGATGGATGACAGGTGAATGATTATAAATCAAATAGCCTGTGCTATTACCTTAACCTGTCAGATAGGTGAGAATATTCTGCACACTGAGCATGATGAAGGTTTCTTCTCAATGGGTACCACGTCTTCTGATACCTCATCAAAAGGATGCTAAGCCTATCACCTCATGGGGAAATTTGACATTGTTTGAGGCAGATCCAGCTGGTTTCCTTGAATGTTTCCTAATCCAGAATAAGTGCTGTGTTCATCACTTTGAGCCAGGAACAATCCATGCATTGCAAACATCTCTCCTCACCTCCTCCAAAAAAGGCCAAGGTCATTTCATCTGCAGGAAAGCTGATGATTTCAATTTTTTTTGGATGTAAATGGCATTGTGTTTATTGTCTATATTCAAAAGACCCACACCATGGAGAGTACAATGCCAACTTTTTGTTGCAGTTATGGAATATAATCAAGACAATATGCCCAGGAAAATCAATCAAATTGGTTTTGTGTCATGAAGACAAGTGTTTAAATAGCTGCTGATTTAGCCCCATCTATCATCTGTTCCCCAACATAAAATAAAACACTTGGCTTGGAATCACTATTGCAGTGATGATTTAGTAAGTGGAGCTTAGATGTGGCACAAGGCCAAAAGTATTGAGCATACTGACTACTCAGTTATAATTGATCAAGCTTGGTCACTTCAGTGTGGTGTAATTTTTAACAAGCTTGTCTCACTGCAGCAATTATGAGTGAGTAGTGAGTTTGATCCTCACTGAGTGCCCAACACTTTTGGCCTTGTGCCACATCTAAGCTATTCTTAGAAAATCACCATAATTGATCAAGCTTGCTAAACATTACACCATGTTAAATTATCCCCAGTATTGCATTGATGATGTCATCATATCTGCTGCTGATGCTGGTTTGACCAACAACAATGAGATCCAAGCATTGCAACACTGACAGAAGGTATTTGTGAACTACAAGGGGACCTCAATTTGTCACATTTCATGAGATTATCCTGATCAACCTATGAATCTTTTGGTAAATAAAAATGATGGGAACAATCAAGAGAATAATAACTGTCTTGGAGAAGAATCAAATAAAGAAAATAAAAGAGTGAAGAATTAACAAAACACTCCAAATCTAATACACACCCCTCAACTTATACCGATAATTTAAATAATATTCTAGAACAACATCATAACAGGACACAAATATACACAGACGGCTCTAAAGACAGGAATAAAGTAGGAAGTGCAGTTATATCTAACAACATCACACTCCAAAATCACCTACCAGACAATACATCAGTTTTCAGTGCTAAAGCTACAGCCATAAACTTAGCTTTAGACTTCATTCTCGAACTTAACCTCAACAAATATATAATATTTTCTGACTCATTATCAGTGCTAATGGCACTAAAAAACAAAAATCTAAATAACCCTTTGATCGTCAATCTCCTACAAAAATCAACCTCGTCACCCGAAACAAAAAAATTATTTTATGCTGGATTCCCAGCCACAATGGTCTCAGAGAAAATGAAAAAGTAGACATAGCAGCTAAACGATCATTAAATATCAGCATTAATGATATAAAATTACCCCACACAGATTATAAACCTCTAATCAACAACTTTATTACGACCAAATGGCAAGAGTTATGAAACTCCTGCAAAAATAACAAACTCTACAAAATTAAACCCATCTTCAAAGAATGGATAGAAGTTAAAATTTCCAATAGGAAGAAGAGAAAAAATAGTCATGATTAAACTTCAAATAGGCCACACCGCTGTTACCCATTCACACCTACTAAAAGGTAAGGAGGCACCAATTTGCATTCCATGTCAGAAGCTCTACACAGTGAAACATATACTAACAATTTGCATAGATCTTGAACAAATGCAATTAAGATACTATCAAGAAAACAATCTGAAAGACATCTTCACCAAAGCTGACCCAAGCAACCTTTTAGAATATTTAAAAGCAACAAAATTATATAACAAAATATAGTTGCAAAATAAGATAGCATATAACCATCACACATCAAATCACAACACCTCTACTTATATCTCAACAGCAATACTCACAAAAGATCAACAAGCAGTAAACAAAAACCTAACAAATTCTTCAGCACTAAATGACCCAAAAGGGTAGATATGCTGGTAAAACAAACAACTAAACTAAACTAAAGAGTGAAGAAAGAAATAATATATACCAGGAATGATAAATTCTAAAAAAATGGTTACAAATTTGGAAAAGGAAAAATAATAAAGAAAAATAATTTGACATGAAAACAATAAAGAAAAAGAAAAGAAATGAGAGAAGCTGACAGATAGAAAAAGTAAAAAAGGTGAAAAACAGTAAATTCTAGATTCTGAAAAAAATATATTTGAAATTTTTTAATAAGGAAAAAATGGTAAAAAATATTAAAAGTCAATGAAAAAGAATTTGAGAGAGAAAGATTTAAAGAAAAACAGATAGAAATGTTTTTTTTTAATCATTTCACTCCAAGCAAGGCGAAAATGCCACTGATGAGTGGGGTTGGGGGTGTTGGGGGTTGCTACATAACTTTAAAAAGATTAATTAGAAGAGAGTGAGGAGTACAAACTAGTTAGAGAGGAACAATAGAAAGCTGAGAAAGCAGGTGCGATGACAGATACATAGGTGGAGAGAAAGAGAAGGATATACGGGAGTGGGGAGAGAGCTAGAGTCCAGTGGTTAATAGATGAGTATTGACATTGCATTTAAATTTCTGGAGGTTATAGCCATCAGGAAAGCAAGAATATGGGAGCGTGTTCCACAGGTGGGAAGTGCGAGAGAAGAAGCTGCAGGAGTAGAATTGTCATCTGCATTTGGCTAACCTAAATGTGAATGGGTGGGACCCAGTTAATTTTATGAAAATTTCAAGGCATTCAAATTTTATGAAAAATTCAAAGAATCTGCTTTATGTTGAAAATAAAAAGTATGGATGTAGTTCTAGTAATGCACTTCCTCATGGCTTCTGCAAGAAAGGTGAAGCTCCATATTATTCACTGCATTCTTTATCAGAGGGAATTCTACAAAAGGCTTGAATGGTTCCTCTATTTTCACAGTTGTGTATTCAAGTTCAGTTGTGGCTAATCATCATTGCTAACCATAGCCATGAAAGTATTTATAGAACAGACAAAGGGAGGCCACACTAAATTTAAAGTATGAGGTAGCAAATAATTTTCTAAACATATACTGTTAAATATAAGAGACAATGAATGTCTATTATGTTTAATCATGAGCCGTTCTAAACGTCGTATTTTGGCTTTAATTTCAGTTGAAAATTAAGACAAAAATTCTCCAACATTTGGATATCTTTTTATTAATTTGGTTTTAAGCTTTCAGCTCACATGAGCCATCTTCAGAGAGGTTATTAAGACGGTAACAAAATAACATCCACCATCATCAACGATTTTATTTTGTGTTGACATAAAACTCCTCTAGGTAACGGCAATAGTTACCAAAAATAAGAAATGCAGTTCGCAAATTTGCAATGCGGTTCTATGACGTCACACCATGTGACAGCGCAAAATGAAATATATATTTAAAAAAAAAATATATATATATATATATATGTAAACAGATGGCAAGAGAAAGAGAGAGAAATAAAAAGGAAAAAGCAGTGAGTACTGAAATCAACATTGCATTGTAACTAGCAGTTTCACACATTAAATTATCATCAGTCCATGTGTTATTCCACTTTGTGTGGATTCTATATATGGGACACTGAAGATTTAGAGAAATAGTGGAGGGTTGGGGAAATTGATTTTTGCCAGTTTTTTTTGGTTGGTGTTAAGGACTATTACTGCTTTTATTTATAAGCTTAGTTTTTTATTTTATTTTTTGTTGTTTATATTTTTCATAATATTTTATTTATTTATTATCATATTTATTTTTTGTATATTTTCTTCAGTTCTAAAGTTTGTTAGTTGCTTAAAATGAGAGTTCAATAGTTTTATGTTATGGGTTATTAGGTGTTTAGGTTTTAAAGTCACAATGTGGTAGCAAGTGGCATATATATATATATATATATATATATATATTTTAACGAAACTTGGTTATAAACAACCGACAATTTGAAATGACTTGTTTGAACATTATTTTTTATTGATACTCGTATTTAAGTAGATATTCTGTTTTTAATTAAACAGTATTATATATTTATATCTACTGGCCTGATTATTTATGATAAATTTTTATTACGAAAATGTGTGTCATTCGGCAGGATTCAAACCTGCAACCCCTATCTACATAGGGGAAGCTACCATTTGATCTGGCAATGTCTTAGACCACTCGACCACGAATGACCTCCAGTCTAAACAAAGTTTTAATTAAGTCTATATAAAATTCGTCATTTGTGGTCGAGCAGTCTAAGATGTTTCCACATCAAATGGTAGCTTCCTCTATGTAGATAGGGGGCACAGGTTCAAATCCTGCCAAACAACACACATTTTCATAATAAAAGTTTATCGTAAATATTCAGGCCAGTAGATATAAATATATAATACTGTTTAATTAAAAACAGAATATCTACTTAAATACGAGTATCAATAAAAAATAATGTTGAAACAATTCATTTCATATATATTATTATCATTTTGCCCTAAGCAAGGTAGGACTGCCCTTGGTGTGCTGGTGGTCACAGTGAAGAGATGTCGAAGAAAGTATAAGAAAAAAATGGGAATCAAGGAGATAGAAGATGGCTGTTAACATTGCACATTTAACCTTTTAGAGAGTGTAGATATTAGGGAAGCAAGCAAACAGAAGGGAGTTCCCCAAACAAAAAGTGAGAGAAAATAAACTGTTAGAGTAGAAGAGAAGGTTATATTTAACTATTTTAATGGTAAAAGTGTGGGACCTAGTTGCCAATCTAGCAGCATGCATAAATACATGTGGTCAAGGCACATGTGCATGTGTGTGTGTTTTACTTTTATATAGAGTCTTCTTATTTATGTACAAGAGAGCACATAGTGGTCAAAAATGGTTTAAAGAGAATTTGAAAAGGGGTAAGACAATACATTTTCATCATTGAAAAAGGCTAGAGGTATGATTGAAAGCCATTTATTGCAAACATTTTGACTTGGGCCCGAAAACATAATTCATGTTCCTAACAAAGAAAATTTAACTTTAGTGGGGAGAAGATCATTGTAAAAGTTCCTGTAGGTAAAAGAGCAAAGCAGCTTAACTTGTTTCCCAATATAAAGGACGATGTGTTTGAATCTCACAAGTAGCTTATACTTTTTTTCCACTCTGTACTGTTTTATAACTTAAATGCCAATATCAATATATGTAGGTATATTATTTACAAAATTTTTATGAAATGGATTAACTCCAACATATTTTTAATTCATATTTTTAAACATTATTTTTAATGGATATCCATATTTACACATATACAAACCAACCATCCACCCATGCATTGAATACTGTTGTCATATCTAGTTGAGCACCCCTCCTATTCATCTCGGAGTTCTCGCAAGGATCCAGATAAGAATCTGCAACATAGTCAGTCCTGACCTGCTAGCTCAACTCGAGTCACTTTATTAGCGATGAGATGTGTCTATCTCTTCTACAAATATTTTTACAACCTCTGCTCTGAAGAGCTTAGCTCCGTGCTACCTTCTCTACATGAATTTACTCAAGCAAATTCACTGGAATCAAGGTCCCACTGTTTTTACAGTAAAAACAACCAAATGCAGCCACCACTTCTACACTATCAGCTTCATTTAATAGACTTCATTTAATAGACTTCATTTAATAGACTTTCCACCTGTAGAACTCCCTTCTGCATAGTTGCTTCCTTGACAGCCACAATCTCCAAAAGTTTAAATGCAATGTCAATTGCCATTTCTTATTCCCTTGACTTCCATCCTTCTCTTATCCTTTTCCCAACTATCTCTGTATCTTGTTCTTCTCCCTTTTCACTCTACTCTCATATAACTCTTTTCACACCAGAATTTCCATAGTTCTCTTATCCATTATGAAACCCCCTGTAACAGGTTCTTATTTCTCTTCACTCTTATGTAACCTCTTACTCTCCCCTTATGTAACCCTTCACTTTCCTCCTATGTAACACTTCACTCTCCTGTTATGTAACATTTCACTTTATTCTTATGTAACCCTTCACTCTACTCTTATGTAACCCTTCACTCTACTTTTACGTAACTCTTCACTCTCTTCTTATGTAACCTCTCACTCTCTTCTTATGTAACCCTTCACTCTCCTCATATGTAACCTTTCACACTATTCTTATGTAACCTTTAACTCGCCTCTTATGTAACCCTTCACTCTCCTTTTATGTAACCTTTCCCTCTACTGTTATCTAACCTTTCACTCTCTTCTTATATAACCCTTTACTTTATGTAGCCCCTTCTTATCTTCCTATGTTTTGTGGACCCAGGATATGTCCGGAAGAAAACACGAAGTTGAGTATTAGTGAAACATATATATATTTAACAAGAGAACAAATACAAAGTATGTTACCCGTCAGTAAGACTGCCATATATTTGACCAGAGTAACTCAAAAAGGGTAGGTCCCATAACACTATGTAACCCTTCACTCTCATCTTATGTAAACCTTAATTCTTCTCTTATGTAACCCTTTACCCTACTCTAATGTAACCTCTCACTCTCCTCTTATTCAACCCTTCATTCTCCTCTTATGTAACCCTTCACTCTCCTCTTATGTAAATCTTCACTCTCCACTTCTGTAACCCTTCACTCTTTTCTTATGTAATCCTTCATTCTACTTTTATATAACCCTTCACTTTCCTCTTATGTAACCCTTCACTCTACTCTTATGTAACCCTTCACTCTACTCTTATGTAACCCTTCACTCTCCTCTTATATAAATCTTCACTCTCCATTTATGTAACCCTTCACTCTTTTCTTATGTAATCCTTCATTCTAGTCTTATATAACCATTCACTTTCCGCTTATGTAACCCTCCACTCTACTCTTATGTAACCCTTCACCCTCCTCTTATGTAAATCTTCACTCTCCACTTATGTAACCCTTCACTCTTTTCTTATGTAACCCTTCATTCTACTTTTATATAACCATTCACTTTCCTCTTATGTAACCCTTCACTCTACTCTTATGTAACGCTTCACTCTCCTCTTATGTAAATCTTCACTCTCCACTTATGTAACCCTTCACTCTTTTCTTATGTAACCCTTCATTCTACTTTTATATAACCCTTCACTTTCCTCTTATGTAACCTTTCACTCTCCTCTTATGTAAATCTTCACTCTCCACTTATGTAACCCTTCACTCTTTTCTTATGTAACCCTTCATTCTACTTTTATATAACCCTTCACTTTCCTCTTATGTAACCTTTCACTCTCCTCTTATGTAAATCTTCACTCTCCACTTCTGTAACCCTTCACTCTTTTCTTATGTAACCCTTCATTCTACTTTTATATAACCATTCACTTTCCTCTTATGTAACCCTCCACTCTACTCTTATGTAACCCTTCACTCTACTCTTATGTAACCCTTCACTCTTTTCTTATGTAACCCTTCATTCTACTTTTATATAACCCTTCACTTTCCTCTTATGTAACCTTTCACTCTCCTCTTATGTAAATCTTCACTCTCCACTTCTGTAACCCTTCACTCTTTTCTTATGTAACCCTTCATTCTACTTTTATATAACCCTTCACTTTCCTCTTATGTAACCTTTCACTCTCCTCTTATGTAAATCTTCACTCTCCACTTCTGTAACCCTTCACTCTTTTCTTATGTAACCCTTCATTCTACTTTTATATAACCATTCACTTTCCTCTTATGTAACCCTTCACTCTACTCTTATGTAACCCTTCACTCTACTCTTATGTAACCCTTCACTCTCCTCTTATATAAATCTTCACTCTCCATTTATGTAACCCTTCACTCTTTTCTTATGTAATCCTTCATTCTAGTCTTATATAACCATTCACTTTCCGCTTATGTAACCCTCCACTCTACTCTTATGTAACCCTTCACCCTCCTCTTATGTAAATCTTCACTCTCCACTTATGTAACCCTTCACTCTTTTCTTATGTAACCCTTCATTCTACTTTTATATAACCCTTCACTTTCCTCTTTATGTAACCTTTCACTCTCCTCTTATGTAAATCTTCACTCTCCACTTCTGTAACCCTTCACTCTTTTCTTATGTAACCCTTCATTCTACTTTTATATAACCATTCACTTTCCTCTTATGTAACCCTTCACTCTACTCTTATGTAACCCTTGACTCTACTCTTATGCCAACCCTTCACTCTCCTCTTATATAAATCTTCACTCTCCATTTATGTAACCCTTCCTCTTTTCTTATCTATAATCCTTCATTCTAGTCTTATATAACCATTCACTTTCCGCTTATGTAACCCTCCACTCTACTCTTATGTAACCCTTCCACCCTCTCTATAGCAAATCTTCACTCTCCACTTATGTAACCCTTCACTCTTTTCAACATGTAACCCTTCATTCTTTTATCCTAACCATTCACTTTCCTCACTTATGTAACCCTTCACTCTACTCTTATGTAACCCTTCACCCTCCTCTTATGTAAATCTTCCTCTCCACTGTAAACTTATCTGTCTTTTCTTATGTAATCATTCATTCCTACTTTTATATAACCCTTCACTTTCCTCTTATGTAACCCTTCACTCTACTCTTATGTAACGCTTCACCTCCCTTTGTAACCCTTCACTCTTTTTCTTTATACAATCACTTCCAATTTCTACTTTGTCAGCCCTTCACTTTCCTCCTATGTAACCCTTCACTCCTACTCTTGTAACGCTTCACTCTCCTCCTATGCTAAATCTTCCTCTCCTTCTGTAACCCTTCACCATTTTCTTATGTAATCCTTCATTCTACTTTTTCATATAACCCTTCACTTTCCTCTTATGTAACCCTTCACTCTACTCTTACGCAACCCTTCACTCTACTCTTATGTAACCCTTCACTCTCTCTTATATAAATCTTCACTCTCCATTTATGTAACCCTTCACTCCTTTTCTTGTAATCCTTCATTCTAGTCTTATATAACCATTCACTTTCCGCTTATGTAACCCTCCACTCTTATGTAACCCTTCACCCTCCTCTTATGTAAATCTTCACTCTCCACTTATGTAACCCTTCCTCTTTAACATGTAACCTTCATTCTACTTTATATAACCATTCACTTTCCTCTTATGTAACCCTTCACTCCTACTCTTATGTAACGCTTCACTCTCCTCTTATGTAAATCTTCACTCTCCACTTATGTAACCCTTCACTCTTTTCTTATGTAACCCTTCATTCTACTTTATATAACCCTTCACTTTCCTCTTATGTAACCCTTCACTCTACTCTTATGTAGCAACCCTTCACTCTCTCTTATGCAACCCTTCACTCCTCTTATGTAATCTTCACTCTCCATTTAGTAACCCTTCACTCTTTTCTAATGTAACCCTTCATTCTACTTTTTATATAGTATTCACTTTCCTATTATGTAACCCTCCACTCTACTCTTATGTAACCCTTCACTCCTCTTATGTAAATCTTCACTCTCATAGCAACCTTCACTCTTTTCTAATATAACCCTTCATTCTACTTTTATATAACCATTCACTTTCCTCTTATGTAACCCTCCCAATCTACTCTTATGTAACCCTTCACTCTCCTCTTATGTAAATCTTCACTCTCCATTTATGTAACCTTCACTCTTTTCTTATGTAATCCTTCATTCTCTAAATCTTATATAACCATTCACTTTCCGCTTATGTAACCCTCCACTCTACTCTTGCTTAACCCTTCACACCCTCCTCTTTATGTAAATCTTCACTCTCCACTTATGTAACCCTTCACTCTTTTCTTATGTAATCCTTCAGGCTCACTTTCTCTTAACCCTTCACTTTCCTCTTATGTAACCCTTCACTCTACTCTTATATAATGCTTCACTCTCCTCTTATGTAAATCTTCACTCTCCACTTCTGTGTTACTTAACTCTTTTCCTGGTAACCCTTCATTCTACTTTTACTCTTAACCATTCACTTTCCTCTTATGTAACCCTCCACTCTACTCTTATGTAACCCTTCACTCTCCTCTTATGTAAATCTTCCTCTCCACTTATGTAACCCTTCACTCTTTTCTTATGTAATCCTTCATTTCTACTTTTATATAACCCTTCACTTTCCTCTTATGTAACCCTTCACTCTACTCTTATGTAACCCTTCACTCTACTCTTATAACCCTTCACTCTCCTCTTATATAAATCTTCACTCTCCATTTGTATGCCCTTCACTCTTATATTATAATCACTGTTCAGTCTTATTATAACCACTTTCCGCTTATGCCCTCACTCTCTCTTAACCCTTCACCCTCCTCTTATGTAAAATCTTCACTCTACTTATGCCTTCCTTACTCTTTCTTTCTGCAATCCTTCATTTACTTTTATATAACCCTTCACTTTCCTCTTATGTAACCCTTCACTCTACTCTTATGTAACCCTTCCACCCTCCACTTCTGTAACCCTTCACTCTTCTATGTAATCCTTCATTCTACTTTATATAACCCTTCACTTTCCTCCTATATAACCCTTCCTCTCTACTCTTATGTAACTTCCTCTCTCTTATTGTAAATCTTCTTCACTCTCCACTTCTGTAACCTTCACCATTTTTCTTATGTAATCCTTCATTCTACTTTTATATAACCCTTCACTTTCCTCTTATGTAACCCTTCACTCTACTCTTATGTAACCCTTCACTCTACTCTTATGTAACCCTTCACTCTCCTCTTATATAAATCTTCACTCTCCATTTATGTAACCCTTCACTCTTTTCTTATGTAATCCTTCATTCTAGTCTTATATAACCATTCACTTTCCGCTTATGTAACCCTCCACTCTACTCTTATGTAACCCTTCACCTCCTCTTATGTAAAATACTACTCTCCACTTATGTAACCCTTCCTCTTTTCTTATGTAACCCTTCATTCTACTTTTATATAACCATTCACTTTCCTCTTATAAACACTTCACTCTACTCTTATGTAACGCTTCCCTCTCCTCTTATGTAAATCTTCACTCTCCACTTATGTAACCCTTCACTCTTTTCCAACCCCTTCTTAACCCTTCATTCTACTTTTATATAACCCTTCACTTTCCTCTTATGTAACCCTTCACTCTACTCTTATGTAACCCTTCACTCTACTCTTATGCAACCCTTCACTCTCACCTCTTATATAAATCTTCACTCTCCATTTGGCCAACCCTTCACTCTTTTCTATCATAACCCTTCATTCTGCTTTCTCCAGCCATTCACTTTCCTATTATGTAACCCTCCACTCTACTCTTATGTAACCCTTCACTCTCCTCTTATGTAAATCTTCACTCTCCACTTATGTAACCCTTCACTCTTTTCTAATATAACCCTTCATTCTACTTTTACTGCCAACAATTCACTTTCTGTATAACCCTCCAATGCTACTCTTTTCCTGTAACCCTTCACTCTCCTCTTATGTAAATCTTCACTCTCCATTTATGTAACCCTTCCTCTTTTCTTATGCTGTCCGCCATTCCTAGTCTTATATAACCATTCACTTTCCGCTTATGTAACCCTCCACTCTACTCTTATGTAACCCTTCACCCTCCTCTTATGTAAATCTTCACTCTCCACTTATGTAACCCTTCACTCTTTTCTTGTAATCCCTTCATTCTGCTTTATATAACCCTTCACTTTCCACTCTTATGTAACCCTTCACTCTACTCTTATGTAATGCTTCACTCTCCTCTTATGTAAATCTTCACTCTCCACTTCTGTAACCCTTCACTCTTTTCTAATGTAACCCTTCATTCTACTTTATATAACCATTCACTTTCCTCTTATGCTAACCTCACTCTACTCTTATGTAACCCTTCACTCTCCTCTTATGTAAATCTTTACTCTCCACTTATGTAACCCTTCACTCTTTTCTTATGTAATCCTTCATTCTACTTTTATATAACCACTTTCCTCTTATGTAACCTTCACTCTACTCTTGTATAACCTTCACTCTACTCTTATTCAACCCTTCACTCTCCTCTTACCTATAAATCTTCACTCTCCATTTATGTAACCCTTCACTCTTTCACTGTAATCCTTCATTCTAGTCTTATATAACCATTCACTTTCCGCTTATGTAACCCTCCACTCTACTCTGTAGCCACCCTCTCTTCCCTTCTTAAATCTTCACTCTCCACTTATGTAACCCTTCACTCTTTTCTTATGTAATCCTTCATTCACTTTTATATAACCCTTCACTTTCCTCTTATGTAACCCTTTAGCACCTACTCTTGTGTAACGCTTCTGCTCTCCTCTTATGTAAATCTTCACTCTCCACTTCTGTAACCCTTCACTCTTTTCTAATGTAACCTTCATTCTACTTTTATATAACCATTCACTTTCTCTTGTAAACTCACTACTCTTATGTAACCTTCACTCTCCTCTTATGTAAATCTTCACTCTCTCCCACTTATATGCCAACCCTTCACTCTTTTCTTATGTAATCCTTCATTCTACTTTTATATAACCTTCTTTCCTCTTATGTAACCCTTCACTCTCTTATGTAACGCTTCACTCTCCTCTTATGTAAATCATGCTCTCTCCCTTGTAACCCTTCACTCTTTTTTCTTATGTAATCCTTCATTCTACTTTTATATAACCCTTCACACTCTCTTTCCATATAACCCTTCACTCTACTCTTATGTAATCCTTCACTCTCCTCTTATGTAAATCTTCTTTCTATATGTAACCTTCCTCCTTTTCTTATGTAATCTTCCATTTCTACTTTTATATAACCCTTCACTCTTTTCTCTTATGTAACCCTTCACTCTACTCTTATGTAACTTCCTCTCACTCTCCTCTTATGTAACCATTCATTCTCCTCTTATGTAACCTTTCACTCTACTCTTATGTAATCTTACACTTTCCTACTATGTAGCCCATAGCGCACCAGTGGCAGTACTCTTTGCTTGGGTGAAACAGTTATAAAAAAAAAGATACTGTTTTTATAATTAAGCAGTGTTGTTATTTACATCCCAGTCAGTTAAGTGCTATACCTGATACATGCATTGGAAATCATGTCTCGCAGGAGACATGACTGACTGGACAGAAGATTATCTCACAGTAGGTTGCCATTACTTTTTTCAATAGACTAGTTGCCAGCCAAGGCTATACAACCCAATCTGTCCTGTTATTCAACCTATAACTGGAGGGAAGAGATGGATTAATACCTTTTCCAAGAGTATTTGTGCGTAAGTGAATGCAACGAATTCAACTGGAATTCAAACTCGGTCCCTCGATTTCTCAATCCACTGTATTTATATCTGAAAAATCAAGAAATCTTGTTAGGAAAATATGCATCCTCCATATTTTTTCCTGATAAAATATGCATCTTCCGCATATTTTCCTAATAAGATTTCTCAATTTCTCAGGCTGCTAGAGATAAATAAATATATTTTTTAATTATTAAAAACAGAGTATCTACACAAATACAAGTATCCATTAAAAATAATGTTTAAACAAGTAAATTAAAAATATGTTGGCATGTAATGAAATAGGTCTGTCACTTAAATGAACACAGAAGATTTGAATCATCATTACTTAACATGTTATTCACTCTAATATTTTATCAGTTGCTTTCAGTCAGTCCTTGCAATATGACCCCTCTCCATCGTGGTATATGTGAGACTGCTTTAATCCATTCTGGGGCTTTTGTTTATATGCCTGTCTGTCTAACATTCTAATTCTCACACTTGCAATATCAGTTGAAGGTTTAAGGTCACATTCGTTCAGTGGCTTGGGATGGACCCCAGGTCAAATCTCTGGTACTCCTGGCTTCCTTTCAAATACTGGTGTGAAATTTGAGTGCAGAGTCTATTATCACATAATACTATAGGTATGTGCATATGTTTAGTCAGAAGTAATTTCTGTTAGAGGGAAGCATTTTTAATGATGAATGTATCATGATAATCAGCTATTTTTAAATGTATCATAACAGGAGATGAAAAAGTGGGTTATATACAACAATGTTCTATGCAAAAAAGCAGTAGATTGACAAGGAAAAATCTTCACAACCAATTCTAAAAGCTAAGCTCCATGAAAGAGAGTTTCTTTTTTATAATAGGAATGCATTAGCAATTGTAAAAGAATTGCAAATGGTTTTGCAACAGAAATGCATTGAAAATTGTAAAAAGAAAATATGTGGCAAGGAATTTGTGATAAAAACTGGTATTATATGTAGGATATGGCCATATCCTGTTGAAACACTAGTTCTCATAGGATGACTGAAGTTAAGCATCATTGATGAATGTAAAAGGATAACTAGTTAATCTTTAAATATATCATAACGAGAGATGAAAAGTGGGTTATATTCAACAATGTTCAATACAAAAGGCAGTGGATTGACAAGGAAAAATTCCACAAGCAATCCCAAAAACTAAGTACCATGAATGAGAGTTTTTTTAACAATAGGAATTGCATCAAGTGGTTGGTGTATTCTGGAATCTTTAAAAAATGTACTCTCTGGTAGGGTTGAATCTGTTCCACTTCATTGAAGAAACCTTGTCTACTCTAGTGTAATTAAGACCATTCAACCACAGAGAGTTTCACAGTCTATTAAGGTTCATTCCTATAAAGGATAACTGAAACTTGCTTGTCTGTGAAACTCACTGTGATTAAGCAGTCTAAAGCACACTGGATCAGATAATGGACTCCTTATGAAAAGACAAGTAGATTTGTACTCTAACAGAGACCACATTTTCTTTATTAAGAGTATCGGATGCACAGACCAGTAGATGTAATTAAAAAAAAGGGATGCATCTACTCAAATACATGTAACTACTAAAATATAACAATTGGAGTAATAATATTGATATATATTTCATGGTTCACAATGGAGTGATCTACTGCCAAGGTAAAAGAACAAATTTAAATAATGACACTTGCAGGCTTCCTAATTTATATTAATATCAAATTGTCATCAATAGTTTATGGCCATATAACATTGAAACACCAGTTCTATCCTGCTCACTGAAGTTAAGTAATGCTCAGTATTCACACCCTTGTGCAAATTAATTGAAACAAAAACTTTAGATTCTATTCTTTTAATATACAGTCAGTTTTAGACCCACTGGAGTGAGAGAGTGTAATCGATTTCTATTTTTTTCCTCAGATTAGGTCATTTGAAGTGGTATGCAGTAATATGAGTATTTTTGGGATGTATGATGAAATTTGTTTGGCCTTAAAATATATTGCGTCAATGTGATTGTATCAGATTTTTATCACACCCAGACACTATTCTCTCAACTGTCAATTAGTTGTTCTATGGCCATTGTCTGCAATGAATGTTTGCTGCACAAACACACTGGCAAACCTTGCAGAGAGATCGCAGATATTGTTGGTGTCAGCCTTTCAACTGTCAGTTGTGTCATCAAGGTGAAGAAACAAACTAAATCCACAATTCTAAAACATAAAGGAACATGCAGTTGGAAGAGAAAAACAACACCAACAGACAGCATATACATGATCAAGGAAATTTTAAATGATATTAGGAAGACGTTTTTCTTTTTGTTTCAGTTAATTTGAAGAAGAATATAGATGAGTGACTACTGGGAAATACCAGCTGCACGTGATTATTGCTGTTCTTAAAACAATGAAGCAACAAAATGCACATTTCTACGTTCAACAACTGCAATGTGTCCATAAAATATTAATTGTGAAGGATGCTGTGTCTGTCAATAGGAAAAATATTGTTCTCCTCCATAAAAATGTAAGGCTACATACAACATGTAATAAAAATTTATATGATTTTAATTTTTCTTATTCTTACAGAATGTGGCCAGTTGGCCAAGATAGTAACTGATTGGTCAGAATACCTTGTAAGCATGGAATTCCTAGAGTAATAAATTGCTTTTGGCTTAAGTTACAGATACATGAACAAAACAGCATGAAATCATCAGATGGCAGCAAGAATTTTTAAGTGTTAACACACATTCTGTACTCAGATTCCTTAGGATGGCTAGGCAGCATGTGGCACAATGCTAAGCCAATGAAAGTGTATGAATTCTTCTAAAGTTCTTCCTCCCATCTTTGAAGATGAAATGGCTTTCAGGTCTGAGCTGCTGAAGCAAGTGTTAACACAGAACGCAACGTTTTGAAGAATAAATTTGAGGAGGTAAAACAGAAAATATTTATGAGGCAAACTAATACATAGATATAAATATATGCATAATTTTAGGCCAGTGGTGGACAGTATAAACAGATTAATTATTCCATGTTTAATGAAAATGAAAAAGAAAACCATTTTTAGTCTATGAAACACTGATGAAGCAGAGCAGGTTGTTTTTCTAATTTTCCTTGTGATACTCTGGAGTAACAGACTTAGTCCTTACAGAAATAGAATCTTGCTTTTTCCATTCCAATATAATTAAGCTTTTATATTCTTGCCTATTTTACAGCTGCAATAGGCTGATAAGAATTGTAACCACCTGACAATATATGTAAAAGTTTCAGATTAAAATTGTGTGATGAAAAATCAACAAAAGTTGCCATTCAAGTTTACTGAATTTTATAAACAACTGATAGATATTTTGTTTTAAATAAAAAAAGAACATGTTGGAAAGAATATGCTAGAAGGAGGAATATAAATTCTAGATATCTTTGGAAATAGAAAGAAGTTGTAAATGATTTTACTACTACTATATGAATGCATTGGATACATATATATATATATATACACACATATATATGAAATGATTTGTTTGAACATTATTTTATATCGATACTCATATTTAACACATTTTCACACACATTATTTTGCACACATTTTCATCCACGTTATTTTATATCGATACTCATATTTAACACATTTCACACACATTTTTGTAATAAACATTTATCGTAAATAATCAGGACAGTAGATATAAATATATAATACTGTTTAATTAAAATTAAAAATAGAATATCTACTTAAATACGAGTATCGATATAAAATAATGTTCAAACAAATCGTTTCAAATTGTCGATTGTTTATAACCAAGTTTCGTTAATCTTCATTAATTTCCGTAACATATATATATATATATCTTTTTCTATATACCATGTCCCATCAGGACCTACATTATCATGGCCTTTCACATCCCCCTATCCCTTGTATGTCTTAACACTCTTTCTTCCGTTACCCCTCCAGTTTCCTGGTTGCTGTTTCCGACTGGTAGTTAGGAGCCCAAACTCTTGCGTAGCGTCTCGAGAGACTGCTCTGATCAACAGTTGAATAATATCGGGGTTCCTGTAGTGCCATTTTGCGCATGGACGGGCGTCCCTGCATGAATTTCTGATGGGCAACCCTGAGGCCACATTATGCTGCAGGCGGCGCCATTCACCATCCTTCACCTGCTAGCAATTAATGACCATCTGACCCTACTCTAGACCTCTCTCTATCCACAACTAAAACCACCATGAAATTAAACAAACAAAACAGCAAGACTAAACCAGCTAGTCATAAATCGCCCAAACCTATCTGCATTTCCTTCACAAACATACGAGGTATTCGCAGTAACTTTAATAGTGTAGAATCATTCTACACTAACTCACCCGATATCTTAGCTATATGTGAGACTAACCTTGACCCTTCTATCCCCTCTTCGGAGCTGTTCGTTCCTGGTTACCTTCCCCTCTTCAGTGGGTATAGGAAATGTCAGAAGGAGGGTGATAGATGAGTTAGGAGGTACATAGGGAGAGTGTTGGAGAGAATGGGTGTGAGTTAGTGTGTTAGGAGGTAGGAAATGTGTCTTAATTAAGTATTTTTCTCTTATCTCAACACTTTTCAGTGATCTGGTTAAAGACAAGTGCTAAAAATTTAAAAAATTTTTTGAAAACACAAACTGACAGCATACTAGAATGTTGTTTGTGGTTTGATTCTTATTGGTCAGATATGTGTCACGTGTAATAAAGCAATTAACAATTATTTTAAATGTAAGTGTATGCATGCATAAGAAAAGCTTGTCTGTTTATATGTACTCGTGCATGATAATATATATATAAAAGTGTATTAAAATGATGGATGATTTTTTTTATATATGTGTATGAGAAAATCTGTGTAAATATGTGTATTCATTGGTTGGTGATGTTCATATATATATCTATGATAAAAGAAATACATTAACGTTTAAATTAATATTGAAATAATGTATACAAGTTTCATGTTTGTGACTAATTTTATATATATATATATATATATATATATATATAGTTGTAAGCTATGCTATATTTAGAGGTAAAAGTGCTTAATATCAGGGCAGGAACATACATTAATATAAAATATAAAAGTAGAAACTGAGGTCAACAGCGGCAACAGTTCATTTCATGCTTAAAAGCAATCTTTTATATTTTATACTTTTGTTTTGGGGACTATTATAACATCCTATAAACAAACACACACTAACACACACACACACACACACACACACACACACACACACACACACACATATATACTAGTATACTAGTATATATAGCCCAGCATTGCTCTGGTGTAATGAAAACTAATCCATGGTCCTGGAGCTCAGACTCTTTGGAGGTTGGCACGAAAGACTAAAAAGCAACAGTTGTTTCCAGTTAAAGTGAAACCGTAGACTGAAAGAAAAATGCATGGATGTAAGTCAAATTTTGATTTCCTGGTATCGACCCTCCACCACTATGATGTACGGAGAAAATTTCAGGAGGCATATTTTTGTTATACCAATATCATTGGAAGCCATCAGGACCATCGAGATTGAATTTTTTCTCATCAGAAAACAAGACTTTCTTCCACTTCTCAACGTCCCATGTTTGGTATTCACGACCAAACTTTAAGCGGTCCAACTTGTGACATGCAAGCAGCCGAGGAATTTGTTTATGCTTTTTATTTACCATGCCTTTTTGTCTTAAGTGTCATCTGATGGTTACGGGACTGCAATCAGCATCTGTGACTGCCTTAATTTGACTAGAAGAAAGTCCCCCGTCTTTCATAACAACCCGTCATATTCTCCTCAATGCAGGAGAAATTTTTGGGGGCCTACCAGAGGATTTTGCTTTTCCATAATTCTCACCGTTCTTTAGAAAGTTACAAATCACAGTTTTACTGCGATTTACCTTAGCTGCAATCGCCCGCTGTGACAAATCTTGCTTATGGAATTCTAGAATTTGAGAACGCTCAACTTTGGTAAGTTTGCTTGCTTTAGGCATGGTAACACCTTTACGCAGTGATTGCTAATCTCTAACTGAACTGAAAACATTGGAATTGCTATAGATCTAACAATTTATACCCCTGGTCTTATAATTTTGATCATGTGTAAATCGCCTCATTTTATAAAAATGTAAATTTCTAAATAAAATGTTTGGAATGTAGCTTTTTGTTTCCATAACCTTTTAGATTGTAGTATTGGTAACCTTAAGTGGGAGGAGTTTAAAATCTATCCATAAAAAAAAAAATTCTTTTTAAAGATTTTTAAGTGGTCTTAAATTTTTGATCAGGAGTGTACACTCAGTAACAATGTTCTTGGAGACAGGGTTTACTCAATCATCTTTAGCGGCAAAGTAATTTCAGTTTGATAGTTTCAAATTACTGGCCCCGAATTCCTTCTCTAGCAGCAGGTTGATTTCAGTAGTCATTGGGGGTTCAATTTTACCCCACTGTATAACGTATCAGCTTGAAATGAAAACAATATCATTTCAACTATGTCTCTGGGCCCTTCACTGATAAGTGGGAGAGAACTCACTTTCTATTATCACTTACCTGTCTATTTTAAAAGCCCAGTAACCCAAAACAGAAAATTCTCACAGTCCAATTTTGACCTAGGGTCACAATTTATCAAAACAGGATGACAATATTATGACTATAATTGTTTTACTCGGATTCAATCAATTCAGTTACTCTTCCTAACTGTATTCTCCAATTTTATCCCTTCAGTTACTTTTTTCAACAAATAAATTTTGCTCATTTTAGAGAAATCTATTATTATCTTTAAAATTAATAAAAAAAATTAATACCATCCATCTGGAAATAGGGTAACAGTTTGTTAAATTTTTGAAGATCAAACTTTGCTGGAAAATTAGAAGCCAGAGGAGATTTACACAAGTTTGAAATGTGAGAGAAAAAACTGTTAGCACAGAACTTATGGATATATCTAGCCATCCATTGAATTGTATGAACAAAAGACTTGCACTGTTATTTGTGGATCACCTTTCCTACCCAATCATGCCTATTTTTGTTTATGCTTATTATTACTATTGTTTCTAGATTCAGAGTTTTGAATTTTTCCTGAGCAATCTGATATTAGCTTTGTCTAATGAGTATTTTACACATTGAGGAAATTTCTAAACTATATGTACCTGATATTTATATATATTATTTTACAGACAACCCATGGTTGCACAAGTTAGCAGATTATAATTTTTAATTTCCCTACTCCCTAAAATTAACTTTTACACAGACAATGTTGCACTATTCAATTGGTTTGTATAAATGAAAGAATGACTTGCACAGTTCTCAGTGGATCACCTTTCTCACCCAATCAAGCCTATTCTTATTTTTGTTTATTATTACTATTGTTTCTATGGATTTTTTTTTAAAGCAAACTGTTATTTGCTCCTGTCTCTAAAAAGTAATTAAGAGTTGATTAGGCTTCCCCATGTTCATGTTGTGTTGTAAACATTGTAAGCATCAGTTGACTACAGTTTCCTGTCTACACGTCAGGGTGGGGGTAATGTTCATCACAGTAGATAGTCATTCATAGCACTGGTCACGAAAGTATTATGAACATCCAAAAAGTAATATATCTTGACTTCAGCACTAATTACAAGTTGCAGACATTTTCATCAGTAAAGATTTTGTTCTGTCTTTTTTTTATTAATTTTTCTGTCTTTTTCTAAATAGAAATGCTGAAGATGATTCCAGTGATTACAAAGAGTCAAAGACAAGCTGAAGATAAAAATTTATAGATGGAGAGAATAAAACGGTACAAATATTTTTTATTAATTCTATGTTGGCTAGGTATTTTTTTGTTTTTACTCATTTTATCCCAAACAAGACAATAATGGCACTAAGATGCAAGGGGTTACTAAGTGTTAGAGAGTAAGGAACAAAAAGCTATATCAAGAATAGGGGCCACTAAAAGAGGAGAAATTAAGAAAACAGAAAATAATGGTTGAATTATTTTTTAATTTTTGCAAACCAAAGTTAGCTGGAAAGAAAAAAGCTTGTATAGAGTTTCATAAGTGAGAAGTGCAAGTGAAGAAACTGTTAGCATAGAACTTATGGTTATATCTACTGATTATCAGCTGTAAAATGATAAAACCTTGCTACCAATCTAGTCAGTCAGTCAGTTAAGTGCCATACGTGAAACACGCTTGGGAGATCATGTCTCTTTCAAGACATGACTGACTGGGCAGAAGATTATCTCGCAATAGGTTGCCATTGCTTTCTGCAGTAGACTGGTTGCGTGCCAAGGCTATAGAACCCAATCTGTCCTGTTATTTAACCCATAACTGGAAGCAAGAGATGGATTAATAACTTTCCCAAGGGTACTTGCGCATAAGTGAATGCAATGAATTCAACTGGAATTCGAACTCGGCTCTCCAATTTCTTGTTCCGAGCCGATATCCACTGGACCACCAATCTAGTACTGTGTTTAAATAAAGTCATGGTCATAAAGTCTAAGTACTACAGACAAAAGTAATATTTATTTTGCGAGTACAGAAATATCACACAATGGCAAAAGGGTTATGGGGAAAGACTGTTCTTCAATCTGTCTTACAATTGCTTGCAAATGTCTACAACCCCTTTGAAAATTTATATATTTTGTATAATTTAATAGGGAACAATACATTTTCTCAATTTCAATGTTTGTTAAATGATAAGCAGATCCATCACACTTTCTTTTGATATAAAAATTCCATTTTAAAAATTTCACACTCATTCTGAAAATCATATTACTTAGAAAAATGTCTTTGCAAAAGTCTGCAACCCCTTTGGAATGTTTTCAGCTAATATTTTGTGGATAATTTTGCTGCATCAATTACAGTCTGCAGATGCTTCAGGTAACCCCCACAAGCTTGCTGCAGTGATCTACTGATGGTTTTTGCCATTCTTCATGACAGAACTTCTTGAGCTGTGTCAGATCAGATGGGGAATGTCAGTGCACAGCCAGTTTTAGATCTCACCATAGATTTTCTATTGGATTGAGATCTGGAGACTGGCTGGGCCACTCCAAAGCTGTGATTTTCTTGCTAGCAAACCAAACTTTAGTGCTTTTTCACACATGCTTAGGATTGTTATCTTGTTGAAACTTGAAATTGCAACCCAAGCACAGAGCACTAGCACATTTCAGTAGGTTTGCCTCCTTTATTTCTTGGTACTTGACACAGTCCATGACACCTTGGGTGGTTACCAGCTTTCCAGGCTCTGTAGCTGAAAAACAGTCCCAAAGCATGATCAAGCAACTGCCATGTGGAGGCAGTGTAATGAGGTTGGTGAGCAGTGCTTTTTTTCTGTCAAATGCTGTTTCGTATTTTTTTCAAATAACTCGACTTTGGTCTCATCTAACCACAAAATCTCTCCTCACAAATACTGTAAAAATTGTAGATGCATAGACATCTGTCCCAGTACTGGAAACTGAAGCTTTCAAATCTTCCAGTGTTGCACTAGGGTTGGAGGTTGCCTCTTGGACCAGTTTTGATTTTGCTCTTCTGGTAAGTTTGCTCAGTCTCCCAGATCTTTATAGGGTAGCAGTGGTTTTATGCACTAACCACTCCTTAATTAGTTTTAACAGTGCTTAGGGTGTAGGATAAAAATCCTATATCACCCAATAATTAACTAAAATGCAAAAAGTTAAAGTGCACACCCACAAAAATGATCAGAACTAATAAAAACATTTTGGGAAAAACCCAGATCAAGGCAAATTTTACAAGTCAGTGTGAAAACTAAGACCTTGGATGCTGACTGGATAGGAAATTGCAAATTGGTCTATAACGCCAGTTAATTTTTTAACACCGAGAAAATTTGGTATGTGATTCTGATTCAGTCACATGACAAGATTAAGTACTTGAGGAAGTCCCTTGACTGGACAAGTCAGTCAGAAAGGCACAGAGATCGGAAAGGCTATAAACCAACACTCAGGTCCATTGCAGACTCAACCAATAAATAAGAGAAGGAAAGGAAAACAACAACAGCAACAACAAGATATCTTCAACTGCTTATAAAAACCTTTTACATCACTTGCCCGCCAGAAAAGGGAAAGGAACCCAGACTCTATTAGTTAAGTAGACGGACTAATCTTTTTACACAAACACATTCTGCTACTTATTACTATTCGACCCTTTTTCCTCTTATCAGTGATTTCTCACTCACACTCTCTTTTTCACCTTAAATTGATCACCCCTTTCCTTTTCCACTTACTTAGAGGCAGACACAAAAAGAAAAAGAAACAGACATTACTCTACTACTCTATTGAATTACAGACAAAAAACATAGACACGTTTTTGGTCAAACCACATTCGCGCAAATCATAAAGACATTTTTTTCTATCAAACAAAATATAAAAAATATACAAATTGTTTATTCTGCATGTATGTTGTTAAATATACTATTTTCTAATTTTTACAAACATTTTTTATTGCAATGTCTTTTCTTGAAATTTTTGTGGTATTTTGTGGACAGGATATCCCGCATTAAATTCTCCCTTTTAATCCGGGTGTTCTGTATCCAACAAAGGGCAATTCTAAAGATTTTGCAATTTTTTTATAGCCATTATTTCCATTGTACTTTTGAGTAATAAGGTCTTTAAGTTCCTGAGACAAAGGCATGCCCATTTTCTTTCCTGAGTTGGACACCTTGTGTTTACAGTCAGTTTAAAGACCAACACACCAAGAAACCATGTGGTGGATGATTTTGTCGGCAGTTAAATTGCCTTATATAGCAAAATAATAGACTGGCCAAGGTTTTTTTGTTATGGTAGAATGCACATGTCACTTTTAATTGTTCTGGATTGTATACATCAATGATAAACTAAGTGACAACACAGTATATCTGGTGTAAATTTTTGCAAAGACATTTTTCTAAGTTATATGATTTTAAGATTTTAAAAATCAGTGTGAAATTTTTAAAATGTAATTTTTATATCAATGGAAAGTGTGATAGATCTGCTCATCATTTAACAAACATTGGAATTGAGAAAGTGTGTTGTTCCCTGTTAAATTATACAAAATATATAAATTTTCAAAGGGACTGTAGACTTTTACAAGCTACTGTAAGTATAAAATTTAATAAAATTTAATCACAAGTGTTGACTATGCTCATAGAAGAATTTTTGTCCTCTGCCGGGTGGGGAATCAAAGTAGAAAGTTCATCAGAGCAGTTACCAACAAAGTATTTATAGAAAAAATGTTAAGAATCAAGAGTTAGGAGCAAGTGGAAGTTCATGATCACCTATGTACTGAAGAGACAAGGCACATAAGAAAAAATCCAATTCATCTATCAAACTAAATATATAATGTAAGTCTGTAACCTAATTAAATATTAATTTCAAGTTCCGATTAAAAAACATGATATTAAATCTATACTGCCCAATAATTTTTTCCTCAGCCTCAGTTAATCTCATTTTCTTTGAAAAACTATTCTTGAATTATAAAAGGAATAATATTCTCTGGGCACTTAAAAAATTACTAAAAGTTAGTGTCTCATTGTTATGATATTCCAAGTAAGAATTGCAGTTGAATGCTGTCAGTATTGGTTTTGCAGTCCAAGATTAATAGCACACCTCATATATGGATGTCTACTCATAAGTGTATTCGAATTAGTGGTCAAACTATTCCAACCACAACTACATCTCCCTGAAATGAATAGGCTTTTAGCCGTTCATTGTTCTGAAGTTCTTTTGTATATTTTGACTTCTTTCTCTCCCAAAATTTTAACAGTGTGTGTGTTCTTTTTTTTTTTAATCGTGTCACCCCAAGCAAGGCATTCCACTGCCACTATAGCGCAGGGGGTTACATAGAGAGATTGAGTATAGGAAATGTCAGAAGGAGGGTGATAGACAACTTAGGATATACATAGAGGGAGAGTTGGAGAGAGTGGGTGTGAGTTAGTGTGTTAGGAGATGTCTAATGATCTTACATTTAAACTCCTGGAGGTTGTAGCCGTCGGAGAAGCAAGCATGCGGTAGGGAATTTCACAGGTGGGAAGTGCGGGGAAAGAAGCTGTTGGAGTAGAAATTGCGGTTACATTTCATCGGTTTCACTGTAAAAGGGTGGGACCTAGTTGCCAATCTAGTATCTTGTGCAAATTCACATCTAGGGGGCACCAGTGATTTAAGTTTGTCAGAGCAGAAGCCATGAAAGTATTTATAGAAGAGGCACAGGGAAGCCACGTCATGCTGGTGAGAGAGTGACTGTATTTTCAAAATTATACATAATTTTGTGAAAATGCAACAAAATTGTTAATAATTATGTTCTTTAGTTGCCATTGTTAAAGTAAGCGATTAGTATAAGGGTGTTGTTGGTAGACAGATTTGTTGCGTTGGTTGATCAAGGTCATGTTTGGTCTCTAGAAAGAGGTCTGAAGTAGATAAGTAAAGATGTGTGATAGCATGAGTGGGGTATTGTTGGCAGGGTTGATCCATCTGTCATCAGGTTTGAAATCAACACAACAGTGTGTGGATGGGTTGGCGGTCATGTGTGAGTTTTAGATGTTTAGCTGAACTGCCTGTTGTTGGTAAGGATTTCTGTTTTTTATCTGTGGTTTTAAAGGTGCTGACTCCCAGGATCATCTTCTTTTGATGGCAACTACAATATACTCCCACACCAGTAAGAAACCTGTCATGGCGGACAGACATAATCTCGCTGCTGACCTTGAGCGGGATCTACACTCTGTGGTGAACTGGGGCAAGAAGTGGCTTGTCAACTTTAATTCCTCTAAGACCAAGCTGTTGTCTGTCAACCATTACAGGCAACCTCTTCTGCCTCCCATAAGCATGGACCAGATGATTCTCCCGGAGAGTAATACACTACGCCTTCTCGGACTTACCCTGTCCTCAGACCTCAAATGGAACCACTATATTGAATCCATAGCAAAATCTACTGCTAAGAAGATTGGGTCACTATGTCAATCCAGGATGTTTTTTCCACCTGAATCCATCCTGCATATATACAAGTCAACCATCCGTCCGTGCATGGAGTACTGCTGCCATTTATGGTCAGGTGCCCCTGCCGTTCTCCTCAGTGTTCTTGACAAGCTCCAAAGGAGAGTCTGTAATGTGATGGGTACTGATCTGGCGACTCGACTGCAGCCACTTTCCCATCGTCGAAATGTGGCCTCCCTCTGTCTCTTCTATAAATACTTTCATGGCTTCTGCTCGGATGAGCTTAAGTCACTGATGCCTCCTCAACAGGTGTTTACCCGTGCAACCAGACTGGCAACTGGGTCCCACCCATTCACAGTCAGGTTAGCCAAATGCAGACGACAATTCTACTCCTGCAGCTTCCTCTCTCGCACTTCCCGCCTGTGGAACTCACTCCCGTATTCTTGCTTTCCTGACGGCTACGACCTCCAGAAATTTAAATGCAAAGTTAATACTCATCTACTAACTCTAGCTCTCTCCCCTCCCCTGTATAACCTTCCCTTTCTCTCCGCCTATGTATCTGTCATTGCACCTGCTTTCTCAGCTTTCTATTGCTCCTTTCTAACTAGCTTGTACTCCTCACTCTTTTCTAATTAATCTTTTTACATTTATGTAACCCCCTGCACATCAGTGGCGTTTCTGCCTTGCTCGGGGTGAAATGATTTAAAAAAAAAAAAAACATTCTTTACGGGTTAACGTATTTTTGGTTTTTGTGAGGATTTTTTTTTTTTTTTTGCAGACCAGATGCCATGCTTGAAGTCATTACACAGAAGACGACTTTTTATATATTTGGTTTTGCTTTCTTAGTGCTCATATCTAAAATGTATTTATGAATCAGAAAGAGATCTTGATTTAAGTAACAGAAGTCTGTGTGTATTTTTGTTATGGAAGGTCTAGATCTGTCTCATTTGATGGTTACACACTTTTCTTCACATCACTGTTTGAGTCATCCAAACTGACTTGCTCTTCTATCGTTTCCTCATTAGTCATTACCCATTTGTTTCTAGGGTCCTAAATGGCCTTGCTTCCAGGTTCAGTTTTCTGTTGGCTTATAGAGTCCAAGCCGAACGCATTTAGTAGCTCAATCTCTCCATCTCAAACTTGAACTTTGTCGATAAAACAGAGATGGCTGGCATGCATCCAACCACACTTATGCACTTAGCTGATCTCGCCCGTTAAAGAATGAAACTTTGCACACCACAAAATCTAACATTGTTGAGTGGGAAATAGAAATTGAGCTTATAAGATATTGAGTTAATTTGTGTCATTCCTGTTTGAATCTTCAACATGCAACAAAGATTTTATCAGCAGTGCCATATTATTATTGTTATGTCTGGTATATCTCACATTTTTAAGTACTGGATATGTGGTACATCATTATACCTGTTGGAATGGAGTGCCAACAGGTATTGGTTTAGCACTTAAATACAACCCACCTAATTTACATTGGATACCATATCCTCTCTGAATTGGAGTGGTCGTATGCACTTATTTTTCCTTTGCTACATTTAATTACTTTTGATTTATATAGTTCTTGCTTTTGCTCCTCTCTTCTATGTTTTATTGGTGAGCTTTGTCTTTCTACATCCTCTTCTTCATCAGTTTCTTTTCTTCTCCACTTATGACCATTTCTTGTTCATCCTAATCACCATAGTTTTCTCTCTCTTCTTGCTCATGTGTTTCTCTTCTCTGCTCTGTCTCCTCATTGTAGTTACCTTATTCCTCCTGACTATGGTCTTTCATCTCCATGTCATCCAACATAAACCTTTTTCTAAATTGATTCACATGAGCCAAAACATACTGCTATTTTTCTCGATCAAAGCCATATTATTGCAAAAGGAATTTTGCTTCTTTGAGATTTGCACTTTTGTCTTTCTTGTACCATACTTTCTCCCTTGTAGCAAAAGACATGGTAATGGGGGCTCTAATCTGTCTACCCATGAGGGTGATGGGCTGGATTGCCTCTCCATGTGTGGTATCAACCTATAACTGAGGAGCATTTTAACTAGAAATGCCTTGATGTTTTCAGTACTCTAAGCCAAGGTTGTGCCTCTTTAGGCCATTAATGAATGTCTTTTTGCCTGAATCTTCTAATTTCATTGCATTTTGGACATTCATTAATAAATTCTTTAATATCCTTTGCATAACCCAGCCACCATACCTGTAATTTTAATCTTCTGTGTGTTGCAGTGATGTCACAAGGCACATCACTGTGTACCCTCTCAATATGTCTGTCTTTAACATCTACAGAGCTACTATGTTTCTCCATTGCTTATAATTCCATTTTCAACTGTTAATATATGCTGTATCTCCTTAAACGGCTGCTCCAATACTGAACAACTGTTCTACTTAGTATTTTTTATTCCTTCAAATATTTTGCTTAATACTGGATCTTGCTTGGTCTCATTTTATAATCTGTTGACCAAAAGTACATCCATATTGAATTATTCTGTCATCCTCAGTTCCATGTTCTTTGTCTGTTTCTTTTACAAACCATAATCTTGACAAAGCATCTACATGAGGGATGGTATTTCCCTTAACATATACAATGTCAAAATCAAATGCCATGATTTTAATGGCCCAGTGTAAAATTCTCGATGACGAAACCTTTGGCAACTCCTCCCTTGGGTTAAAAATATAAACTCCAATGCTTATGGTATAATTTTAGTAGACATTTCTTACCTAGTAAAAACTTTTGTGTCCTCTTCATACTCCAAACAATCACTAGGGCCTCTTTTTTTAATATTTGAGTAATTTATCTCTGCTGTTCTCAGTTTCCAAGATAAATACATTATTGGATGATCTTCCAGCGATAGGATGGTAGCAATCACTTTCTTATTCATGCCCATTGTTTACGTTATCTCTCTCTTAGGATCAAACACCTTTGTTATAGGTTTCTTTTTCATAATTACTTTTAGTATCATAAAAGTGTTATTTTGTCTTTGTGTCCATTCAAACTATGTGTTCTTTTTACACAACTCTGACAATAGTTCAATAAGTTCATGGGCATTGTGGTGCAGTGGATAGCAGCTCAGAACGAGAAATTTGGGAGCCGAGTTCAAATTCCAGCCGAATTCATTGTATTCACTTACGTGCAAATACCCTTGGGAAAGGTATTAATTCGTCTATTCCTTCCAGTTATGGGTTAAATAACAGGACAGATTGGGTTCTATAGCCTTAGTCGGCAACCAGTCTACCGCAGAAAGCATTGTCAGCCTACTGCGGGATAATCTTCTGCCCAGTCAGTCATGTCTCAAAAGAGACATGATCGCCCAAGCGTGTATCACGTATGGCACTTAACTGACTGACTACTGTAAAAATTCAGCAAATCTCAAAAAGATTCCAATTCCTTTTTATTGGTTAGAGTCGCTATTTCAGTAATCTTTTTTGTTGCATTTAGTCATGTGCTATAGCGGTTTTTGATATTTGATAGCCCAAATATGCCAGGTTCTTGCAATCAAAGTTACATTTGTCGCCATTAATGGTTAATCCAGCCTTTTTCAGTTGCCGTAATATTTTATCCACTTTTTGTTTTAACTCTTGTTTGGTCTTTGCTCCTACCCCTATATCATTTTGGTAAATAATCATGTTAGTTACCTTGCTTAACAATATTCCTTTGATTGCCCTCTGAAATATATGACTAGATGTTTTGAGTTTAAATGGGAAGCAAGTCCACCTTAACAGGCCAATAAGGATGTACATTGTGGTGAATTTTTTAAATTTTTCGTCAATTTGAATTTGGTTGTAGGCAGATCTCAAGTCAATTTTTGCAAAATATTCCATGTTTGCCAGTTTATGGGTCGCAGTTTTGATGTTTGGTAATGGAAATAAATCAGAGTATATCTGGTGAGTTACTCCAACTTTATAGTCACCACATATCTGCAAATCTCTACCAGCCTTTTTCTTATGATAGCTGAGGCCCAGTTACTTCCATCATGTGTAACATTTCTGAGAATGTCTTGCTTTATTATGCGGTTTAACTTGGCTATCACTAAAGGCAGTATACATTCTGGTACTTTTCTGGCTTGAATGTATTTAAGGTAGTAATTTTCTTTTAACTGAATACTAGCTTTGTATCCTTTTAAAAGTTCTAGCTCCCTCTCCTGTGTTTTCCTGGAGTTTATTAATTTGGCTGTAACTACTTTTATTATGTCAATACCTAACAATCCCTGGTCCTTCACATACGCTATTACCACAATTTCAATAAATTCCAACTGAGTACCCATTTCAAACATGCCATGGAAGGTACCCAACATCTTTATTATTGTTCCGTCAAATTGTTTTAACTTTAAACTACTTTCTTTAAACTTGTGTTGGCCTAGCTTGATCCAAACATTTTTTTGAAATTAGGATTATCTCACTACCTGCATCAACTTGAATGCTAAATGTATAGCCATTTATTTTCACATTCTCTCTGCTATTTTTTTGCATATTTACCACAAATACATTGGCTTCCTGCTATTCTTCAGGGATAATGGTATTGTGGTTCGGACAACGTGCTAGTAATTTGAAAATGGAGTCACCATTATAAAGTGGACTGGCTGTCCAATCCACCACATTAATAATAAAAATAACTCAGAGAACAATGTAACAAGAATAATAACAATGTATTAAACATAGTTACAGGATTGATTATTTTGTGCATGCAAGATTTAGTGGAGAAAGTTCTCTCTTGGATGTTGAAGAAAATGTATCAATGTTCATACTGAAAGAGTTCCTGAAAAAAGGAAATATAATGTTTGTACTAAGCAGTAGTTGAATATAACTATATATGTAGTGGAGTATGCTTGTAAGAGAGAGAGAAATATTTTTGGTGTAACTAATTGCTGAACGCAATTAGCGCAGTATGTGAGTTGGAAAGGAACTAACAGCATTTGGATTGTAAGCTTCGAAAAGCAGTTTCCAACTGGTCTAAGCACGTGTGAGCATCAGCTTATATATTTCTGAACGAAGCATGGGAAAAAGAGGTTTCACGTACGGTACTAATGTATAAGTATGTGCGTATATTTGTGTGTATGTGTGTACATGGCGATATGTATATAAGTACGTACATGCATGCAGAAGTGATTCTACAAAGAAGTTATTACTTCTATTTTTTCTACATGTTTTTCACCTCTGCATATGATCTTTAATTTTTCTGCATTTAAACCACCGTTTCCCCAGCAGTGAACACTTGAATTCTTTTCATAAACCATTTCACAATAACTGCACTTCACTTCGGCTTTGGTTATGTTCAGTCTGTATGACTCTAACACTTCTTTTGGCTGGTTGAAATCTCTGATTTACTTTTGCTGCTGCAAATTGTCCACACTTAATTCTAAATTCTTATGGCCGCCTTGCATGCATTCCAGTACTTTTTGTTGCTGCAGTTTATTAAGTCCTTCAGTTGTTCATAATAGAATCAGCTCATCATGTGTTGACATGCCTTGAGTCACTAGTTTTTCAAATTTGTAGTGCTTTGCCTGTCCCTTTAGTCAGTGTATGTACTGTATAATAGATTCCTTCGGTCACTGCCTGGCTTCTAAAAATTTTGTCCTTTCAGCAATGACCAGTTTTCTTTTTGCTTAATGTTTCTTTTTATTATGCTGACAACTTCCTCAAAAGACGTCTGTTCTAATTTCTGTGGGTAAGTCATTGTGTAGATTTTCTTTAATGCCTCCCACCCCACAGAAGCCATAAACAAGTCCATTATTTGGTTCTGTTTACTTTCCATTCTTGAGTGATTGGGATTACACACTCTTGCTGTAGCCGCAAAGGCTTTTATCCAAATCTTGACATATTCAGGGTCCTCCATAGGAGCCAAGCTTTCTATTGGCGATGCCATTTGTTATGTCTGGTATATCTTGTAGTTTCAGTACTCAATATGTGCTACACCATTATGCATGACGTAATGGAGTGTTGACAGTTATCAGCTTAGCACTTAAATACAGTCAGTCAGTTAAGTGCCATATGTGATACATGCTTTGAACAATCATATCACAAAAGAGACCTGACTAACGAGGCAGAAGATTATCCCGCAGTAGGTTGCCATTGCTTTCTGCAGTAGACTGGTTGCCAGCCAAGGCTATAGAACCCAACCTGTTCTATTATTCAGCCCATAACTGGAGAAAAGAGACAGATTAATATCTTTCTCAAGGGTATTTGTGTGTAAGTGAATGCAAGGAATTCAACTGGAATTTGAACTCAGCTCCCCAATATGTCATTCTGATTTGATATCCACTGCACCACAAGAATTCAGCTAATTTGCATAGTATACCACAGTTATGATATTCCAAGTAGGAATTGCAGTTTTGTGCTGCCAGTATTGGTTCTTCTTTTGCCACTAGCTCATGTAGCAAGACTCTACTTAACATCTACTCCTAGCGCTAACCAAACATCACCACACTCACAAAAAATGCTTATCAGAATAAAATATAAAATCTTCATTTATGGATGGGCAGCCAGTTTTTGAGTGAATGTCAACTGTGATGGCCAAGTAAAATTTGTAAACTAACTGTTAACAGGAATAAGACCTGCAATTCTTAACCTTTTCTTTTCCAGTACTTCTTTCCAGATATTTTGAGGGCTAATACATCATCTTAAAATTACACTGGTAAATGGAGTAGAATTAATGACACAATTAATAAGACATGTTTACCTTTTGTTGCATCATAAAAGGGCCATTCACTTTTGTAAACAGCCAAGTGGTAGTCACCATACCAGATCATTGAATTTCTCAGACTTTAAAAGCATGAACGTAAATATTTCAAGAAATCACAAAAATCTTTTCCGACATTGATAATTTTTCTCAATTGGACAATAACCATTTTCTTAAAGAACTCTCTCTCTCTCTCTACCCAAAGAAAGTCATCTACATGTATAACTAAAATTTCTATTAAATCTTGTGAATCATGTCACTACTACTAAGTATCTTTACAAAGTAGCAGAGTTGTGCAGTGGAAGTATGTTGGGCTCATAACCTTGAGGTCCATAGTTCAGGAGCAGCAAAAAAAATGACATTATTAAATTTAAAAAATACAACAACTTTTGATGAGAAATCCTATAACTGTTGGCAAACAAAAGTCAAGATGAGGCAGTTAGCAAGTGACTTAGACAAAAAAGAAGGGGGCATCAGTATGACAACTTTCACGTTGCAAAAAATTTTGTGATGCGACACTGGAAATGGACCCTGAAGCTTTGAATAATGACAATGGTGTTGATTGTTTATTGGAAGAACTGGTCAGACTATTTAAAAAGAACAAAATAGTTCAGTCTCATGCTGCATATATGGATTTTGATAAGTTCCACAGAAACAGAATCCTGTCTATTAAAGAGGAATATACCTTCATGACTCACAGACGTATCAAAACAAAACATTTTCCTTGAGTTTGTACTGATAAGTTCAAAAGCGTTACTGTTAACAGAACTTCAGGAAAACTGAATGTTTCAATGGTTATATATCAATGTTTTAATATATCAAAGCGTAGATTTTGTGATTTCAAATATCGCTGGATTAAGATTGCCCACACAAACTTCAAAATGTTTAGATGACAAAAGACCAGTCTCAAAAATGGAAACAATTAAGATTGTACTTATGATATCATCAACTCATGTCTTACCTCCTCAGTTGGTGTTGGTGAGACATATAATGCAGCTGCCATCAACACTGAGTCAGTCAGTTAAGTGCCATACGTAATACACGCTTGGGCGATCATGTCTCGAAAGAGACATGACTGACTGGGCAGAAGATTATCCCGCAGAAGGTTGCCATTGCTTTCTGCGGTAGACTGGTTGCCAACCAAGGCTTTAGAACCCAATCTGTCCTATTATTTAACCAATAACTGGAGGGAAGAGAGAGATTCATACCTTTCCCAAGGGTATTTGCACATAAGTGAATGCAAGGAATTCAACTGGAATTCAAACTTGATTCCCCGATTTCTCGTTCCGAGCCGATATCCACTGCACCACAACGCACATCAACACTGCATGCTCTAAAATGGTGTGTTGTTCAAATTGGCTTTTAAACATTATTCAGTCATTGACTTTAGAAGAGGAGCAGAAAATACATGGGCCGTGAAAGACATATGTCATTCAAATTTGGGGATGACACTGTATGCTCTAACCAAAATTTTAGATTGCTAGTAAAAACTGGCACAGTAAAGAGGGAAGGATGTGCATTGTGGTGCATTGGATATCAGATTGGAATGAGAAATCGGGGAACTGAGTTCGAATTCCAGCTGAATTCATTGCATTCACTTACGCGCAAATACCAATGGGAAAGGTATTAATCTCTCTCTTCCCTCCAGTTGTTGGTTAAATAATAGGACAGATTGGGTTCTAAAGCCTTGGTCTTGCTAAAATGATGGAACAGAGTCAGAAGAAATGAAGAATTGATTCCAGCCTTGTGAGAAAAAAAAGGTAAAGAAAGAAACCATACACTTCTGCCCAGTCAGTCATGTCTCTTTCGAGACATGATCGCCCAAGCGTGTATCACGTATGGCACTTAACTGACTGACTGAAAGAGGGAAGGAGAGACAAGGGAAAGCAATGCATGACATACTTGATAGACTTAAGCAGATGGATAGAGGAGTGGGGGTTGAGCAGAATAACAGGGAAAGGGTTGTTAAGCACTACAAAGGATAGAGAGATATGGATGACTATGATTGCTTACGTCCTGAAGGGACACGGCACATAGAAGAAAAAGAAGAAACTATCTTACTGAAACAGAAGTCATCTTTTGTGAAATTTCATTATTACTGGGCAAAATATCCTTGAAATGAGTACAAGATTTAAGCAATGATATTGTCATGTTTAGTCAAAAACATTGATGTTCATTTCACATAGACAGGACACTATTGTAGAAATATTAGAGACGGTATTAAAGATTTTTTTGTTTCTTGTTTTTTTATCAGTAGCATTATATTAGTGAGATGATCTGGATCATTGGAGAGACGATTACTCTAAACAGAAAAGAGTATTCCCATTTGCAGTTACTGGAGCTGAAAGTCCATGTGTATGGTTTCTTTCTTTACCTTTTTTTCTCACAAGGCTGGAATCAATTCTTCATTTCTTCTGACTCTGTTCCATCATTTTAGCAAGGCCAAAATTGTACGTCCAAACATTTTCACATCCATTCCATCTCTCTTCTAAACTTTGTTTATTTTTTTTACAAATCTCATGGGTAAAAGAGTCTCTAATTTCTAATTCACAGGTGACCATGTCTTTTGACTTCTTCACCCATCTGACTGACCAACAGTTAAAACATTGTTTTGTTTATGATCAAACTTGAATGTGTCTAATGGAGTCAGATCAGGATGGTCTTTAGTATTGTTTTATTTACAATCAGATCTGAATGAGCATTTGGTGGTCAGATCAAGCTGACAAACAAGAAGATTGTGTCACTATGTCGATCCAGGATGTTTTTTCCGCCTGAATCCATCCTGCATATATACAAGTCAACCATCCGTCCGTGCATGGAGTACTGCTGCCATTTATGGTCAGGCGCCCCTGCTTTTCTCCTCAGTGTTCTTGACAGACTCCAAAGGAGAGTCTGTAATGTGATAGGTACTGATCTGGCGGCTCAACTGCAGCCACTTCCCCACTGTCAAAATGTGGCCTCCCTTTGTCTGTTCTATAAATACTTTCATGGCTTCTGCTCGGATGAACTTAAGTCATTGGTGCCTCCTCAACAGGTGTTTACTCGTGCAACCAGACTAGCAACTGAGTCCCACCCATTCACAGTCAGGTTAGCCAAATGCAGATAACAATTCTACTCCTGCAGCTTCTTCTCTCGCACTTCCCGTCTGTGGAACTCGCTCCCATATTCTTGCTTTCCTGATGGCTACATCCTCCAGAAATTTAAATGCAATGTCAATACTCATCTATTAACCACTGGACTCTATCTCTCTCCCCACCCCCGTATATCCTTCCCTTTCTCTCCACCTATGTATCTGTCATCGCACCTGCATTCTCAGCTTTCTATTGCTCCTTTCTAACTAGTTTGTACTCCTCATTCTTTTCTAATTAATCTTTTTACAGTTATGTAGCCCCCACTCACCAGTGGCATTTCTGCCTTGCTCAGGGTGAAATGATTAAAAAAAAAATATATATATATATTTCTTTGTCCCAAACACAAGCATAATATTTTTACATGTATTGCATACACTACATAACTTATACATTTACTACCAGTGTTTGTTTGAAAGTGAATACAAAAAATCAACCACAATTTGAACTTTGCTGACTATTACAGTACCTTCACATCTATATTCATCTATTTATATATTTAGTGTATTGAGGCAGCAAATAATTTTCTACACATATACTGTTAAATATAAGAGACAATGAATGTCTATTATGTTTAATCATGAGCCGTTCTAAACATCGTATTTTGGCTTTAATTTCAGTTGAAATATATATGAACAGTGTTAAGGAGAGAGATAAAAAACAAGAATGACAACATCCCCCTCCCACACTATCATCATTCATCTTAGTGTAGGAGGGGGATGTTGTCATTCATGTTTTATTTATCTCTCTGCGTGACGCTCTTCATTTACTTTTGTCATAATTCTTTGAATTGTAAAGAGACTTGATGGAAACCCTATATATATATATATATATATATATATATATAAAAGGCAATCTGAGAGTCTGTGTGTGGCTGTTCCCTATGCACGCCTACATTTTTAAAGCCACGCCATTCAAACTTTCTAGGGACGCATATTCTACAGGGAAGCCAGGTCGACACATACATTTTGAGTTTAAGTTCAGTAATTTTCCCTTTCGCACTTTTTGGCCAATGGACACGACTGTTTACATTTGCTCTGTAAAACATCTAAGATCTAAGATGGTTGGTGAATTATGTTACAAAAATCAAACACACATGTCAAACACAACTAAAATATTTTTTTATTAAAAAAAAATGAGCCTTTATATTTAATTTTTTCCAATGTTTAAAAATTCATTTGGTCAACAAAAAAATGTGAATGTTTTACCCTGTAATTTTTAAACAAAAGAAATATTGAAAAAAAAATGTTTTTTCCAACAAAAATAAAATTTGTAAAATAAAAAGTGGCATCTTCTCCTACTACTAAAATGTTCTGAGTTGTACAGGCAATGCTGGGCTATGATGCTAGTATATATATATATATATATATGTGAAGGCACTGCAATGACCAGCAGCTAACTTCAAATTGCGGTTGAGTTTTGTATTCACTTTTGAACAAACACTGGTAGTAAATGTATAAGTTATGTAATGTATGCGATACATGTAAAAATAATATTTTGTGCTTTCTGTTCTTCATCTTATATAGGAATATCAGCATGTTATGGTCTGAATATACAATAGTTTTCTCTACTGCAGTGGATGTAGACCATTGATAGAAAACTGTCTTTTGACTAGAAAAAGGATGTAGATTTAAAACTGCATAATCAGTTTGGACATGCATCCGATGACAGATTATTGGCTTTGTTACAAAGTGCTGGAACATGTATTCCAGATATTGAATTACTTGTAAGAAAGGTTTGCAGAGATTGTGCTGTGTGCCATAAATTTAGAAGGCTAAATGCTAAGCCCATCATTGGCTTTTCTTTTGCAAGTGATTTTAACCAATTTGTGGCAACGGATGAATTGTCATGTAATATTTATTATTTATATATCATAGATGTGTTCAGCAGATTGAGTGCAGCTGCTATAATAAAAAAAAGGACCCTTAAACTATTGTAGACAAATTTATGCAAATATCACTTGGAGTAAAACCATAAAAATTTTATTTCTTACTAAATTCAAATTCTTGTGTTGAACACAAAAACTTAGTTTAGTAAGAATAATAGTTGGTTTTGTAAACAGTGCTTAGATGTAGCATAAAGCTGAAAGTATGGGTTACCCAGTGAGGATCAAACTCACTACTCAGTTGTAATGATTCTAGCAAATAACAAGACATAATAGGTGCAAATCACAAAACAAAATTCAACCACTACATAAAATTTTGAAGGTAAAAAATTACATAATTATGAAAAAGTACAAAATGAAAAGTTTACACAAAATGTCTTTTTTGTGAGTCACTTGAGGCAGAATAAAAATTTTCTGATGAAAAGGATTACCATTAAAAAATAGAAAAAAATATAGTTTGGGTAAAGACAAGGATTTTGAAACTGAACAAAAGGGAAAGCAATTCAAGAGGTCAGAAAAACAAAGATGCAACCATCTTTGCAAAAATAGAAAACGCCTACTTTTACTTGCCCCAAGGACATTTCTGGGATATAGAATAATGTTAGAAAAGCCCTTTTTAAATTCACAGTTTGTGTTTAGGATTATTTCTTAGACTTCTTTTTGTTCTTTGTTGTTCGACTACAACAGAATTTTTACTTGAATTTTAAAATTCTTTAGTCTCTTTGCAGCTGATCCTTGATGTTAATTTGCATTATATCCTTGCTATCAAAAATCTTCTCTTTCTCTACTGACCTGTGCTCTATTTGTTCCATAAAATAGGCTCACAAGGCCTACATTCGAGATTCTTACAAAGGCTTGAGATCACCTCTCTTACTGGTCAGTATATATGAAAAAATAATTTTCCATTTTGAAATGGATCCTTCACAATTTTGACAGGTTTTAACAGCCAAGCCAAAAAAATATAAAAGTATAACATTTTTCTTCCACAAACACTCTAGTTTTCATAAAACTAAACTTTTCTTAAAAGAATGTGTACTAAAAAACAACTTTGACAATTAAACATTTATTCAAGACTAACATTTGTAAAGTAGTGAAAATAATTTTTTTTCATATACAGTTTTAGAAGTTGGTGTTTATACTGACAACAGTAGAGAATTTAACTCTCTTAAAAGTATCCATGACATGGCTGAAATTTAAACAGGTCTGTCAAAACCACAGTGAATATAATCCTTGGTGAAATGGTGTAGTTGAAAGACACAATGACATACTAACTGAATTTTTATGCAAACTTACAATGGGAAATCTATTAAGTGTGCATAGATATAGCCCCAAATTGTATTTGGTAAAAATCCAAATCTGTCTTAGTAAACAACCCTCTGCCCTTAATAGAGAGACAATCCATCAAATGATGGGAAAACATTTGATTGGTTTGCATGAAGCTTGAAAAGCATTCAACGCATCAATCATCTGTAAAGATAAGATGAGCTTTACACAAACAGATAAGACTCTCTGGATAATAATGTTTGACTGGTGACAAATTATATCTTTTGAAGGATAATAAATGCAATGGACCTGGTTGGATCATTGGCCAGGACAATTTATTTATGAGATATTGAGGTTTCTATGTATGACTGTATGAAAGTAGGATATTGAAAGAATGAGATCAGGTTGATCAAGAAAGTGAACTAACCTAACTGAAAACAGAAATTGAATCGCAGAATTTAATTAATCAGAATAATAACAATAATGAAGATAAATCTACTATCCACCCATACATTGAATACTGCTGCCACATCTGGTCGGGTGCCCCTGCTGTTCTCCTCAGGGTTCTTGACAAAATACAGTGGAGAGTCTGTAATGTGATCGATACCACTTGGCAGACTGGCTGCAGTCACTCTCTCACCAGTGTGGCTTGACTTCCCTGTGCTTCTTCTATAAATACTTTCATGGCTTCTGCTCCGATGAACTCAGATCACTGGTGCCACCTAGGTACGAATTTGCATGAGATACTAGATTAGCAACTAGGTCCCACTCTTTTACAATGAAACCGATAAAATGTAACTGCAATTTCCACTCCAATAGCTTCTTTTCTCACACTTCTTGCCCGTGGAATTCCCTTCCACATGCTTGCTTTCCCGATAACTACAATCTCCAGGAGTTTAAATGTAAGGTCAATAGACACCTCCTAACACACTAACTCACATCCATTCTCTCAAACACTCTTCCCATCTACCCAATCCTTATCCTCGGTATCCCTACCTATCTATCACCCTCCTTCTGACATTTCTTATATCTAACCACTCTTTCTCATCACCTTCCCTTATGTAACCCCTTGCGCAATAGTGGCAGTGGAATACCTTGCTTGAGGTGAAATGATTAAAAAAAAAATATTGTCCATCAAATACAGATGAATGGGAAAAGGGGTGAGAATGAAAGAGACAATAATTCCAAGCCATAAGTTTGCAGCACTGGAAATGTTATGAAATACCAACTGGCTGATGATAAGAAAATATCTTTGGCAAGTGAGAAAAGGATAAGCTTCAGGATTCCTGGTCAATTGGGTATAAATAGAAGCAAAAGTTATGTGTAAATTTGGCAAAGCTTCGAGTAATAAGAAAAATTGGTACAATATAGAATACGCCCAAGCTGAAGGATTGAGAGGGAAACAAATATCCATTAATATTGGTTTAGATAAAGTCTTACAGACTATTGATCCTAAGTTGGACAATGAGTTTAATGGTACACTGGAAAATGAGCACTTAGATGGTAATGAGAATCAAAATGAAGTACAAATTACTGATGAGATTCATATAAATCAAGTTGAGTTTAGTGATGTAAAACAGTTGGAATCCAGAAAATTAGATGAATCATAAACTCCATAAAGAAGTGGAAGACATTGATCAAAAATGTATTTTCTCTAATGAATATAAACTATAAAGGAAATAGATAATAAAAATTAAAGAAAGGGTAAGCTTGCGACAGAGTGATTTGAAGAAGAATGTTTAAATAAAATACAAAAGAATCTAGTTATGAAAAGCAATTTCTTGGTCTTATTTTTATCTATTATAGCACAAAGAAAGTGGACAGTCCATGCAATAAATATTACAGCAGCATTTTTGCAGAGGGAGCCAACCAAAGAGAAGTATACCTTCATCAATCAAAAGAAACTAATCTGAAAAAAATCAGAGTATGGCTAAAATAAGTTTTCCTTTTATTTTTATTCATAGTGTACTTTTGCAGATATACTTTATCTGAAATTTTGCATATATATATATATTTTAATTCAGATACTTCAATCCAAGGGAAAAAAGCAGGAAGGTAAATTCCAAAAAACCCGATCCTAATTAATATTAAAAATTTATTTTAATATTAAAAAATGATACAGGAAGAGAGCTCCATGTAATAAAATATTACAGAGCAAATATATATTAAAAAAGGATTAATTCAAAGATGTTGAATGGCCATTTCGATATGAAGATCCCCACGGGGGACGACACATCACCTCAGCAACAGAAAAAAAGATTTCTGAAAGGTTTTTTCTGTTGCTGAGGTGATGTGTTGTCTCCCGTGGGGATCTTCATATCGAAATGGCCATTCAACATCTTTGAATTAATCCTTTTTTAATATATATATATATATATATATATATATATATATATATATAAGTTGAATATATGGATCAAAATCCGACAAGATGAATAGTACAAGTAAAGAACAGGTAAGAAAAAAGTGTCTTTAATCTAATATGCTTCACTTTAATAAGCTTCTTTAGAGATTTTTTAAAGATGAATGATCTAAAAACTTTTAAAAAAATCTCACAGAGACAGTATGTTGATTGAGTTATGATTTCATTGGCCAGATATGTATTGCTCTTGACACACGTATATAATGTTTGCTACAATTTTGAATGGAAATGTATTTCATTGCTGTCATTCACACACATACTAATACTACCAACATATACACACACTTAATTCATCTATAGTTTAAATATGCTTGACACATTATTTTCACTTACATATACTTACATTCATAATAAACAGCTAGTGTTTTTATTACACATGACACACAAACTTAAACAGACATAAGTTCTTCCTCTACATTTAAAATATTCATCCATTACTTTATTACACATGACATATATCTGGCCAATGAAATCATAGCTTAATCAACATACTGTCTCTGTGAATATTTTAAAAGATTTTTTAAAAAGTTTTTTAAATCATTTGCCCTTAAAAATTTCTGAAGAAGCTTGTCAAAGTGAAACATGTTAGATTAGAGACACTTTTTCCTACCTGTTCTTTACTTGTTCTCTTCATATATATATATACATATATGTATGTATGTATGTATATATATATATATATATATATAAATCAGGAGTCAGCAATTTTTTGGAGAGTGAGGGCCAAAAAGCTACGTAGAATCATGGAGGAGGTCCAAACAGCTATGGCTCCAGTGTCATGGAGAAGAAACGTTATTAAATATGTGAATAAATTTTCTATGCGTTTGAAGAAAGCAAGGATTCCATATAATTTAATATCTGATGGGAATTTTGTTAAAAAAATATTACATCTTAAAAATAAATGTTTTATAAATCAGTACTGAAAAAAAGATCCATTAAAATTGGTTGAAAACACTATTTTATACTAATTTAAAAGTGCCTGCTTATGAAAGCAATTTCACAGAAAAATTGAAAGTGAGACTGTACACTAATTTTGGCGATCCCTACAAATAAAAAATAAAAATAAAATACATTCTTCAGGTAAAAAGAAATAAAATTTTAAATTTCAACACAATATATTCAGAATATCAACTGTCACTTTAGTTTGGTTTACCTATATTTATATGGTGTCCAGAGTAAGGTAATGGGCCAGACAAGATTCACTTGAGGGCTGGATGTGGCCTGTGGGCTGGGGATTGCCAAATGCTGAAATAGATAGATAGATAGATAGATAGATAGATAGATAGATAGATAGATAGATAGAAGGTCAGAGTAAGATAGATAGATAGATAGATAGATAGATAGATAGATAGATAGATAGATAATGAACAGACTAAGATAGATAGATAGATAGATAGATAGATAGATAGATAGATAGATAGATAGATATGAACAAAATAAGATAGATAGATAGATAGATAGATAATGAACAGACTAAGATAGATAGATAGATAGATAGATAGATAGATAGATAATGAACAGACTAAGATAGATAGATAGATAGATAGATAGATAGATAGATAGATCAGAAGGTAAGATAAGATAGATAGATAGATAGATAGATAGATAATGAACAGACTAAGATAGATAGATAGATAGATAGATAGATAGATAGATAGATAGATAGATAGATAGAGATAGATAGAGATATGAACAAAATAAGATAGATAGATAGTTAGATAGATAGATAGATAGATAGATAGATAGATAGATAGATAATGAACAGACTAAGATAGATAGATAGATAGATAGATAGATAGATAGATAGATAGATAATGAACAGACTAAGATAGATAGATAGATAGATAGATAGATAGATAGATAGATAGATAGATATTGTGTATTTGAGCAACAATCAATCATTGATATAGATTTCACTAAAAATGACAGACAAGGTATTATCATTAAGTTTTTTATATAATTTTTCATGTGTTCATATATTTTTTTTCTTTTTGGAACTCAAATGATGTAAGAATTGTCCAAAGGTTTTGTACTTTAAAGTGCTTTTATCTATACTTTTAACCCTTATCAAGAATTTATTTTGTTTTACTTTTTAATAAACATGTGTAACATTTATGCACATAGAGTCTTGCATATGTTAAGTTCTGAATATGGTAAGCACACAGTTACCATGTTCATAACTGATCTTATTAAGTGTAGGATTTCTCTTTTTATTAGTAATGTCCCTCTCTTACTTTTAATCTTCTCCTAGCCAAAAGTGCTCAAAAGTACAAAACCTTTGGACAATTCTTATATAATTTGGGTTTTGAAGAGAAAAAAATTATATGAACACATAAAAATTATATAAAAAACTTAATGATAATACCTTGTCTGTGATTTTTGTGAAACCTATATATATATATGGGCTTCTATCTATCTATTCATTTAAAAAAACAGTAACCACTTCTACAACTTAAGTATTACTCTTTAATCATGAATTGTGTTCTCTTGGCTGCTGATGTGTGTATACACTGCATATACATAGCACGTTAAAATTTTCTCCTCCCTCAGCCATACACCGATAGCTTAGGGGTAAACTCTCTAACTAATACCAAATCTGTTGAGTGCCAATACTGGCTGGAAGCAAGCAGATGTCTTGCCACACTGATGACCTGTGATACAGCAAAACAGGCTTGTAGATAGATAGATAGATAGATAGATAGATAGATAGATAGATAGATAGATAGAACAAACTGACAGATAGATAGATAGATAGATAGATAGATAGATAGATAGATAGATAGAACTAAGTAGATAGACACACGCACATATAGATAGACAGATAGATAGATAGATAGATAGAACTAAGTAGATAGACACACGCACATATAGATAGATAGATAGATAGATAGATAGATAGATAGATAGATAGATAGATTATTAACAGACTGGGATAGATAGATAGATAGATAGATAGATAGATAGATAGATAGATAGATAGATTATTAACAGACTGGGATAGATAGATAGATAGATAGATAGATAGATAGATAGATAGATAGATAGTCAAATAAGATCAGTAAACAACTGTTTTAGAAAGTGCTCAACACATACTTAAAATAAACATGTAAATCTCTTAAATATTCTAATTCAGAAGATCAGCCAGTTACGTTATCTCGGTTTAACCTTTTGGCATCTTCAGGCATTTTTAAAATGCGTGATAATACCAAAAGGTTGAAACCAAGGTGACATAATTGGCTGATCTTCCAAATTAAAATATATATATATATATATATATATATAGAGAGAGAGGGGGGGACAGACAGACAGACAGACAAAAAGGAAGAAAGAGAGAGTGAGACAGATATTCAAGTTTCAATTTCTTCTGTTTAGGGGGAATTTAAGAATAGTTCTGAATATTTTACTATAGACACACTCACTCCATTGATGCCTATGAGCAGGTATCTGTGTGCTGAATCTCATCTACAAAATTTCCTTGTTCTTCTGAAAAATTCTTTTCTTGCTTTTTATTTTATTTTGCTTAAAACTTCAATCGTGTCTGTCTATAAGATTCCAAGACATTTGGAATGTTCTTCTTCATCCAATGACTTTATTTTTTAATTATTTTATATGCTCGCTGAATGTTCGCACTAATATGAACTGCTGACTTACAACAACAATTAAATGACAGCAAATTTATTCAGTACGTCAGCATTCTTCCTCTTCTAATTTCCAGTTTTTCTAGTCTCTCTCTCTTATACATACATACATATATATATATATATATATATATATATATATATATATATATATATATATATATATAAAAGAGAGAGCTTTTTTGTTTCCTAATTTCCATTTCTTCTAGTCTCTATCTCTCTCATATTTTCTTTTTTAATCATTTCACCCTAAGCAAACTGATACACAGGGGGCTACATAAAAATAAAAGTTTAGTCAGGAGGTGAAGAGAAAGACAAACCAGTTGCAGGGCATGTCAGAGAAAGAGCAAGAGAAGGATGGGAACACACGTAAAGGCAGTTGCGAGGGTAGAGAGAAAGAAAAAGAACAAGATATACAGGGTGATGTAGAAAGGACTGGAGTCAAGTGGATAAGAAATGGGAATTGACATTGCATTTAAATTCCCTGAGGTTGTAGCCATCAGAAAAGCAAGTATATGGAGGGGAATTCCACAGGTGGGAAGTGCAAGAAAAGTAGCTGCTGGAATATAATTGTTGGCTGCATTTGGTTGATCTAATTGTAAATGAGTGGGATCTTGTTGCCAGTTTGATTTTATGAGTAAATTCTTGTGGTGGGGGCACCATATATATATATATGAGAAAGGGGACTTTTCTCTTCCTCTAATTTCCAATTCTTCTAGTCTCTCTCTCATATATATTGTTCATTCAGCAATGAATTAGAACACTCTCAGCTATTGGGCATGTATAATGATAATATACATGCTAAAAAGTCTGTCTCCTTCTCCCGAGTGCCTGTAGCTTAGAGGTAGAATTGCTGACTGACGCCAATTCGATCGGGTTTCAATCCTGGGTAAAAAGCAATCTGCTGTCTAACCATACTGATGAGCTGTGACACAGTGAAACAGATCTGTCTGCGGATGACAATATATATATATATATATATATATATATATAAACAAAATCTTAATATATCATCTAAAGTGGTTATAAGTTATAATTTATATGATTAAGCTAATATGTATCATCTGTTCAGACCATGATTTCATAATTTATAATTTATAAACACTTTAGATGATGTGTTGAGTTTTCCTTTGTGTATATCATATTGATCTGGATAATATCCATTGAGCTCTCTGTACAGACCTATTGCTTAATATCATATTAAATAAATCTTTTTTGGATTAACCTCTTGGTTTACACAATTGGCATCATTATCTATCTATCTATCTATCTATCTATCTATCTCAATATATATATATATGTGTTGAGTTGTGATAGGTTTTGGCACCAAAATTGTTCCCTTTTCCATAGTTTTATTGATAAAAGACACTTTGGCAATCAGGTTTTTATTGCAAAGAGCATGAAATTGGAGTGGGGATAGAGTGTTGATAGCTTGAGTGCAAAGAATTTGTCACTTTAATTGTGCAGGTTCATGCCGACTTCAAACTTTTGTGAGGACACTGTCATGATGTCTTCACTCATCGATGCTGGGGTTTTTCTGCTCTGATGAGTAAAGACATTACGGTAAGTCTTTATGGCATTTTTTTAATGCTTGGTTATAGTGAGAAGGTTGCCTTAATCAGATTTTGATGAAAAATGTTTCAATTTCTTTTTATTTTAGGAAACTGAAGATGTCTTCTAGTTTTGTATTCAAAAATGTATTGCTGGTAATAATTTTTTTCCTTCAAAAATGTATTATGGCAATAATTTTTATTTCTTCAAAAATGTATTGTTGGTAATATTTTTCCTTCAATAATGTATATTTTTCTATAAAAGTCTATTTTTCTACATTCATATTTACCAGTAACTATTAACCCATAATTGGAACCCTAACAGCTGCTACCACTCCAGATCTGCATGGACCTTGGAACAACAGCAATTAAGAGGTGGTTCCATGCTCTTCCCAACCTCCCAATCAGAGGCCTTACTGCTGGATGCTATTTACCGTCATACCCAGGACTACATGACTGAGTTTTATGAACTATGCAATCATCAGGTGCATATTATGAACTAATATATATATATATATATATATATATATCCTCAGTGTTCTTGACAGGCTCCAAAGGAGAGTCTGTAATGTGATAGGTACTGATCTGGCGGCTCGACTGCAGCCACTTCTCCATCGTCGAAATGTGGCCTCCCTTTGTCTGTTCTATAAATACTTTCATGGCTTCTGCTCAGACAAACTTAAGTCACTGATGCCTCCTCAACAGGTGTTTACTCGTGCAACCAGACTGGCAACTGGGTCCCACCCATTCACAGTCAGGTTAGCCAAATGCAGACGACAATTCTACTCCTGCAGCTTCTTCTCTCGCACTTCCCGCCTGTGGAACTCGCTTCCGTATTCTTGCTTTCCTGATGGCTACAACCTCCAGAAATTTAAATGCAAAGTCAATACTCATCTATTAACCACTGGACTCTAGCTCTCTTCCCACCCCTATATAACCTTCCCTTTCTCTCCACCCATGTATCTGTCATCGCACCTGCTTTCTCAGCTTTCTATTGTTCCTTTCTAACTAGTTTGTACTCCTCCCTCTTTTCTAATTAATCTTTTTACATTTATGTAGCCCCCTTGCACATCAGTGGCGTTTCTGCCTTGCTTGGGGTGAAATTATGTAAAAAAAGAAATATATATATATATATATATATATATATATGGGATAACAATTTACAATTTTTTATTTATATCAATAACAATTTTAGGGGAAAGAAGTATGACAAGGAGGAAAAAGTTTTTGTGTCATAAGTTTGATCCTTTAGGAGTTCTTCCAATTAAGCACATTTTTACATTGTTGCAGCTACACATTCACAAAAAAAACCAAAGACAATTGCTGAGAGATTTAAATTCATTATTTTTTTAACATGTGTTTTTGGGTCTGTAATCCAGCTAATTTCATTTAGATTCTTTTTCATTTTGTTTCCCTCACTTTTGTTATTAAATATTCCTTTTGAAATGTTGGCATTGTTCATAGTAACTAAGAATTACCAAGTCTGTAGTTAGAGAGAGTCTCAAAGGAAAAGAAGATTTTGTAGGAAAAAATAAAAAAAGAAGAGGTTTATTAAATACTCAATCATAGAATGAGAAAAACTTGAGTAAATTAACTACTCCACGGATCCCCACACTAATATGGCTAATTGCAGGGGTAGAAGCAGTCCTTTTTCACAGTAGTAGGGAAGAGTAGACTTCTAAAATAAGAGGGAAGAGCAGGAAGTTTTACATATTGTGATAATATAACTATCAAAAATGGTGAAATGGGGTAAGAACCTGGACACAAATTTTCTGTGGATGATCTAACTGAAAATTTTCATCTGAATCTAAATCAAAGAATTCTTCAGTAAAGGGATCATTAAATGTAGACACGACCATTTTTGTTCAGAACAATGAAAAAAGAGCATTGGAAAATAAAAATTTAGCTTCATTCTGAGAGTAGGCTGTTTCCAGTTTAAAACAGCGGAAATAACGTAGTGATATAAGGCTTTTATAAACCATTGTAATAACAAAATTACACTATATAAACATATATATATATATATATATATATATGGTGTATCGAGGCAGCAAATAGTTTTCTAAACATATACTGTTAAATATAAGAGACAATGAATGTCTATTATGTTTAATAATGAGCTCTTCTAAACGTCGTATTTTGGCTTTAATTTTAGTTGAAAATAAAGACAAAAATTCTCCACCATTTGGATAATTTTTTATTAAGTTGGTTCTAAGCTTTCAGCTCACATGAGCCATCTTCAGAGAGGTTTTAAGATGATAACACAATAACACGTTGCTTAGCAGAGTTTTATGTTAACACAAGATAAAATCGTCACTGATAGTGGATGTCATTGTGTTACCATCTTAATAACCTCTCTGCAGATGGCTCATGTGAGCCGAAAGCTTAGAACCAACTTAATAAAAAAATTATCTAAATTTTGGAGAATTTTTGTCTTTATTTTCAACTGAAATTAATACCAAAGTATGACGTTTAGAACAGCTCATGATTAAACATAATAGACATTCATTGTCTCTTATATTTAACAGTATATATATATATATATATATATATATATATATATATATATATATATAAGTCATTTGAATTTGTTTAAATAAATATTTAATTGCTGAAGATGTGAGGATGTCCTCGTAGAAATGGCTATACAACAAATTTAAACATCAAAATTTTGTTTTATTTTATATATATAGATTAAAAAGTGTGAGAAGCCGTGAACGTTTTCTTTAAAGTGTATATTTATTGATTTTGTAATTATACATGTTATGAAACATTAATTGTCCATAATGGTGTTTGTGATGCTACACGTGTTTCGAGTCTAAAATTGACTCTCTTCAGGCGAATAAATTTGTGGTTTTTGTGTTTGAGGTTCTTTGAATATCTGGTTGCAAGCTTGTTGTTTTATAAAGTTAATAGGAAGAATAGGAAAATAAATAAAATCAGTAAAACAAAATAAAGTAAGATAAAATTAGATAAAAATAAAATAAATAAACAACCCTATTTCTTTATTCTCTCTCTCTCTCTCTCTCTCTGTATATATATATATATATATATATATATATATATATATATATATATATATTTATATCAGGGAGAAACCAGATGTTTCCTGAGAAAGATATGAAAGGTATATCCAAAGAAAAATCTGATATGGTTGATGATATCATGAGAGAAGGAATCATTGTGTCTCTTCTGAGATAAAGTACAAGCAATAAATAGGAAGCTTTACCAAAATATGTCAATAAGTGTGAATGTCAAGCCAACACAGATTTCTCATTTATCATGGACTCCTTTTGCTTAATGAGATAAGAATTAGAGAGAGATCCCATCTATGAAATATGGAATTGGCTGAAACAGGTTGCAGGGATCATACTTTGCTGTCAGTACTGTGTAACTCAGTGAAACCTCTCACATATTACTTGGAGAGGAGATGAACTCTACCTGCCAAGTAATCCTTATTACGTTTATTGAGACCATGAAGTGGAAGCAGCTGTCATGACATTCCAGTGATCTAAACTTATTTATAAATGGAACTTTGTCTCTGTGTGTGTGTGTATGTGTGCGTGTGTCTGTGTGTGTGTGTGTGTATCCGTTACCTATAGACTCTGAAACAGCTGAACCGATTTTCTTGAAAATTTACACAGTTGCACTATAAGTGTCTGCAAGTGTTCTTAACTAGGTCTTGTGTTGAGGTACCCCCGATAAATATAAAAAATCAATAATCAAAAAAATTGGGTTATAGAAGGAGTGGTCTGATTTTAATCAAATTTGATACACTCATAGACAAAGACATAAGAAATGATATTCAGAAGTTTCAAGGTTGCAGTTCTTATATATATAAAAGGCAAGATGTTTGTGTGTGTGTCTGTTTATCTGCCTGTATGTCTGTATTTTTTCAGCCTTTTTATTTTAGTTTTTGCTTCGGGTTTGGCTCTAAGTAGATATGATTGTAGTTCTTAGTCTCAGCCATGATACCATTTACTCAGAGGACTTATCTAGCCTTCAAAATTCAGTTTATGACAAAAAAATTTATTTGATATTGATACCAGGAAATCAAAATTTAACTTACATCCATTCATTTTTCTTTCAGTCTACAGTTTCGCTTTAACTGGAAACTATTGCTTTTTAGTCTTTCGTGCCAATGTCCAAAGTGTCTGAGCTCCAGGACCATGGATTAGTTTTAAAGTTTTCATTACACTCGATCAATGCCGGGCTATACTGCTAGTCTTATATAATAGTGCTTTGGCACTATATATTTCTTCAATCTTTATATTTTCAAATTATTTTCTTTCTGTCAGTAAACTACCTCTTTTGGTTTCTTCTTCTTCTATGTGCCCTGTCCCTTCAGGACGTAGGCGATCATGGCTTTCCACGTCTTCCTCTGCCTGGTGGCTCTTAGCATGCCTTCTTCTGTTACACCATGCAACCCTCGTTCCATCATCCACCTGATTAGTTCTTCAAACATGTTAGCCACTGCTTTCCTCTGTCTCTTTTTCCCTCAATCTGGCCTGTTAGTATCAGGTTTTCCTAGCCTTCCTCCCTCGTCTCATGTCCCAGGAACTTCAACTGTCTCTTCCTGATGTTCAATATTAATTTTCCTTTTTAAAAAGAAAAAAAGAGATCTCCTTCTTTCCATCGAGAGTGAAAACCTGAGAAAAGCCAGAAAATACAGTACTGTGCAAAAGTATTAGAACAAGAACTATTCATCTTTTATGAGTCATATTGACAGAAAATTAATAATTTAATTAATTTAAGTAATTTTATTTGATTTACTCAACAAATGTCTTAACAAGAAAAAAATACTTGTTACAAAACAAAATAAATTTAATACTTAGTATAATATCCTTTTGCTTTGATCACAGCCTTCATTCTGTCAGGCATTGACATCACAAGTTTCTTCAATGTATCTAATGGTATCTCCTGCCAAGCAGCTTGTATTTATTCCAAAGGTGTGTCTTGCAAAGTCACATTAGACTTATCAATTTTTTTTTCCACAGTTGTTCAATAGAGTAGTTTCAAAATAACTTGTTTAATAGAAAATAGGGAAAATTAAATATAACTTCTTTTTAATATATTTCTTTTACATCTAGTTTTAAATAATCAATATTTATAAGCAATTTACTTGACTTTTCATGCTGTATTTGAATTTCATTGAGGTTTTTAGGAAAATCACCCTTGTCCTAATACTTTTGCACACTACTGGTAGTGTGCAGAAGTGTTAGGACAGGGGTGATTTTAAGCTTTATTTTGATGCCTTATAAAAGATAAAATAGTTCTTGTCCTAATACTTTTGCACAGTACTGTAAATCAGAGAAAAATAATGGTAAATAAAACAAGACCAATAGTTTAAGTAACTTTTGGAAATAAATTTCTTTATGACAGTTTATTACTATTCTTGGAGTGCATGATGAATCAAATTGCAAATGTTGAGATTCTCATTCCAAAATATCTTCTCGGACAAAAATATTTGGTCTGGTTTTTGTAAACAGAAAACTAGTTCAGGTATTATTCCAGGCACAACCAGACAAAAAAAAATTCTATTCCTGTTTTGGTTTCAATTAAAAATTATAAATAGATACAACTTAGTATTAAGCTGAAATGCCAAAATAATTGAAACAATTATTTGTTAACTCTTTCCACTCACTAAACAGTTGTAGCAATACAGCAGATCCTGAAGTTGTTTAGGTACATCAATTTAGACACTTTTCAAACTGTGGCTAAATTAGGTTAGAAGAAAAGAAATTTTGCATTGAGCGTGGGGTTAACAGAGTATATGGTAGTCAGTGAAATGTTCCTTGAACCAGTATGAATGTTGAGAATACCATCAGAAAAGGCAATAGAAATACAGAAGGATGTGTACGTGTGTTTCATTGACTACACAAAGGCATTTGACAAAGTACGGCACAAAGACCTGATAGAGACGCTTGGCAAGCATGATATATTAAGGAAAGACCTTGGTGCAATAAAGATTCTGTTCTGGCAGCAAACTGCCTGCATATGGAGTGGAAACAAGTTCAGCAGACATACAAGGATAAAAACAGAGTATAAAATAGGTATGTGTTTTCTCAAAAGATCTGTTCAACCTATAGAGTGAGACCATTCTGAGAGATCTAAAGGTCCTGCCAAGATTCATCAATGACAGCCACAATCTGAACAATATAAGATATACAGATGAAACAGTGCTGATAGCAGATGCAAAAAAGCAACTACAAGACCTCCTAAACAAAGTAGTTAAAGAAAGCAGAAAGAAAGAACTACATATCAACTACAAGAAAACTGAATGCATGGTAACTGGTAAAAAGCACTGTCCAAAATGCTAGAATACCAGGTGCTGTAAGCATTTAGTGACAGATGTGCATTGTAATACAGTGAATATTGGCTCAGAAAGAGAAATCGGTGAGCTGAGTTTGAATTCCAGTTGAATACCCTGCATTCACTTAAGCACTGGTACCCTTGAGAAATGTATTAATCCGGCCCTTCCCTCCATTTATGGGTTAAATAACAGGGTAGCATTTGGGGACCCTACCCTTAAAAACAAATCCCAATTAATCTTGATACTCGAAAAGAAAAAGTATTACTAGACACAAAACTTATATAAAAATAAAAACAACAATAAATTGTTGAATGAAAAAAGGTATTACCAGCAATAAATAAATAAAATTTAGTTGGCAATAAATGACCCACCAATGTTGATATGCCATAAAAACAAAACAACCAACCAACCAGCCAAAATGCTAACTACAAATTGGTGATATGAAAATCGAACAGGTGCAGAAATTTAAACACCTGGGAAGCGATCTAACAGAGGATGGAAAATGCAATACGGAGATCCAAAAGTGTATTGGCATAACCAAAGATGCATTTTAGAAGCTTTAAGAGACAGGAAAATTTTAATAGAACCAAAAAATAGAGTACGGAATTGTTATGTAATGTCTATCCTTCAGTATTTGTTTATATTCTGAGATGTGTGTCAGGTTGGAGGGGAATAACTCATGACTACCAAAAGAGGCTTTGCACAAGGAATGAGAATGATCTACCCCAGTGATTGTAATAAAGAGTTTGGTTAAACATTCCTAGCACCTGAAGAAGGCCTGAGCATACAATGGCTAAAACATTGTACAAATGGCAACTAAGATGAGGACAATACTCTAAAAAATATAGATAGGGTAAATACTACCTCATCTCAGAAATATAGACAAATAGTGAAGGAATTGTATAGACCTGATACACCAAAAATATGGAAATGAATTGAAAATTCCTACCTGAAGCTGGCACGAATATCAAACCACCTGACATTCCTAAACCAATGCAGGGAATTATGACTCATCTCTACAGGCTTGGCACCAAGACTTGCCATCAATTCAAGGAGAGCTCATCAGGCAGATACCATATTTAGACATCATTGCCTATATTGAGGAAATAGCCTTGAACATCTGTCAGGCTCAGGTGGATGAGCTACAATGGAAAATGAGACAGACATTGGAAAAAGCCAAGCCACTCAAACCAAACATCATGAAAGAGGAGGGGCTGGCAATCAGGACCCTACAGATGAATGAGAACATCATCATACTACCAGTTGACAAAGACAATGCAACTGTAGTAATGGACAAAACTGAGTACACCAAGAAATTGGAAGACCTTATTAGAAGTGGTAGCAAAGTAAAGAAAAACCCGACATTGAAAATGGAAGAACATTCTGCTGTTCTCCTCCGGCTTCTCGATAAGGTTCAGAGGAGGGTCTGTAATGTGATAGATACCGACTTGGTAGACTGCCTGCAGTCTCTCTCCCACCGGCGTGACGTGGCTTCCCTGTGTCTCTTCTATAAATACTTTCACGGCTTCTGCTCCGATGAACTTAGATCACTAGTGCCCCCTAAATATAGGTATATCTGAGCAGATAGATAGAGAAGGAGGGATTGAGTGGAATAGCAGGAGAAGGGACATTAAGAGCAACAAAATATAGAGAGATGAGAAAAGGCCATGATCACCTACATCCTGAAGAAGTAGAAGTGTTACTTCGTTGGAACATGCTGTCACCGGCAGGAAAATGGTAAGCATAAATCAGTGCAAACAATATTTATATATACCACTACTGACAACAGTTTCAATGGTGTTACTTCTGAATTCCAACAACTTTGTGCCAGTCATGAGGCCAATCATCCCTGAAAGTTTCATCTGAATTGATCCAGTAGGTCTTGATATATTGTGACCGTGGACAGGCAAACAAATGTGACCAAAAACAATAACCTCAGCCAAGGTAATAATAACAATAAGATGATGATGATGATGATGATGATGATAGAGTGGGCTGACATCTGCATTGAAAAGTCTGCAACTTTTATAGGAATAAATTACAAGAAATTCATATGAACACCAGCCATACCCTGTTACAAACATAGGACTTGTAACAATTTTATAGGACTTTACAATACACACAGACAGAACAATCAAAATTATTCATCCAGACAGCATTATCAGGAAACCATAAAAAAATAAAGTTTTTTTATGGGTATGGCAGTCTTTGACATTCAGATTGTAATATGTCTTTGAAGATCTTAAAAAAAACTATCAAAATACTAAAGCCTTGAAATGGAAATCTCAAAAACATGACATCATTAATTCAAGTTATAATTAGAGCTCCTGGTTTGATTTTAAAAAAGACTCATTGAAAAGATCTCTGGTAGCCCAAACCTTCAGGAAATACAAAAAATTGTACTCTTAAGTACAGCTCACACATTAAAAAAGGGTTCATCTATGTAAAATGTGTGATCACAGGTTTTATTTTTAAATGTTCAGTGAAAGATGCCACAATGTCATTTCTAACCTTAGATCTTTGGTTGGGAAAAAGATGAGTATACAAAGGAAATCAAAGGAAATGAAATAATAATAATAATAATAACAAAAATAATTATTGGTTATAACAATTATAGGATCATTGATAAGATGGAGAAAAAATTATCAAACATGACCCACTTAGTTTGAACTCTTAAGGCTTTCAAAGTTGAAGGTAACTTTCATATCAGTTGTGATTGGTAAATTTGATAAAATGACTGAAAGGAAAACAACAGGAACAATAAAAATTGACATTCATTGACCAAAGAAACTTCCCCAGAAGGAAAGCCTCTATAGAACAGTAAGAATAATCCGGAAAGTGAAGAACATTTTGAGTAAGATAAAAATTGCATGACACCTCAGGCTCCTGGTTGTGGCTCATTAGCCATGCATTATCATAAGGTATTAAGAACATAGATGAAAAATGCAGTCAGTCAGTTAAGTGTCATATGTGATACACACTTGGGTGATCATGTCTTGAAAAAGACATGATTGACTGGGCAGAAGATTTTCCTGCAGAAGTTTGCCATTACGTTCTGCGGTAAACTGTTTGCTAACCAAGCCTGAAGACCCAATCTATCCTGCTATTTAACCAATAGCTTAAAGAAGCATTAGTGGATTAATACTTTCCTAAAGGGTATTTGCTCATAAGTAAATGCAACAAATTTGACTGGAATTTGAACTAGGCTCTTTGATTTTTTTTGTCTTGAGCCTATATTCAATGCACCATAATGCACATCTAGATATAATTACAAAAATTACAAAAAAATTTTTGAAATACTAAAAAGTAAATTTGTTCAATAAAATTGTCATTGACTGGAATTTGTTCAATAAAATTGTCATTGACTGGAATTTGAACTAGGCTCTTTGATTTTTTTGTCTTGAGCCTATATTCAATGCACATCTAGATATAATTACAAAAATTACAAAAAAAAAATTTGAAATACTAAAGAGTAAATTTGTTCAATAAAATTGTCGTTGGCTTCAACCATGGTCTCCTGGAAGAAGAATTTACGGATTAATATTATTCCCAAGAATATTTGTGTGTAAGTGAATGTCGTTAATTTGACTGGAATTTGAACTTGGTTCTTTGATTTTTCCTTCTGAGCCAATATCCATTGAATCACAATATACATCCAACATAGAAACTATTAAAATAATAATTATTATTATTAGGAACAGTTTCAGATAGATAAATATAACCAAAGATAGATGTAATCAAAAGATGGGTTGATAGATTGGTTGTGCTGTACCAGCATTTAATTTTAATATAATTTAAAGCAATGTTCTCATTCATTGTGTGGTCATCATTTTTGTTATCCTTTAGCAGTTTTATGCTTGCATGAACTCTGAAGTTGAAGTTTTCACATGCTGCCTAGATCTCTTGGTATACTGTCATTGTGTACCTTTTCTGCACTCGTTTCAGAAATGAACGTTGTCATCATGTTACAAAGAGCTGTTTCTACAGAAGGATGATCAGAATACCATAGGCCAAACATGTTAGTAATAATGAATTTTTTGGAGAAAATAGAAAGAAAATTGACACTTATGCTTAACATCAAAAAGAGATGATTGGAATTTCTACTGCACATAGTGAGGAAACAGGAAACATATTGAAGGCAAGAAGGACAGAGGAAAACTGTATAATCTATCTATTGAGCTTGACTAAATTGATATCTGAACAAGGCTAATAAGAGATAGCAAAATGACAAAATTTATTAAGACCTACAAAGGACAAAAGCCATGATTGCCTGATCAAGAAACACGAAACATAGAAGAATAAAAAAAAAATAGCATATCATCATATTAAAAGGGCTCAAACTTAATAAAAAGAAAGTTTTATCATCAAAATGTTTATGTTAATTGAGTGAAGGTACCTAAATTCATAGTTTCTTTCCTCTGTTTGACTACAACCTCCATCTCATAGATGATAAAAAATAACAAATCTGATTTTCTTAATGATTTTCGATAAAAAAATTACTTGAATAATTTGTTTTTCGGTGCGTGTTTGAAAGAAGTATGCATATTTTTTTTTCAAATGTTCATTTTCCCTTTTTGTAATTGGGGAGGAAATATAGATGTTGAGTCAAGGATAATATTTTTGCAAATGAGTTTCTAAAAATCTGTGAGCATCTTTAATCTGGGCAACAGACACATTCTGGAAGCGCTAATTAAATGAATGACCAGGACGATAGAAGTGAGCTTGTCAATCTAAATTCCATTTGTCAAATCTTGCTTTGATGATTGCGAGATGTCGCTGTCTTTTGTTTAACTGCACATTTTGACATAAATCAGGCACCATGCATAAGACTAAAGAGTTCAATAATCTCATTGTAGATCATTCTAAGTAACTTGTGAATCTTCAATGACATACTTTTGGGTTGTAAAAGGTATCAGTTTTCTTTTTTCTATATTTGAAGGGACACATTTCATTGCGAGAATTTTCATCAACTGTGGGCAAGTAATGCAATAAACCTTAATCACCCAATTAAGTTTTTAATCAACTGAGTCAATCAAGTGAGTGAAATCACAAAGGCTGTATATATATATACATTGCATAGTCATCCACAGAGAGTCCAGTTTTATTGTATCACAATTCATCAGTATGGTTAGACATTCGATTGCTTTCAGCCAGGATTGAAACCCAAACGATTTGACATGAGTCAGAGATTCTACCTCTAAACTATTGGCACTCAGTGGAGGAAAGCAAACTTTAGTGAGTTATATACACAATGTAAACAAACACCAGTAGCCAATAGTGTTCAATCCATTGCTGGATAATGAGGTATAAATAGTGAGGATTTAAAGTCTACCATTTTTCCAGGGTGAGCAATCGACAACATATATATATATATATATATGGATGTAACTAAAAATACATATGTGTATACATGCAGGTACACACTGATGAATGCCACTGGTGTGCAGGGTGTTACAGTGAGAGTAAAAACTGGTTACAGGGAATGCTGAAAAAAGGATAAGAGATGGATGGTATATAGGGCATTCAATGCGATTTAGGGAGATAGAAAATGGTAATTGATGTTGCATTTTGAATTTAGAAGTTTGTACTATCAGGGAAGCAAGTAAACAGAAGGGAGTTCTACAGGCAAGGCATGTGAGAAAAGAAGCTTTAGAGAAGAAGAGGCAGGTATATTTAGTTAATTCAATGGTAAAAGATGGAGCCTAGATGTCAATCTAGTAGCACAAGTAAATTCATGTGATTCAGGGACCAGGGAAAGAAGCTTGTTAGAGCAGAAGCCATGAAAATATTTGTAGAAAAGACAGAGGATGTCACCACCCACAACTTTTTAAAAATACAGTCAGTTAAATGCCATATGTGATACACACTTTGGGTGATCACATCTCAAAAGAAACATGACTGACTGGGCAAAATAAGTTGACATTGCTTTCTGCGGTAGACTGGTTACCAGCCAAGCTATAGAACCCAATCTGTCCTATTATTTAACCCATAACTGGAGGAAAGAGATGGATTAATACCTTTCCCAAGGGTATTTGTGCATAAGTGAATGCAAAGAATTCAACTGAAATTCAAACTCAGCTCCCTGTTTTGTTGCTCCAAGTCGATATCCACTGCACCACAATGCACATCCAACCAAGATTTAGTCAGTTAAGTGCCATACGTGAAACACGCTTGGGTGATCAATTCTCAAAAGAGACATGACTGACCAGGCAGAAGATTATACTGCAATAGGTTGCCATTGCTTTCTGTAGTAGACTGGTTGCCAGCCAAGGCTATAGAACCCAATCTGTCCTGTTATTTAACCCATAACTGGAAGGAAGAGATGGATTAATACCTTTCCCAAGGGTATTTATTCAACTCAAAAGGTGCATTCCAAATAAAATGCATATATTATTGAAAAATCTTAATTCTTTTCCATATTTGTATCTATACATTTACACTGACTTATTTTTGTGGAGTTTTACAAACTTAAATACATATACATTTACATTGATTTGTTTTAATTCATAACTAAGAAATGAATAGTCAAAGACATTGTAGCATAACAAGAGTGAATTCACTTGGAAGAATTAACTGATATCTCCTCAAAGACAGACAAAGAAAACTAAAAGAAAATATTGGCTGAAATAAAAGATAAGGATGCCAAAATAAATAGATCAGTGTATTCCTCAATTGCTAAGCCATATTATTGAATTTCTAAAGAACATACAAATTGAAACTAACAATGTTTTTCTAAACATTCTAAATGTTATATATTAGAATTAGATTAATACACTGTAATTGATGTTATATAAAACCTATTCCCACGGCTGTCTGCAATATATTAGTGATATGTGCAAAACATATATTCTGTCATGAAAACTACAAGTAAGAAGTAGTCACCAAATGGACATCAAGAGACAGGGATCGAATAGTATATTGACTAAAGATAAGTTGGAGTAACAAGTTGGCACAGTCGTTTACAATTTCTTTTGTCTAATGCATCCTTTTCACTATGTCATTCCCTTTGCCTTTTTCAAGATAGTTAAATTCAAAAGGTGAAAATCTTCATTCTTTTCTATATTAATAAATTTTAATTATTTTTATTTAGAAGTTTTACAAATTTAATAACAATAGAAAATATTGGTGGATTTTTTAAACTTAAATACATGTACATGTATGTGCGTTGTGGTGCAGTGGATATCGGCTCGGAACAAGAAATCGGGGAGCCGAGTTCGAATTCCAGTTGAATCCATTGCATTCACTTACGCACAAATACTCTTGGGAAAGGTATTAATCCGTCTCTTCCCTCCAGTTATGGGTTAAATAGCAGGACAGATTGGGTTCTATAGCCTTGGTCGGCAACCAGTCTACCACAGAAAGCAATGGCAACCTACCGCGGGATAATCTTCTGACTGGTCAGTCATGTCTTGAAAGAGACATGATCACCCAAGCGTGTTTCACGTATGGCACTTAACTGACTGACATGTACATTAATTTGTTTTAATTTATAATTAATTATTAATTATTAAATAAATAAGTAAAGCATACATCAATAACCAAAAAGTCTGATAAAATGCCAATGCAGTGTAATTCAATAAGCAAAAAGTTCAATAAAAGGTCTGAATATTTAAATCAACTTTATTCTGGTGAAGATTACTGCCAAAGTGGACACCCTTTGGTTGAGAACTCCTGAAGATTCATAAAATTTAGCTAATATTAATACAAATATGATTGCAAACTGTTAAAAAAACATTTGTCTATATTTTTAGATGAGATATTGAAATTACTTAGATTGTTCAGACTGTTATCCTCATCTTTATTGTCATATTCATGACATTTCAGCCATCATATGCTCTGTCTGTTGTATGCTGTGACCTTCTTCAGGAGAATAGAATTTGAACTGAGCCCTATATTTCAAATGGGGTAGATATCATTGTGGTGAACAAAGAACTTAGAGTTGAACTAAAGGGAGATAACTAAGACATCTGGAAGTGGCATGGTTCATGGAATGAGAACAATATTCCCCAGCTGAAATAAAAGGTTTAGTTAAAAATTCCAATTAGTTGAAGAAGGTTGCAGCATACAATGGCTGAAACATTGGGAATAGGGCAATAAAGATGAGAACAACAGTCAGAACAATGTAAATAACTTCAAAAACAGTTGAGAACTGAATCAATATCAAACAGAGAGGAATATATATACATATAGATAGATATATAGATATATATATGAATAAAAATGAGAGAAAAGGAAAAACTGCACTTAGTTAACGGATTTTGTTCCTTGAGGGATTTCATCAAGGTAATGTCAATAAAGTCCCTTAGGAGATGAAAGATGTCAGCTAAGTACAGTTTTCCCTCTTGTCTCATTTATATATATATATATATATATATATATATATAAATTTAAATCTAATCTAAATCTAAATCTAATCTAAACTTATTTAGAAATGGAACTTTGTCTGTGTGTGTGTGCGTGTGTGTGTGTGTGTGTGTGTGTGTGTGTGTGTGTGTGTGTGTGAGTGTGTATCTGTTACCTATAGACTCCGAAACGGCTGAACTGATTTTCTTAAAAAAATTTACACAGTTGTACTATAAGTGTCTGCAAGTGTTCTTAGATAGGTTTTGTGTTGAGGTACCCCCATTAAATATTGAAAATCGATAATCGAAAAAATCGGGTTTTAGAAGGAGTGGTCTGATTTTAATCAAATTTGATACACTCATAGACATAGACATCAGAAACGATATTCAAAAGTTTCAAGGTTGCAGTTCTTACAATAGTGCAGAAAATCGATAATATATCTAAACTCATTTATAAATGGAACATGTCTGTGTGTGTGCCTGTGTGTCCATTACCTATTGACTCCGAAATGGCTGAACCGATTTTCTTGAAAATTTACACAGTTGTACTATAAGCATCTGTGACTGTTCTTAGCTAGGTTTTGTGTTGAGGTACCCCCAATAAATATCAAAAATCGATAATTAAAAAAATTGGATTATAGAAGGAGTGGTCCGATTTTAATCAAATTTAATAAACTCATAGACAAAGACATAAGAAACGATATTCAGAAGTTTCAAGGTTGCAGTTCTTACAATAGTGCAGAAAATCAATAATATATCTATATATATATATATATATATATATATATATATATATATATAAAAGGCAAGATGTTTATGTGTGTGTCTGTTTATCTGCCAGTAAGTCTGTATTTTTCACCCCCTTTATTTTAGTTTTTGCTTCAGGTTTGGTTCTAAGTAGGTATAATTGCAGTTCTTAGTCTCAGCCATGATACCATTTACTCAGAGGACTTATTTAGCCTTCAAAATTCAGTTTACGATGAAAAGTTTCATTTGATATCGATACCAGGAAATCAAATTTAACTTACATCCATTCATTTTCCTTTCAGTCTACGGTTTCACTTTAACTGGAAACAAATATTGCTTTTTAGTCTTTCATGGCAACGTCCAAAAAGTCTGAGCTCCAGGACCATGGATTAGTTTTAAAGCTTTCATTACACCTGAGCAATGCTGGGCTATACTGCTAGTATATAATAATGTATATTTGAGCAGCAATTCTTCTTTTAAACATGTTTTGTTAAAAATGGCCGACAAGGAAGATTTTATTAATTTTTTATTTAATTTTTCCCATATTCTTACATGTTTCCTCTTTGCTGAAGATAAGAAATGTAAAAATGTTCCATAATTATTGACTTTCCAAATGCTTTTGGCCACTTCATTGGCCACTTTCAAGAATTCTATTTTTATAATATTATTTTATCCTCTATTTTGTCTTTTTGAAAAAGGAGCGTTTTTCAAAAGTTATCCTGTGGCACATGCAACTGGGCAATTTTTGAGCATCTGCCTATTTTTAAAAACTTTCAAAACTCTATTTCCACTGTTAAGTGATGTAAGGTTGATGGTAAGAGAGAATTATTTCTGCAGTAGACTGGTTGTCAACCAAAGCTATAAAACCTAATCTGTCCTGTTATTTGACCCATGACTAAAAGGAAGATATATATTAATATCTTTTCCAAGCGTATTTGCATGTCAATGAATGCAGCAAATTCAAGAGGAATTCAAACTCGGCTCTCTGATATCTCATTCCAAGTTGATGTCCACTGCACCACAATGCACATAATTGATATATGACAAGAAATATGGTAAATGCTTTTTTATTGTAGTCTTATTACTAGTTAGGTGGTATGTAAGGCGTCTACTCAGAGAAGTGGTAGTATGGCCAAAATGGATAACTGATTTATGACAGGGCATTGAAACTCATGCATAATATTAGTCATCACTAGTTTAGATTTTATGGGGTTATTTTTTATTAGAAACAAAAAGGTTTGCAGTCTTCCATTTTTTATAATATATTATAAATTTTACCTGTTTTTGAGAAATTACAGTAGAAATATGGTGTTTAATAATCTTTTATACAGCAAATTCATCCTGTTTATAATTATTGTGCATCTGGTTGCAGTAAAATATGATGTTTTCTTGTGCCTTATTTTTAATAATGGTGCTGCATATTTTTTGTAAGAATAATTTTATTTTGTTATCAATGATATAGTTGGAAAAATATTGTTGACTAATGTTTGCTTTATGCATTATAGCTTGCTCAAAAATATTTTTTGGGAGTAGGAATTTTGATTTGCTTTATTTAAGAAGTTTATTATGACTGCTATATTATATCTTTCTAGACATGGGCTATTATAGTTTAGAAAGAAAAAGTTCTTTCTGGTATCTTTTTTATACAAATAAGTGATAAATACTTTGGTTTTTAGTTCTATACTAACATCAAGAAACAGAATTTTGTTATTGTCAATGAGTTCATCGGTTAATTTTAGCACTGAGTTATTTTCAAAACTTTATTTCAGATTTACAATTTTGTCCCTATTTTCTATGTCATCAATATAAATTGTATAAATCTCCAGTTTATTGGTTGTTTTAAATACATTGTTTTCAATGTAGGACATGTAAAAATTAAAGAAAGTAGGACTGAATGATTTTCCCATTCTGACTCTGTTCATCTGGATGCAGATGTTACCATTATGGTCATGAAATGATTACAGTGTTTACATTATTTGGACTATTGCCCTCATCTTTGTTGATCTTTGTATGACGTTTCAACTGTTGTTCTTTTGAAGAAGGCCAGAGTGTACAATGACCAAAACATTGTACAAATGGTAACAAAGATGAGGACAATAATCCAAATAATGTAAATACTGTAAATAATACCTCATTTCAGAGATACAGACAAATACTAAGGTGATGATTAGTTTCCGAAGAATTGCTGGTTTGATTTTTGGAGGAGGGACTAATGGACACACACACACACACACACTCACATATTTATGTAAACACACACACACACACACACACACACACACACACACACACATATATATATATATATATATATAGGTATAGTTGTCAGTCCATAAACGGTGAGGATAATCCAACAAGATTTCCTTAATATAAATTATTATTAATAGGTAAATCCATGCCAGAAATTTTATGCCAGATGGAGGAAATATTGTAAAAGAGTCTGATGATATGAGCTAGTTAAGCTCATTGTAATGAACTATAGTTTATAATTAATATGACGTGTTGAGTTTTCCTTTATAAACTATATATATATATATATATATATATTTTAATTCAGATACTTCAATCCAAGGGAAAAAAGCAGGAAGGTAAATTCCAAAAAACCGATCCTAATTAATATTAAAAATTTATTTTAATATTAAAAAATGATACAGGAAGAGAGCTCCATGTAATAAAATATTACAGAGCAAATATATATATTAAAAAAGGATTAATTCAAAGATGTTGAATAGCCATTTCGATATGAAGATCCCCACGGGGGACGACACATCACCTCAGCAACAGAAAAAACCTTTCAGAAACTGGAGAAAAATTAGTCTACTTTTCCTTTTTAAATAGATTGCAAAGAAATTAAAAAATAAGTAATAAAATAAAATAAAATAAAATAAAGAAATAAAAAAATAAAAATAAAAATAAAGGGAAAGAAAAAGAAAAAGAAAACGAAAAAGAAAAAGAAAAAGATAGAATAAAATCAAATAAAAAAAAAAAAAAAAAAAAATGACATCGTCTGGGTTCGCAAAAAAAAGGAAGAATGTAACTAAAAATTAACAGACAGACGCGTTAAATCGACGTAGTTTAGGCAATACGGAAAAAAGGTGGTAAGAGAGATAAAAGAAGGAAGGGAGGGTAAAAGAAAGAAACTAAAGAAAAAAATTTTTTTAAATATTACAGACGCTGGACAAATTCAAAAACCTAATTTCCCCAAAACGTTGAAGTATTAGAAAAAGGCCTTTACTTAAAAAGGCATAATTATTAATAAAAGGGAATAAAAAGATATAGGATTTAAAATAAAATTATTTTTAAAAAAATTAGGTCATTTGAAATTAGACTAAATAAAGACAACACTAGGTAAAAAAAAAAAAAAAAAAAAAAATTACAATTATTATATACATACCTATAGAAGTACACACATACATACATATATATACACACACACAATTCTACGAATAAGAATACATATATACACATACACACACATACATTCAATTTATTACACACTATTATACATATATATATAAATATATACACACATATATATTATTACACACTTATATACATATACATGCGCATACACACATATATATGTGTGTACACACCTATATACAAAAAATTCATATACACATAATATACATGTGTACACACACATGCACACACACACACACACACACACACACACACACATATATATACATATATACACATACATACACATATTCCATATGCACTCACACACATACATATTAATGAATATTATGAAAAGGAGCATTTAAATAGCTAAAAAATTTTTTTTCCAAAATTACATATAGCCCACATACATAAATACATATACATACATATATATATAAAAGTACATCCACACACAAACATACACATAAAAAAAAAAATTAAATTTAAAATTAAAATTAAAAATTTTTTTAAATATTAAAAAAATTATAGAAAAAATTTAGAATTTAAAAATAAAAATTTGAAATTAGAAGTTAAAATCCGCCCTATCACGAAAACCCTTAGGGGTACAAGCTGAGCCTATTATGTACCCCTAAGGGTTTTCGTGATAGGTGTCGTTTGTGTTTATTGGAGAAGATTCTGATTTTGAAGTATCCTCATCAGGACTTACTTTTGAACTTTAGGAGGGAATTTATAAACAAGTGCCGCCATAGGGCGGATTTTAACTTCTAATTTCAAATTTTTATTTTTAAATTCTAAATTTTTTCTATAATTTTTTTAATATTTAAAAAAATTTTTAATTTTAATTTTAAATTTAATTTTTTTTTTTATGTGTATGTTTGTGTGTGGATGTACTTTTATATATATATGTATGTATATGTATTTATGTATGTGGGCTATATGTAATTTTGGAAAAAAAATTTTTTAGCTATTTAAATGCTCCTTTTCATAATATTCATTAATATGTATGTGTGTGAGTGCATATGGAATATGTGTATGTATGTGTATATATGTATATATATGTGTGTGTGTGTGTGTGTGTGTGTGTGTGTGTGCATGTGTGTGTACACATGTATATTATGTGTATATGAATTTTTTGTATATAGGTGTGTACACACATATATATGTGTGTATGCGCATGTATATGTATATAAGTGTGTAATAATATATATGTGTGTATATATTTATATATATATGTATAATAGTGTGTAATAAATTGAATGTATGTGTGTGTATGTGTATATATGTATTCTTATTCGTAGAATTGTGTGTGTGTATATATATGTATGTATGTGTGTACTTCTATAGGTATGTATATAATAATTGTAATTTTTTTTTTTTTTTTTTTTTTACCTAGTGTTGTCTTTATTTAGTCTAATTTCAAATGACCTAATTTTTTTAAAAATAATTTTATTTTAAATCCTATATCTTTTTATTCCCTTTTATTAATAATTATGCCTTTTTAAGTAAAGGCCTTTTTCTAATACTTCAACGTTTTGGGGAAATTAGGTTTTTGAATTTGTCCAGCGTCTGTAATATTTAAAAAAATTTTTTTCTTTAGTTTCTTTCTTTTACCCTCCCTTCCTTCTTTTATCTCTCTTACCACCTTTTTTCCGTATTGCCTAAACTACGTCGATTTAACGCGTCTGTCTGTTAATTTTTAGTTACATTCTTCCTTTTTTTTGCGAACCCAGACGATGTCATTTTTTTTTTTTTTTTTTTTTATTTGATTTTATTCTATCTTTTTCTTTTTCTTTTTCGTTTTCTTTTTCTTTTTCTTTCCCTTTATTTTTATTTTTATTTTTTTATTTTTTTATTTTATTTTATTTTATTTTATTACTTATTTTTTAATTTCTTTGCAATCTATTTAAAAAGGAAAAGTAGACTAATTTTTCTCCAGTTTCTGAAAGGTTTTTTCTGTTGCTGAGGTGATGTGTCGTCCCCCGTGGGGATCTTCATATCGAAATGGCTATTCAACATCTTTGAATTAATCCTTTTTTAATATATATATATATATATATATTTTGTTAAGTTTTTATTTGTGTGAATTGCACTAAATTTTGATAGTTTGCACACATATAGATGAACATGTGACAAAATAGACAAATTTTAGTAGAAAAAAATTTTATAACAAAACACATTGCAAAGAATGACTTGAATTTGGGAGTTTATTGTAATAAAACAGAAACAGCCAACATGAGATAAGGTGTCTTTATCTATCAGGGGCTTTATGTTGAAATGTGTTTAATATAAAAAAAGAAACACACATAAAAATTTCAGTTTATATAACCTAACCTCGAGTGACTTGAAAGTTGTTCTACCAAACATCAGAACCCCAGATTTAAAAACCAGTTGCATTTATTTTGCATGCTGATGATGCTATTATATTAAATTATGATTTCCTCTAAAGAACTGTGTTCTTGATCAGTCCACATTCATAAATAATTACATTGGACACACTGCCACCAGTTTGATGAGAAGACTTACTTTGTATTTCTCAAACCATAGTTCAAATTAATCTCATTTAAACACACACAAAAACCTACCAAACTCTCTGTGTAACATACTTATTAATAATACAAATATAATAGCATCATCTACATGTGGAAAAAGATTAACCATAATGAAAGCATTATTAATAAAAAAGAAAAATCCAACACTTAATGATATCAACTACAAACACGCCAACAATGAGTTTACATGACTCTATACACATGGATAATCACTATGCATATTCTGTTACTTGTAAAATAAAATTCATCCTTGATAATGGCTAAAGATATAGCTGAATGTGCTCAGAAAAACAGAACATTTGGTCAATTTTTATATAATTTATGTTCTGAAAAGAAAAAATGATAAGATCACATGAAAATTTATATCAAATACTTAACCACAATTGTCTTTCATTTTTAATGAAACTTGCATATATATATATATATATATATAGAGAGAGAGAGAGAGAGAGAGAAAGAGAGTGACAGAGGAAGAGAGTTAGAAATAATACAAATATAAAGTTTTTCACTTAGCTGATTGATGCCAACTTCCGCATACTGACACTAAAATTTTGTAAGCCGACCCTCCAGCTATCATCGTCCTTTCATCAAGGGATATCACCAATTGATTGATTATATTGCTTGGTTGTCTTTTATAAATGCATTTTTCATTGGTACAGAGACAACAACTCAAATATGTGTAATTACTAAAAGTAATGTTTATAGTAACTGCTGTCACTGGTGAAAGATAAGACAAAATATGATACAACTTCCAATGCAAGGAAGTACTCAAAATCAAAGAAACTATTATTATACAAAAGAAAAAGAAAAAACACATTAAATATCTTGAAGTGTGTAATATGCAACTCCCCCCACAAAAATATAGACAGCATAAAACTAATACATTCTTTCTGATATGTTTAATCATTATGTATAATATCACTTTGGACTAATTCATAACTATCAGCACTTTGTGTAATACAATAATGTAGCCAATGGAATCTAGACTACTACATTTACATTTTAGGTCAATGTTTTGGTTGTGTAGCAATTTGTGGTGTGGCATAAAACTACCTCTAGTGTACCTTATTTTATATTCAATTTCTTATTTTCCATACTAAATTTGTTAACACATCACTCAATAAGTTCCCGGCCTGACACATAGATGGCGCCACTAATAAAAGATCCATATGAGTTTTATGAACTACTAACCTTCAAATCGGATTATTAGTTTACAAATTACATTCATTTAAATGAAGCTACTTTTGCAAATTTTCAAAACAATAAAAAAAAATTTGAATTTCATGTGTTGATAAAGCATTGCTTTCTGATGGGAAAAATACTGTTCAAGCAAATCAGTGACTTGATAAGTGCTATCTGAATTCTGCTTTATCAGAAACAAAGGTTAAGAGATGGTATGATGACTTAAATGCAGTTGTACAGACACAAATGATGCTGAACACTCAGGTCGCCCAATATCGGCAGTTGCCCAGAAAAATACAAAAAAATTCACAAACTCGTTTTGGCCAATTGTAAATTGAAGTTGCAAGAGATAGCAGAGGAGTGGAACATATTAGAAGACAGTGTATTCACCATTTTGCCTGAACATTTATCAATGAGAGAGTTGTGTTCAAAGTAAGTCCGTATTTGCTCACAGTCAATCAAAAACAACAACACATTGACAATTCAGAGCATTGTTTGCAACTGTTTTGATACAAAAATTTTCTTTTTATAAATATGTAACAATGGATGAAACATGAATCCTCCACTTCACTCCGGAGTCAAATTAGCAGTCAGCTGAGTAGGCAGCAGCAGGTGAAAGCCGTCCAAAGCAACCAAAGATGCAAACATCAGCAAGCAACATTTTGGTCTCTGCATTTTGAGATGTGCAATGTATTTTGTTTATTAATTACATTGAAAAAGAAAGAGCCATCAATAGCAAATATTATATAGCATTATTGGTGTGTTTAAAGGAAAAAATTGCCAACAAATGAAGAAGAAAAAGTGATCTTTCACCAAAACAATGCACCATGTCACAATCAATCGCAATGATAGCAAAACTACATGAATTGTACTGCAAATTTCTTCCACATCCACCCTATTCTCTAGATCTGACCCCCAGCAACTATTGCTGTTTGTAAACCTCAAAAGAATGCTCCAGGGAAAGAGATTTGGCTCCAATGAAGAAGTAATAGAGGAAACTGAGGTGTAGAACAAATCATTCTACAAAAAAGGTATCAAATTGTTAGAGAAGAGTTGGAATCAGTATCAGTCAGTGAAGTGCCATACGTGATATACATTTGGGTCATCATGTCTCAAAAGAGACATGACTGAAGGGGCAAAAGATTATCCCACAGTAGGTTGCCATTACTTTCTGCGGTAGACTAGTTGCCAGCCAAATCTATAGAACTCAGTCTTTCCTGTTATTTGATCCATAACTGGAGGGAAGAGACAGATGAATACCTTTTCTAAGGTTATTTGCATGTAAGTGAATGCAATGAATTCAACTGAATTCAAATTTGGCTCCCCGATATCTTGTTTCAAGCTGATATCCACTGCACCACAATGCACATCAGGGTACCACCCTAAAAAGAGACTATGCTGATGAATAAAGTCAAATTTTGCCTAAAAGTTGTTGTTTTATTAGTAAGGCTTGAGATTTATTGAGTGATGTGTTATAACTGATTTATACACTGAGATATTTAATAGCTATTCAACTGGAATCTTTATAAAGATAGTATGAACTATCACTCCTTTTGCTAGAATTCCAGCTCACCGTTTTGAAAAGGTTTATTATGAGTGTGTGTGTGCGTGTGTGTGTGTGTGTGTGTACTCACGATAAATCTAAGCATCGCTGAGTGGTTAGAATTTTTGTTTTCTGAGCATGAAGCCCAGCTTCAAAACTCACCATGGCCAATTTTTCAGGAAGGTGACTTCTTAATGTTATCAGTTTGAAAGAGGGCATCCGAGTGTGCAGCACTTTTGGAAAGTGCCTGAAAACCATACCACGGGTTGACTCAAGCCTTGTGAGTCAATTAAGGCAGATGGCTCCCTTTGATTAGCCATCGATGGTTGTACTAGGTCAAAGTCAAAAATCACATGAACAAGGGTTTGAGCACCCTAGCTTTCTTCAGATTGTTATGTTCATACTGGATAATGTACTCTGTCCCTGAAACTGTAACTAAGGTCAGCTCAGCATAGCTGCATTATAAACCACAGGTGGGCACTGTGGTTATTGAACAAATACAAATGTGCCTGAGAAAGCCTCTGCAATGGGGATTAGTTAACTGCAAAAAGTTTCCCTTTAATTTTTGCAGTAGACTGGATGCCAACTAAGATTATAGAACCCAATCTGTTCTGCTATTTAACCCATAACTGAAGGAAGCAGCAGTGGATTAATACCTTTTCCAAGGGTATTTGCTTGTAAGTGAATGCAATTAATTTGACTGGGACTTGAATTTGGCTCTTTGATTTCTTGTCCCAAGCCAATATACACTGCACCTTAATACATATTTACATATAACCAAAATTGCAAAAATATATCTTAAAATACTAAAGAGTAAATTTGTTCAATAAAATCTTGTTGGCTTCAACCATGGCCTCCAGATAACTTTGGAACCTCCAGCATCTCCTCTGGATGATCTCCTTGTTTAAGTTGTTGTGTGTGTGTGTGTGTGTGTGTGTGCGCGTGTGTGTGTAATGTGTGGCAGCAATATCTTCCAGATTTTAAACTGGCACAGAAATACCACTGACATTTTAAATTGTTATTTGTGCGGGTGGTAGTATTGATCTTAGGCAGCAGCAATAGTGTCTTCATCTTGCTAGTACTATATTTGTTGTTGAAATGAAAAAATTAAAATGTGGGAGATATTTCTGCTGCACACTCTCTCTCTCTCTCTCTCTATATATATATATATATATATATATATATATATATCATCAAGAGTCCTATAACCCATTGTGGCCATAGGAACACCACATGCACTGCAGCCACTGCAGTAGTCATGTTTTTTAGGCAAGAGAGCTTACAGGAGTCCAACTTCTTTCAGGCTGGTTTGAATTAAGAGTTTTCCTTCTTCTAGACTGTTTGCCACCCAAGGCTAGAGAACCCAATTTGGTCTGCTATTCTACCTATAGTGGTGGTGGTGGGGAAAACAAGAGATGGATTAATACATTTCTTAAGAGTATTAGCATGTAATTGAATGCAATGAACTATTCTAGAATTCAAATTCGGCTCATTAATTACTCCACCATTCCTCTTTCTCTCTTTCTCTCTCTCTATATAAATATATTTCAAAATTTACCTGATTATAAATTATTTTTTACTTCTCTTTTAAAGAAAAAGAAAAATCCAATCTGAATTTTGAGATAGATTTACACCTGCTTTTTACAGAAAATAATTTTTTACTTCTCATTCCAACAAAGCAAACAGTTAGATATCATATATAAAGCAGCAGTAAAAACATCAAGGGGAAGATTGGTAAATAATCCCAATGGATCCTAGTAATATTGGTCAAATATTAAAAATGATCCAACAGAGAGCTTGATGTATATTCAATTTACAGAGTGAATATTCATTTATTTCATCTGTAATTTCTCATTACATTTGGGGAATATCTATTTCAACATGCCTATTAGAGATATGTATTGTTCAACCCCAGTTGAACATAAAATGAAAAAAACTTTTAGTATACCCAAAGTAAAGGTTAGTAAAGGAAGGGGTGAGGAAGGTTGGTCAGAAAAAGTTCAAGAAGAGAACAGAGGGAAAATAGAATTCCCTTCTTTTGGGAGTGGAAAGCAGTAATTTGCCTGTGAGGTTAAGGGTTGTGGGTAAAAAAAACCTTCAAAATCTCCAAATTTAAATTCTAATCAATACAAAAGGCTAAAATTATAATAAAGAAATGGAAGGAAGGGAATAATTAAAGGAGTTTAAATCTACTTCAATGACAACACTTGCTAATTAATTCATTATATTGATGAAGAAGTAAATTCTGATATTGATATTTTAATATCCTAATCTTCTCTACTAAGCACAGATCACTTTTATCACTTAGACTATTGGGAGTATGTGCAGAGCTTTTTAACTTTCAATCTATCTGTGGGTTTAGACCTTCATCCTTCAGTTCCCAGTAATTATTGGGAAAGGGCTGTCTGAAATTTTAATTCAGGGTTGGTAGGTCTTACACTCTTTCTGATCTACATTAATGATCTCCCCGATACTATAAGATCTCAAGTAGGCATATTTGCCAATGATACCACAGTTTACTCTTGCCTCGATCAAAAATCCGGTGTGGGCAACAAAGCAAACCTCACTGCCAAGCTTGAGAAGGACCTCCAGTCCATGGTGGACTGGGGTAAGAAATGGCTCATAAATTTTAATGCTTCCAAAACGAAAATGCTATCAATTAACCATCATAAACAATCGCTCATACCTTCCATTAGCATGGAACAGGCTAGCCTCCCTGAGAGTAAAACACTATGCCTCTTTGGCCTCACACTCTCAGCAGACCTCAAGTGGAATGACTATATTGAATCCATTGCTAAATCTGCTGCTATGAAAGTCGGTTCTCTGTGCAGGGCCCGGAAGTTTTTCCTGCCTGAATCCATCCTTCACATATATGAATCTATCATCCACCTGTGTATTGAATACTGCTGCCACATCTGGTTGGGTACCCCTGCTATTCTCCTTGGGGTTCTTGAGAAAATACAACGAAGAATCCGTAATGTGATCGATACTGACTTGGCAGCCTGGCTTCAGTCACTCTCTCACTGGCTGATGTGGCTTCCCTGTGCCTCTTCTATAAATACTTTCACGGCTTCTGCTTTGACAAACTTAGATCAGTTGTTCCCCCTAGGTATGAATTTTCATGAGATACTAGATTAGCAACTAGGTCCCACTCTTTTACAGTGAAACAGATAAAATGTAACCACAATTTCTACTCTAACAGCTTCTTTTATCACACTTCCTGCCTGTAGAATTCCCTTCCATATACTTGCTTCTCCAACAGCTACAATATCCAGGAATTTAAATGTAAGGTTAATAGACACCTCTTATCACTAACTTGCATCCATTCTCTCAAACACTCTTCCCATCCACCCAACCCCAATCCTCGGTTATCCTCATCCATCTATCACCATCCTTCCAACATTTCCTATAACTAACCACTCTTTCTATGTAACCCCCTGTGCATTCCTATACCTAACCACCCTTTCTCATCACCTTCCTCTATGTAACCCCCTGCACAATAGTGGCAGTGGAATGCCTTGCTTGGGGTGAAATGATTAATAAAAAAAAAAAAGAAATTGTGCCTATGAAAATAAAATCTTTGTTTCTAAACCCCCACCAAAATTCCAAAGTACATGTTATAGTTTTTCTTGTTTACTTTTAGGGAGATGGTAGCTTCGTAGATCAACATTTACCTTCAAATTGACAGTTTTCTATGGATTTGCATTTGCAGGTGGGTATAATACTCGGTTTAGTATAAGTTCCACAGAAATTACTTAAAACTTGGTTATTATGGGAACTGATGATGTTGTACATATTATCAGTACAGAAATAGCTAGTCTTCATCATTTTGCTATTAAATATTTTACTTAAAGGATTATCTTTGTGAAAATGCTTAATTATTAATTTAAGAAAAAACTGTCCAATGTTAACATATAGAACTGAGGGTTGAAGTATATAATCTTTCTTTTCTTATGTCTATGCTTAATCTTCTGCAATTTAGATTTGATAGTGGGTGCTAAGTAGGCTAATTTATCTTTATAGCTCTGGAGAGCATTTTCATATCGTTTTTTGTTATCCTTAAAGATCCTAATGTCAGTACCCTCAACCTCGATAACAATCCTATATAGAAAATGAAACCCCAAGCTACATTAACATTAATTCTAATCATCCAAATAAAACAGATACCTAAGACTGTTAATACTAGAATTAGTTGATTATCTTCCAACCTTAGGATCTTTAGGGATAATAAAAAAAACTGTATGAAAAAGCCTTTCAAAATAGTGGCTATAAAGATATATTAACCTACTTACAAACCACTAGCATAGATGTATGTATGCATGTATAACATTTTTGTTGGAGTTAGACAAATTTACTCATAAATATTCTATACTGCCATAATCATATCAGCAACCCAAAACTCAGGTACGCTGAAATGACAAGTTTTGCTAGAATAACAGTTCTCTACTTTATCACAATATGCCACCAATCTTGTTTATCTGAAGACAACACATACAAAAAGCATTTCAGAATTTACCTGATTATAAATCATTGTCTTTTCTTCTCTTTTCAAAAATAAAAAAAAAATATCCAATTTCAATTTTGAGATTGATTAACACAAGCTTTTTACAGGGAATAATTCAAAAAAGTAAACAGACAAACATTAAGGAATTTCCACAGAGACATCTCACTGAATAACATTTTTCCTCCTATTTTTGATTCACAAAAAATAATTTATAAAAGCATAAAAAAAGAAAAGAAGGCTTGGAGAATTTTACATACACAGGACATACTGAAGGCAAGAGAAACAACAAATAACCTACCTAATTAAAAGGATCATTGGACAAGTAAAAAAGAGTGTTGATAAAAAGGCAAAAGTTACTTAGATCAGTAAAAGACAAGAAGTGAGGAGCCATGATCATTCATGTCCTGAATGATACATAAAACTAAAATAAATAAATGCAGTTCAGTTTTTTCTATAATGGGGAATAAAATAAGTATAACCCTGGTGTTGTAGTAAATTCAATCATTAGAGATTCATTTATACAAGTTGTTGATTTTTACTTACAAAATAGTATTTTAAAGATCATCTTTTTTTTTTTTAATGATCATATCACCCCAAGCAAAGCAGTTTACTACCATTGGTGTGCAGGGGCTTACATAGGAGGAAAGTTATGAGAAAGAGTGGCAGGTTATAGGGGGTGTCAGGAAGTAGGTAAGAGAAGGATGAGAATACTGATGAGAATGGTGTGGACGGAGAAATGAGCATGAGAGAGAGGATGCAAGTCAGTGAGATAAGAGATGACTAAATGCAGATACCAGGTGCTGTAAGCGTTTAGTGACGGATGTGTGTTGTGGTGCAGTGGATATTGGCTCAGAAAGAGAACTCAGTGAGCCGAGTTTGAATTCCAGTTGAATACCCTTTATTCACTTAAGCACTGGTACCCTTGGGAAAGGTATTAATCCATCCCTTCCCTCCAGTTATGGGTTAAATAACCCGCCCTTAAAAAAAAACAAATCCCAATGAATCTTGATACTCAAAAAGAAAAAAGTATTACTAGACACAAAACTTATATAAAAACAACAATATATTGTTGAAAGAAAAAAGGTATTAAGAGCAATAAATAAATAAAATTTAGTTGGCAATAAATGACCCGCTGAGGTTGATATGCCATAAAACAAAAACAACCAACCAACTCATCTTTTGCAGCCATGCATGCATTTCAGCAAGTTGATTGCAGTGAAGCTCTGAATTATTGCTCTTATTAGCTTTAAGAAAGCTGTAGTGAATAACACCAATTGCAGACCACCGGATAGTCACCACAATCTTTTGCTGATGCAACTTTGGCATTGTTAAATCTTTGGGGGACTCATCACAATCAAGCCATTAACCTGATCATTTAGTGTTATCATAAAGGATCCACTCATTATCATGTGATTATTTGGTCAACAAAGGAATCATTGGTGTTATACAGAAAGAACATCAAGCACACTTCAAAACACTTAAGATTTGATTTTCATTGATATCATGAGGAACCCATTTATCAAGCTTTTTCACATTGCCAAATATTAGGTTGTCCCAAAAGTTCGTAAAAATTTGCAAAAAATTGAAATTTTACTCACCAAGTAATCTAATGTTACCAGAAAACACTTGCAAAAAATTGAAATTTTACTTGCAAAAACAAAAATTATTTCTCAAAATATAGACCATCATTTTCCAATACTTTCTATCATCGATCTGCAAGCATTCTGATCTGGTCAAAGTACCATTCAGCCAGCTTTGAATCAAAGAATTCTTGACATGCTTCCTCAACTTTATCAAATGAGTTGAATTGGTGGCACTTCAGAAAGTGTTGCATTGAGCGGAAAAGGACGTAATCTGATGGAGCAAAATCAGAACTGTAGGTTGGATGTGGCAGAACCTCAACATTGTTCACCTCTTCAAACTTGTCTTTGGTCTTCCTGGCGGTATGTGGCTTGGCATTGTCCTTCTGCATCAAAGCGTGCTTTTGGTTGATCAGAGCCGGGTACTTTTGCTTCAACTTTTCGGAGACCTGCTCAAGTTGCTGGCAGTAAAGTTCAGCACTGATGGCACGACCATTCAGAACCAACTGAAAATGCACGATTCCTTCAAAGTTCCACCAAACGCACAACATGACTTTCTTGCTGAATCGATCTTGTTTTGGAACTGATGGTGTCTCTTGCCCTTTCTGAACCCATTGCTTGTCTCGATTGTGCTGGACCAGATAGAGCCATTTCGCAAGTGTTTACAAACTTTTGGGACAAACTAATAGCATGAGACTGTTGCAGTGCTAACACCAAGCATCTGAGACATTTCTCTGATACTTTGACATGGCTTTTGCTCAACAACTGCTTTCAATTGTTTGTTATCAAGACTACATGATCATCCTCTACCTTCTTCATCTTCAAGCCCCTCATCACAAGTACGAAATTTCTGGTCAGTCACTTGTGGACCAATTTCCCATACTCTCTTGATATTTGCAGATATTTGAGAGGCAATGTGTCCAAGTTTGCACTCTACAAGATTGCCACTTTTGAACTAAGGTGAGGTGAGATCGTCAACTACCATTTACGAATATCTTTGCTACCTATGGTGTGATTCTGGATTTGATTGCAGCGCATAGTGCTCTAACCTCTTTTCTGGAACAGACTGAATCTAACAGTGGCAAGGACACTTTTCCATCTCAGTTATCCCTACAGTGTCAAGAGTGCTACCTGAGTTATTTGCTCAAAAGGCGAGGTATTTTATCTAAAGTCCTACACCTTGTAAGCATGGTTTCACCATTACCTGCAAAATTCATGGATCGGTTTTCGAAAGTTGTTTATATCACCTATATTGATGACTTATCCTAGACCATATCCCAGAATCAGTAGTACTATCAGAACCTAAAGTTCTGCTTTGCACTCGAAGTTATCACAATTAACAAGCCACCATATTCACAAGACTGTCTACGCAGGTAAATTAAACTTAGTGAATATATTTTGAGGATTAGTTGTAGTTGCTGCTGTAGTAATTTCAATCCTGAATGGATTTCTAACACTGGTGATCTTATGGTTGTAGGAAATGGACCAAATAAATTCTCCTTCATTCTATTGTTTCATTGCCAAGGAATTTTGGATAAGTGAAGTCTGAATGAAGTGTCAGGTCAATTGAATTGCAAGTCATATCAGTCAAACCAAGATATTAATAGTGTTGCTGTCTGTATTTCTTGTAGGTGCTTCATCCTTTCAAGACGTAGGAAATCATGGCTTTCTCCAATTTCTCATACTTTATAGCTGTTTGTAAAATGTTTTACTATCTCATCTAATCCCTGTTTTTGATAGTCTTTTAAGAATATAGACCTTAGAGTTGTGCCAAGAGAATAGAAAAGGTACATTTTGGCACCATTCGGGGGTCTTGCAGCAAGTCGATCGACTTTCATGTAGTTTTGATTGGCTGAATATTACCAACATAATCTTAAGATTTAAAAGGGTAATTGCAGTTCTTCTATGTGCCTTGTCCCTCCAGGATGTGGGCAATCATTGTTTTCTACAATTTCTCCTCCTTTGATGCTCTTTGAAAATTTTATCTTTTTACTGTCTCACTAAACCTGTTCTGTTACCATTTATAAATGTTCATAATGTACTACTTTCTTCTGTCCTTCTTGTCTTTAACATGTCTTGTGAGTGTCAAAATTTCTAATCTCTATTTCCTCTGTGTGTCCTAGAAAGATCAGTCATCTCTTTCTGATATTAAGTAAAAGTGTTCTTTTTGCTTACATTTTTTTATCAGCATCCTTTTGAAGAACCACATTTCTTTTGCCTCAGTTATTTTCTGCATATTTGATGAGATGGCCCAGCATTACTACCATATAAGAGAACTGAGATTGTATAATATTTTCTTACCTGATTTTTTAATACTTTGATGAGATTTGAAGACATTTTTTTGTTATTCCATTACAACTTCAGATTTTGCCGTCACATTTTCTATCCTGTACTAAAACTCTTTTCTTTTACTTTCCTTTTTTTACAGTGATGTTTACTCTGTACAAGACAGTTACAGACTTAGAGGCTCAGTTTATGTGAATATGTGGTGAAGATAATGGCTAATCCTAGACATGGAAAGGATAATACTGTAGTGCTTGGAAAAGCATCCTCTTGGAAGCCAGTTTCACAAAACAGCTGTTAATGGGAAAAAGCTTTCTTATGTAGAACTCACCTCTCAACAAATTAATATGAAGAGAATCAGGTGGTTTTCTACATTGTGCATAGCATGGTAGGTCTTAGTTGTGAAGGTTGAAACTGGTGGAACTTAGGAATGTAGTTCATATAAATACTTTCCATATAAATAGCAATAAAACAGTGAGACACTTGTGATATTTTATCAGTGAGGAAAGAAGTTGTAGGGAGGAAAATAATTTATCACCCACAAGAATGCAGAAACACTTTTGGATTGTATAAGGAGAGGAAAGGGAAGATTAGCCAGCTCCTGTCCATATATGGCAAAAGTATTTAATTTTTGATATGGTTTAGCTCTTATAAATCTAGGATGTGTGTTGTGGTGCAGTGGATATCAGATCCAATGAGAAATCAGGTAGCTAAGTTCGAATTCCAGTTGAATTCATTGCATTCACTTACGTGCAAATAGCACTGGGAAAGGTATTAATCCATCTCTACTCTCCAGTTATGGGTTAAATAATAGGACAGATTGGGCTTTATAGCCTTGGCTGGCAACCAGTCTACTGCAGAAAGTAATAGCAACCTACTGTAGGAAAATCTTCTGCCCAGTCATGTTTCTTTTGAGACATGATCACACAAGAGTGTATCACGTATGGCATTTGACTGACTGACTGACTTGTAAATCTAGAAGACGGCAGGAGAAGTCAGGTACTTGCTGAAGCATTACATGGAACTGATCATTTTGCCAGAAACCTCAGCAAGGGATCATGTGTAGAAATTTCACTTGAAGTCTGGAATGAGTTTAAGTCCCAATAGATGCTCAAGGTATGGGGCCTCCCTAATGGAACGTTCATTCATCAAAATTTATGAAAGCGTTATTATATGTATAATGTAAATATATTACTGCTAATTTTACAATAGAAAGTCTTATTATAGATCTATAGTTTCTGACAGGAATGGAATTTGCATTCTCTGCTTAATTTGGGAAATTGTGTTGAAACCAAACATATTTTATCATCAAGTCATGGAAAGCAATCACAGCAAAGTGATAATAATAAAAAAATAATCATTAATTGCTTGAAAATTACTTTATTTATATTTTGGGTATAAAAATAAAATTAGCAGATAACGTCATTAACTGATGTAAAAGATGTCTTGTTAATTTTAACACCTCCAAAACTGGTTTCCTTTTGTCATCTGAGACGCTTCTCTCTGCCTTTCTTCAGAAATGCCGATGCTAATTATCAAGAAAGTAACTCATTTCACGTTCTCAGCAGACATAAAGAAAGACTATGTTGAATCCATTCCAAGATCAAAGTTGGTTTCCTGGGTCCTGAAAGACAATTTTTCTCTCCAGAATCTATCTTAGATATCTATAAGTCTACCATTTATACATGATTAGAATATTGCTACCACATATGATCTGGTGTACATGCTAGTTACCGTGAGTTATTTCTTAAAATCCAAAGAAGAGTCAGTAATATTATTGGTCTTTATCTGATGAATTGGCTTCAGCCACTTTCCCATTGGTATAAAGTTGCCTCTCTGTGACTTTTCTATAAATACTTTTATGGCAATAATTCAGATGAGCTTTTGAATTTAGGTGCACTACTTTTTCTTCTATGTGCTTTGTCCTTTCAGGATGTAGGTGATCATGGCCTTCCACATCTACCTATCTCTGGTGGCTCTTAGCACACTTTCTCCTGTAACATTACATAACCCCCATCCTATCATCCACCTGCTCCAGCCCATCAAATATGTTATCTGCTGCTTTCCTCTGTCTCTTTTTCCCTCTAGCTTGCCTGTTAGTATCAGGCTATCCAAGTCCTCCTTCTTTGTTGCATGTCCCAGAAACTTTAGTTGTCTCTTCCTGATGCTCAATATTAATTTCCTTTTCATTTGCATTCTTTCCAAAACCTCGTCATTGCTCAAATGCTCGATCCATGATATCTGCAGCATCCTTCAGTAGAACCACATTTCAGCTGCTTCATGTTTTTCTTTAAGCTTTGATGATATTTTTCAGCGTTCACTGCCATATTGAAGAACTGACATCACATAGCAATCCAGTACTCTCTTTGTTTCTAGTGAAAGTTTCCTGTCTCTCTACTAGACTGCATTTAAATCTTACCGATTTACTGTAGAGCTGTCTCGATGTAACCATAAAGTCTATGCTGTTTCTGTTTCTTGCACTTCTCACTTGTGGAATTCCCTTCTGGTTCTCTACTTTCCAACCAACTTTAATCTGCAAAAGTTTAAATGCAATGTCAATCCCTATCTTTTGTCCTCCTGAATACTCTTTCCACAATCTGCTCATTATTAATGTTTCTGTTTGTAATTCTTCCACAACCTGTAACCTCTCATGTTTAAGAAGCTTTACTGCCTTGCATGGTGTGATATTAATTAAAAAAAACTCACAAACACATTAGCCTGACTGTCATCACTTCACACATTTCACAAATGCTTACTCACTGCAAGGAAAATTGAACATTGTATTGTTATTTTATATTTCTGTGAAGAATATATAAATGTGATTTGAACTGACATTCATCTACTTTTCCTTCAGAAAATAATTTTTTTATATATTTCATTTAAAAGATGCTGTTGTTGTTAAATATTTGGAATCCTGATACTCAAATAGCAACAAAAACCTGGTAGATAGATCTTAACAAACCCACTATCCAAAAGAAACCAGACAATATTTACCAATGCTTTCAGCTAAGAATGATCACTTGATTTGAAAGTTAAAGTAATGAGAAAACATATCCATAAAGAATTCAATTTGAGGTTCCTGGAAGGAATATTTGGGAAAAGTCTGAGAGCACAATAATGGAAATGTTGAAATAAAGACACCAATTTCAGATGATAGAAAATAATATGACTTTTTTGATATTATTAAACTGTACCAATTGCAAATACTTCCTAATTTGTAAAAATGAATAATGGAACTGTTACAAATGCAGGAAATACAAAAAAAAATCTGCTTATTTTTCAATCATGAAAATTGTTTACAAGCAAACAATTGATCAGGCAGTTTGACAAATCTACTTGAATATTAGAATTGATAAATACTGCTTTTACACATAAGGTGTAAAACATTAAACTTTAAAAATATCAATATTTAGTAAACATTGATTTTTACAGCTAAACATCAAATACAAATTGGAGATGTCCAATCAAGGAAATACTACTGCTAAATATATCTTGATTGAGAGCAAAATATTTTCGTACCCAAAATTATAAGAAAATTTTAAGCAATTAATGATTATTTTTCTGCATATCACTTTACTGTGATGGTTTTCCATGACTTGATGGCAAAATGTTTGGCTTCAACACAAATTCTTAGATTAATCAGGGAATATAAATTCCATTCCTGTTAAAAACTACATATCTATAATAAGACTTTATATAGTAAGTTTATTGTAGAAATCAAATAACTTGCCTTCTAACATGGCTGCCTTCTTTTTGTCCCCTTGAAGTAATCTACTTCATTCATAGGAGAGTATCTAATTCAGCAGGTGGGTTAGTCCACTATACTATAATGGACTTGCCCAACACATTTGCATGAATGGATTCTATTCATTTATATATATATATATATATATATATCTCCAGTAATCACTCAATAGGTCTTCCTTTTTCATTTGAAGTGACTGCACCAACCTAATTGTGTATCAAATCATTTGCTATTAACCAATATCCAACCATTATCAGCATTATATTTACATTATATATGTAATAACACTACTTTTTCAATACCTTAGAAGCTCAGTGGGGAAAAAACTGGCTGGTCACATCAAATGCCTCAAAAACCAACCTAGATATTCTCAACATTGCTGACTGGACCCAGAATTTTCAAAAATTCTGATAAATTACTCTTCAAAGATTAAGTACTCTTGTCATATATTAGCAGGAGCTGGCCAATCTTCGCTTTCTACTCTTGATAAACTTCAAAAGTGTCTCTGCGTTCTTGTTATTTTTTCTCCCATAACCCCTTTCTCACAGATGAAATGTCACAAGTGTCACACTGTTCTATTTCTATTTCCATGGAAAGGGACATGAGTCTTCACCTTCACAGATAAGACCTGCGATACCATGTACATAGCAGCAAACCACTTTAATTCTCTCTGCATTCCTTTGGTAAGTTCCACTCCTAAGAGGATGACTCCCTAATCATTACAATCTTTATCTGTTCAATTCTAGGGTTAACCATTATCTTCTTTTCATAAACGTCCAAGTTGTGTCTCTTATTCTGTAAATCTTTACCTTGAGTGACCATTCAACCTTGTAATGAGTGAAAATCTTTATAAAAAAAAAAAGACGCATTAATTTCTAACCACTGAAAATACCTTTTTACCTGATGTTCAATGCATTTCTATTGTAAAATTATTAGCACTGCAATAGCATGATACATATAATGGCTCTGTTCAACTTACATCCCATTAATAGTGCAATGAGTTTAATCATTAGGGGATCTCCAACACTGATTATTGATTCCCATTGTCATAGGTGGATAGAGAAAAACACTTATCTTTGCATTCAGCATGATCAAATGAGTTAGAAATTTGCTTGTGAGGCCAATACTTGCCCGGGATCAGCAGAGACCATGGACAGATTATTATGGAATACATTACACTTACATTAAATCCTGATCACTAACAATTCTTTTCTTCCTAATTTTTGGTTCAGAACATACAACATATCCAATTTTTAAAAATTTTTATAATCATATCACCCCAAGCAAAGCAGTTTACTGCCATTAGTGTGCAGGGGCTTACATAGGAGGAAAGTTATGAGAAAGAGTGACAGGTTATAGTGGGTGTCAGGAAGTGGGTAAAAAAAGAAAGAGAATACTGATGAGAGTTGGGTGGATGGAGAAAAAAGCATGAGAGAGAGAATGCAAGTTAGTGAGATAGGAGATGACTATTGACTTTACATTTAAATTCTTGGAGATTGTAGCTGTCAAGGAAGCAAATAAATGGAACAGAATTCCACAGGTGGGAAGTGCAAGAAAAGAAGCTGCTGGAGTAGAATTTGCATTTACAATTTACTGGTTTCATAGTAAAAGGGTAGAACCTAATCGCTAATCTTGTAGCTTGAGTAAATTCATATATAGGGGGCACCAGTGAGCTAAGTTCATTGGAGCAGAAGCTGTGAAAGTATTTGTAGAAGAGACACAGGGAAGCCACATTGTGCCGGTGAGAAAGTGACTGTATCTGAGCTGCCAAGTCGGGATCAATCACATTACAGATTCTTTCTTGGATTTTGTCAAGGACCCCTAGATGGATAGAAGGAGTACCCGACCAGATATGGTAGCAGTATTCAATGCACGGGCAGATGGTAGATTTATATACGTGCAGGATCGTTTCAGAAAATTTTAGGTCAGAACTACCAATCTTGGGGAAGGATAATAGAATAATCCAGATCATATACAAGGATTAATTAAGCCTGCATATTGAGAGAAAATTAATTCAGTAAATATACGAAAATAGAAAGAAGCATAATATAAGGATGCATTTTTTCACAAGATTTATAGAACCTTTCGTTGTGGTGCAGTGGGTATCGGCTTGGAATGAGAAAACAGGGACCCGAGTTCAAATTCCAGTTGAATTCCTTGCATTCACTTATGCACATATACCCTTGGGAAAGGTATTAATCCATCTCTTGCCTCCAGTTATGGGTTAAATAACAGGACAGATTGAGTTCTATAGCCTTGGCTGACAACCAATCTACCACAGAAAGTAATGGCAACCTACTGCAGGATAATCTTCTGCCCACTCAGTCATGTCTCTTTCAAGACATGATTGCCTATGCGTGCATAACGCATGGCACGTAACTGACTGACAGTGAAGAAATCCAGAGAAATTTAGAAATCTTCATAGGATGCATTATAGATTCATTCCACAATTTTAATATCATTAGATATACAGATGACACAATGTTTATAACAAACACAGAAAGCAAACTACAGGAACTCCATCAGAAGGTAGTAGAGGAAAGCAAGAAGAAAAGCCTAAACATCAATTGCAAGAAGACAGAATGCTTGGTAAAAGGAACAGACCAAAATTCAAGTAACTAATTTGGAGATACCAAAAGAAAATAAGTACAAAAATTTAAATATTTAAGTGTTTTGAGTTTGAGTTTTGTTTAACAGCATATCAACCACTGTGGGTTATTTAATGCAAAAAAAGTAGGGTTTTAAGGTATTTTCTTTTAATGTTCGGTTATAATGAGAAGGTTTATTTAGTTAGATTTTGATGAAAATTTTTTTTTAATTTTTTTATTTTAAAAAACTGAAGATTTCTTCTAGTTTTGTATTAAAAAATATATTCCTGGCAATAATTTTTTTCCTTAAAAAATATACTATGGCAATATTTTTCTTTACTTTAAAAATCTGTTATGGTAATAACAAAAAAATAATGGAATTCCTTCAAAAGTGTATTGCTAGTAATATTTTTCCTTCAAAAATTTTCCTACAAAAGTTTATTTTTATACTTTCATAGTGTTTTGACCCCAGTTTGGGGGTTAACTATTTGTCCATAGCTAGGACCCTAACAGGTGCTACTATTCTGGGTCATGGTGGACCTGGAAACAAGTGCAATTAAGAGGTGGTTTCATGCTCCTCACAACCTCCTAATCAGAGGCTATGCTGCCAGATGCAGTTTACCGTCATACCAAGGACCAAGAAGTGTTTTAATAGAAAATGTGATCCCATAATTAGAAGGTACATTGGGACAACAAAGTATTAAGAAACAGGAAAATTTTATGAGAAACAAAGAAAAGAGGACTGAACTGTCATGTTATAACATTCCTTCTATATGACACCGGTGTCATAGTGTTCAAAGATAAAGTTTTCTCTTGAATGAAATGAAATAAAACAGAACCTGAAATGTGTCTTTTCATGGATTTTTATTATTGAAATCATTAAATATATTGTTTTTATTCCAGTACTTCTTTATGCGCAGTTAAAACTTAGTTAATTCGCCACTTTTTTTGCCTCTTTTTTTTTAAATTGGAGTAGATAGTACCTACTATCGCTCAGTTTCACACTCCACCCTCTTCTTTTGACCAGGAGTAGAGGTGATCACCTTGTTTCCTGTTTAGGAAGGGGTTCCCGGTCTTTCTACCTCCTCCTTCGGTCTTAGTGTTAGTTCAGTTGGAAACTCTTTGCAGTTATTGACTATGGTGGTAATGTCTCTCCATTCTGAGGGTACCGGGTTGGCAGTTTCCTGGTTGCTGCTTCTGACTGGTAGTTAGGAGCCTGAACTCTTGTGTAGCATCTTGAGAGGCTGCTCTGATCAGCAGTTGAATAATATCGGAGTTCCTGTAGTGCCATATTGCGCATGGACAGGTGTCCCACAAACCTCCAGTGGGCAACCCCGAGGCCACATTATGTTGCAGGCTACGCCAGTCTCCATTCTTCACATGCTGCAAATAGTGACTGACTGATTCTACTCTAGACCTCACTCCTCAACCAAAACACCATGAAAAAAAACAAACAAAATACCAAACTCAAACCAGCTACTCGGAAAACGCCCAAACCTCTCTGTGTCACGTCCACTAACATTCGCAGTATCCACACTAACCTTTCTAGCGTAGAATCATTCCTCCAAACTAACTCACCTGATATCTTAGCCCTGTATGAAACTAACCTTGACCCGTCTATACCCTCCTCTGAGTTCTATGTTCCTGGTTACCTTCCCCTCTTCAGGAAGGACTCCAACATCCATATGCATGGGCTTGGTGTATATGTCAGTGAACACCTCCCCCTAGTAGGAGTAACATCTCTTGAATCCCTGGACCAGTCTTTCATGTGTTTCCGTCTCTCACTTCTAAGCTCCGTTAGTTATCTCTTCTTCCTCTACCACTCCCCCTCCTCTGACTGTTCAGTACTTGACAGCATCTCTGACAATATTGACAAGGCCATTTCTTCTCACCCATCTGCCCATATTTTCATGTTTGGTGACTTTAACGCCCACCACACTAAGTGGCTCAAAAACTCTGTAACCGAAACTGCTGTTGTCCACACCTTTAATTTTTCAATCTCCCAATCCCTTACGCAAGCGGTGGACTTCCCCATGCATTTCTCCAATAGCCCTAATGGAAGGGACTCGCTACTAGACCTCTGCTTTACTTCCACCCCAAATTCTTGCACCACCAGACAGCTCTACCCTCTCGGAAATTCTGACCACGCTGTAGTTTCTGTCAACATCTCATTCCACTCCACCCTACCCAAGAAACCCAGACCAGCAGAATATCCTACTGCTATCAAAGAGCAGACTGGGATTCGTTCCGTGACTTCCTCTGCGACATCCCTTGGAACAATGTTTTTAGTCTTCCTGTCGAAGTCTCCTCCTGGGTTAAGGCTAGCATCGATGCTTTCATCCCTGCCAGGAAATTTCAGCTTAAATCCCATTCGTCTCCCTAGTTCTCACCTGCTTGCTTGGCCGCCATTGCCCACCGGAATCACTTCTTCCGCCTTTATCGTAGCCACGTGTCGGACCAAAACAGGTGCCTTTTCGCCTCAGCTCGTAATAAGTGTAAAAAGATACTTAATGAAGCTAAGATGCTGTTTGCTGCCAGAATGAAGCAGCGCATAGCATCCTCTAAGTTCGGAGCCAAAGACTTCTGGCGCCTCTGTGAAAGCATGCTCAACAAGGGTAAGTCCTCAATACCCCTACTAATCAACGAGTTTGAGGTTCTCACCTCCTCAGTGGACAAAGCTGAATGCTTTGCCCGTAGATTCTTGACCAATTCGTGTCTGGATTTGTCTGGAGTCCAGACACCTGATTTCCCATCTAGAACTGAGGCCCAATTGAATGATGTCCACATCACGCCCTCGCTGATTTCTAGCATAATATCAAAACTTGACCCTCACAAAGCGAGTGGTGGGGATGGAATCCCAATCATAGTCTTGAAGAAATGTGCCCCTGAACTCTCCTCTGTCCTTTCTAAGCTCTACAACCTCTGACTATCTTCCTCCTCCTTTCCTGCCTGTTGGAAGTCTTCTTCTGTGGTTCAAATATTCAAGAACACTGGTGAACCCTCGGACCCCGCAAATTACCGCCCTATCAGCCTTCTTCCGATCTTCAGCAAAGTGTTCGAAGCCATTATCAATGCCAAGGTCGTTCAGCATCTCACGGCTCACGGGCTCCTATCGGACAAACAGTTTCTGCTTCAAAATGGTTTCTGCTTCACCAGGTCTACTGCTGATATGCTAACGACCATCACTGAGTATATATACCAGGCTCTTGACAAGAATGGTGAAGCCCGAACTGTTGCCCTGGATATCTCTAAAGCATTCGACAGAGTGTGGCATGCCGGCCTTCTCCTGAAACTGCAAAGCTACGGCATTACTGGACTTTTGTTGGACTTAATCCAGTCATTCCTCTACAACCGCACACTGAAGGTGGTTTTAAATGGACATGCCTCCCAGAACTACCCGACAAATGTGGGTGTCCCCCAAGGCTCTATCCTAGGTCCCACGCTCTTTCTAATCTACATCAATGATCTCCCCGATGCCATAAGATCACAAGTAAGCATGTATGCCGATGATACCACAATATACGCTCACCTCGATCAAAAATCTCGTGTTGATGATAAGGCAAACCTCGCAGCTGAGCTTGAAAAGGACCTCCAATCCATGGTGGACTGGGGTAGGAAATGGCTCGTAAAATTCAATTCTTCCAAAACGAAGCTGCTGTCAATTAACCACCACAGACGACCGCACCTCCCTCCCATTAGCATGTAACAGGCATGCCTCCCAGAGAGTAAAACACTACGCCTGCTTGGCCTGACACTCTCAGCGGACCTCAAGTGGAATGACTACATCGAATCCATTGCTAAATCCGCTGCTGTGAAAGTTGGCTCTCTGTGCAGGGCCCGGAAATTCTTTCCGCCTGAATCTATCCTGCACTTATACAAATCTACCATCCGCCCATGTTTTGAATACTGTTGCCACATCTGGTCGGGTGTCCCTACTATTCTCCTCGGGCTTCTTGACAAAATACAGCGAAGAATCTGTAACATGATTGATACTGACTTAGCTGACCGCCTGCAGTCACTCTCCCACCAGCATGACGTGGCTTCCCTGTGCCTCTTCTATAAATATTTTCATGGCTTCTGCTCTGATGAACTTAAATCACTGGTGCCCCCTAGGTGTGAGTTTGCACGAGATACTAGATTGGCAACTAGGTCCCACCCTTTTACAGTGAAACTGATGAAATATAACCGCAATTTCTACTCCAACAGTTTCTTTACTCACACTTTCCGCCTGTGGAATTCCCTTCCACATGCTTGCTTCCCCGACAGCTATAACCTCCAGGATTTTAAATGTAAGGTCAATAGACACCTCCTAACACACTAACCCTCCCATTCTCTCCAACTCTCCCCCATGTACATCCTAACTCGTCTATCGCCCTGTGTAACCCCCTGCACTATAGTGGTAGTGGAATGCCTTGCTTGGGGTGACATGATTAAAAAAAAAAAATCATTTTATGTAGACGTGGGCAATCATGGCTCTCCACAATTTCCTCATTATAGCTCTTAGCAGTGTATGTCTTTTTATGTCCTTCCCAATTTTCATTTTGCCATCCAAGCTCATTAAGTATGTCACTCATTCTTTTCGTTTTTCCTTCTTGCCTTTGATTTATCCAGTGAGAATTTAAAACCCACATGACATTGAATGAAAAATTGATAGATTCATACATTTTCTATATCTTATCAACCCTTCACAGGTTATTTAAAGCCAGAAAATATTATTAGACTGCAAGAAGTTTTTGAAGTGGTGAGATAATAATGGTTTCGTGATACAAGTCTTACTAATTAACTCATAGGTGGGGGAGAAAAGATTGATTCATATTTTTCCCTAGGCTATTTACATAAATGAATATAATGAATCCAATAGAAATTGGAACTCTGCTCTTTGATTAACAATTCTGAGCCAATATTCATTACACCACCCACATATCCAAGCTTCCAATAGCTGGTATTCCCAAGTGGTTATCCATCTAGAAACTATCTTGCTTGTTGGCTATTGTGGCATGTAGGGGCTTCCATACTTTGCTTGATTCAGTAATGGAAGTAATCAGCAGGGTACAACAGGAAGTCCTACAACTCATAGAAATGCTGATTGAGGCCTATTCTGTCCATTTTTCTATTTCAGTGGTTGCTACCTTCAAGGCTCAGCTCAAAGGACTACTCACAACCCTTGCTGCAGAAGACACATAGCTTGTCCTGGCAGCTTGAGCCAAGATTTCTTGTCACTTGTGGGAACAAATGAAGAAATCTTGCTTCGAGACACCTACTCAAAGAAAATGAAAAGAATTAGGAAGAGAAGAATGAAGAAAAAATGAATGAAGAGAAAAATGATGAATGAAAAGAATTAGGGAAGAAAAGAATGAAGAGAACTGTGAACGAAGAAAAGAAAGAATGAAGAGAAGAAAAAATATTTAGAGATAAAAAGCAAAAAGAGAATAAGGAATAAAGAGAAGGATGAAAAGAATGAATAGAAAAATGAATGAAGAGAAGAATGAGAAGAATAAGGGAAAAGAAGAAAAAAAGAGAAGAATGAATGAAGTGAAGAATGAAAAGAATTAGGGAAAAGAAAAAAAGAGAAGAATGAATGAAGAGAAGAATGAAAAGAATGAATAGAAAAATGAATAATGAAAAGAAGAATGAATGAAGAGAAAAATGAAAAGAATTAAAGAAAAGAAGGAAAAAAAGAAAAATGAATGAAGAGAAGGATAAAAAGAAGAATGAAGAGAAGGATGAACGATGAGAAGGATGAATGAACAGAAGAATGAAGATTTGTAACAGTACTAGTAGTTTGACTCTCAGGCTACTCATTCTTCATGAGAGCAAGTGGAAATATATATATATATATATATATATATGAAACATCTACTCCAGAAAAGAACTTTGCTAACTGGGATACTCATGTTTTTTTCCAGCAAAATGTCCCTATTTTGCACTCTCTTTTCAACCACAAATAAAAGTCTTGGTTTTGTTCATTCCAGTCTGTATACCACCAAGCACACACAAACATATGCAATTAGTAAAAAATCTTTCAAAACAGTGAGTGACTCGTATAACTAGATGGCAAAACAGAATGTAGAAGGGATAATTAAGGGTCAAACATAGCTTAGAAATTATAGGCAATTATATGAAGCTGTGGAGAGCCCTGAAAGGAAATGGTATATTGAAGAAGAAAATCCTTCTCTTATGAATTACATATTTTTCATAATTGATGCTAAACTTCCCTTCAGATTTCACTGTGCCATTTACACAGAGAAGCTAAAAAAAATCTTTTAGATGAGACATTCCACAGGAAAAAGTTTGGAGAACTAACTTATCAAGACGTGTGAAAAGCAATAAGTAATCGTAGTTTGTTTTGTTTTCTTTTCGTTTTTCTTAAAAAAACTAATTTAAAAAATCTCAAGTAATAATGACTCATCATTTCTCGATGTAAGACTCGTCTGTTTTTGTTAGGCAAAGTCACCATTTTAATCTGATTCTGTTGATTGCAATCACTTTCTTCCTAATTAGTATAGACATTTTATTTACTCTAAGTAATCACTGTTACAGCTTGGAATCTGATAAATATTTTTTAAATTTTTTTACCAATTAAGGTCTTGGATGCCTGCCATGGAATAAGTCTGGCCAAGTTATTCTCATTAATCGTTCCTCAAATAGTGAATCCAGTCATTAACGTGTGTTCTCTTATGGCCCATCTTAAAAGTAAAATAAAAACTAAAATAAGTAAAAACCAAAACAATACATAATTTTCACTTATTACTCACCAATTTATTTACACTATATGAGCTTAGATCACTGGTGCCGCCTAAGCACGAATTTACACGAGATACTAGATTAGCAACTAGGTCCCACCCTTTTACAGTTAAACAAATAAGATGTAACCGTAAATTCTACTCCAACAGCTTCTTTTCTCGCGCTTCCCACCTGTGGAACTCCCTTCTACAAGTCTGCTTTCCCGACATCTACAATCTCCAGGTGTTTAAATGTAGGGTCAATAGACACCTCCTATCACACTAACTCCCAACTATTCTCACAACACTCTCATCTACCCAACCCTCATTCTCGGTATCCTTACCCGCCTATCACCCACCCTCTGACATTTCCAATATTTAATCATCCTTTCTCCACTCTATGTAGCCCCCTGCGCAGTAGTGACAGTGACATGCCTTGCTCGGGGTGAAACGCTTATAAAAAAAAAAAATAAAATATTCAAACTAATATCCACATCCTTGTTTTTTTATCACAACGTTTTAGTCATTGTATCTTGTGGCCTTCCTCGGGTGTTATTGTATCACTGAGGCAGACATGGTACACAGAGAAGTGTTATGCAATATTATTCAGCACAACATCCTGTACTAAATGGATATACACAGAATAGTACAATAGTTACAATAACAAACAAAACAGAAATTACAACCCAGAGAGGAGAGGTTTTGATCGCAATAGTCACCAAAGTAATCAGTCTGAATGCCACTAAAATATTACACCTTGAATGCTACTATTTTTACTTAAATAGACCATTTCAGACCATGAGCCATTCCCTCATTGAGAGTGCTGCAGGGGTATCAGTCACTCTACAACAGTTGCATATCAATCTGGGTAACCTACAAGAAAATGTTCAGAAGCAGTTCCACTCTACACAGGGGAGAATATGACTAAGAATGTCACATTCTTATTTCCTTGCCATTGTGGTAGAGAATCTAAAGATGAAACAAGCCATCTCTTAAAAGTAAATATGGGGAAACATTGCAAAACCCTAGTGAGAAGTAGGATGACGAAATTAGGCATGGCTGACCATGTATGGAAAGAGGTTACCTTCAGCCCCTGTGGAATGAAGTTGAAATATGGGACATGGAATGAAACTTTTCAACAGCTACCAAAACTGTCCTTCTCAGGACAATACCTTTCTCACCCTTTACATGAACATGCTGAGATATTTTTTGCATCGGGCACTGTAACCTTATTTTGTCAATGTATTTTCTTTAACAAAAAAAAATAATTGGCAATATATAATTTTTAACTCATGTCTTTGTTTTGTTTGTTGTTGTCTTTTGTCATTCAATATCTGTGAACCAATATACCACTTGCAACCCTCGCTTGCCTGAAACGTACAATCTTAACCTCATCAGGTTAAGGGTCAATTGCTGTTTCTTTTCATTTGTTCTACCTCTTTTTATGTTCTTAATCCACACCTTATTCAGTAATCCTCTACCATGATTAGCTCTGAAAATTGTATTGGGTGAACTTTAGAAGACAAAGAAAAATAAATTTAATTTTAGATTTGCTGAGGTTTGATATTCTTTTTTGCCAAATCCTACTAAAATTGGAAGTTGAAATATTTATGTTAGCTTTACAGTACTGAATGGCAAATTCAGGCGTACATTTTTCTTTAAAATTACTTACATTTGAAAAAGGAAATCTTTCTTTCTGATTATTTGAATTACAAATAATTTTGATTTTTCTGTAAGACAGAAAGTGAAAGATATTACACAGATGTAATTTTCCTTTTACGTTTAAGATTAAGCAAATTCATAATGTTTAAAGAGACAAAAGGGAATGATGATTGAGAAAAGGAATGAATCAAGAGAAGAATGAAAAGAGAAAAATGAATGAAGAGAAGAATGAAAGAAAAATGAATGAAGATAAGAATAAATGAAGAGAAGAATGAAAAGAATCAGAAGAGAGAAAAATGAAAAGAATGAATGAAGAAAAGGATGAAGAGAAAAATGATTGACGAAAAGTACGAATGAAGAGACAAATGAAAAAGGAAAAAGAAGTGAAATGAAGTGAAAGATAAAAAGAAGAATGAATTGAAAAATGAATAAAGACAAGGAAGAATAATGAGATTGAAGAAAAGAATGAATGAAGAGGAAAATGAAAAGAAATAATGAAAAGAAGGAAGACGAGAAAAATAAATGAAGAGAAGAATGAAAGGAAAATGAATGAAGAGAAGGAAGATTGAAGTGAAGAATGATTGAAGAAAAGAATGAATGAAGAAAAGAATGAAAAGTAGATTGAATGAAGCAAAATATGATTGAATAAAAGAATGAATGAAAAAATGAATGAAGAGAAATGAATGAAGAAATAGGAGAAGAATGATTGAAGAAAAGAACAACTGAAGAGAAGAATGAAGAGCATTAGGAAAGAGAAGAATGAAGAGAAAAATGAATGAAGAGGAGAATGAATGTTGTGAAGAATAAAAAGAATGAATGAAGAGAAGGGTGACAAGAAGAAAGAATGATAAGACAAATAAAGAGAGGAATCAAATCATGAATGAATGAAGGAAGAGAAGAATGAAAAATTAGGGAAGACAAGGTTGAAGAGAAAAATGGTTGTAGGGAAGAATGAAAATAAGAATAATTCAAGAAAAGAATGAATGAAGAAAAAATGAATGAAGATTTGAAAAAATATTAACATATTGATGATTGAAAAAAGAATGATAGGAGAATGATGAAAAATAAAATGAATGAATAAATTAATGAACGAGGATGATATTTGAGAAGGATGATTGAAGAGAAGAATAAAAAGAAAAACAAAGTGAAGAATGAATAAAGAGAATAACAAAGAGAACTAAGTGAAGAATGAAGATGAATGAAGAGAAAATGATTAAAGACAAAAAGTGAAGAATAATAACAAGATTGAAGTAAATATTTAATAAAGAGAAGAATAAATAGGAGAAAGAATAATGTGAAGAATGCAGACAGGAATGATTGAAGAGAAGAATAGTTGTAGGGAGGAATGAAGAGAAGAATGAATGAAAAGAGAAACAATTGAAGAAGAAAATGGAAAGAAAAATAAAGTAAGAGGACAAGTGAAAAAAAATAACAGTCGAAAGGAAGGAAGAAAAGAACAACCAGGAAGAAAAATAATCAAATAATCATTGAAATAAGAAGTAATGAGAATATGATTATAAAAAAAAGAATGGTGAGAATGATTGCTGAAGTCTATAATTATTGAAGTGGTGAATGATTGAAAAAAAGAATAACAGATGAAAAGAAAAAAAGAAGTAGCGAAGAGATAAGATTGATAAAAAGGACAAATAAAAAGAGAAATCCCTGAAGAAAAGCACAATTTAGAAAAGGAAAGACTGAAGAGATGGGGTACTGAAAAGATTAATGATTCAATATAAGAATTCTGGAAAAAAATAGAACTGAGTAATTACTATAAAGGGGAATAAAATCAAGATAAGAATGACCGAACAGAAGGATTACTGAAAAAAAGAATTGATTCAAGATAAAAATGTTGGAAAAACAAGTAGAACTGAGTGATTACTGAAAAGAGGAATGATTAAAACAAAAGAGGATTTAAGAAAGAGATAACTGAAAAGATGAATGATTCAATACAAGAATTTTGGCAACAGAACTAGAAATCAATGATTATAGAAGAGAGGAATAAATTTAAGATGAGAATGAGTGAAAATGAGTAGGGCTGAAAAGATGGAATACTAAAAAGAGGTATGGTTCAAGATAAGAATGATTAGAAAAGAAGATTGAAAAGTGGACTGAATCAAGATAAGAATGAGTGAAAATGAGTAGGGCTGAAAAAGAGGGAATACTAAAAAGAGGTATGGTTCAAGATAAGAATGATTAGAAAAAAAGATTGAAAAGCGGACTGAATCAAGATAAGAATGAGTGAAAATGAGTAGGGCTGAAAAAGAGGGAATACTAAAAAGAGGTATGGTTCAAGATAAGAATGATTAGAAAAGAACATTGAAAAGCGGACTGAATCAAGATAAAAATGAGTGAAAATGAGTAGGGCTGAAAAGAGGGAATACTAAAAAGAGGTATGGTTCAAGATAAGAATGTTTAGAAAAGAACATTGAAAAGCGGACTGAATCAAGATAAGAATGAGTGAAAATAAGTAGGGCTGAAAAGAGGGAATACTAAAAAGAGGTATGGTTCAAGATAAGAATGATTAGAAAAGAAGATTGAAAAGTGGACTGAATCAAGATAAGAATGAGTGAAAATAAGTAGGGCTAAAAGGAGGGAATACTAAAAAGAGGTATGGTTCAAGATAAGAATGATTAGAAAAAAAGATTGAAAAGCGGACTGAATCAAGATAAGAATGAGTGAAAATGGGTAGGGCTGAAAAGAGGGAATACTAAAAAGAGGTATGGTTCAAGATAAGAATGATTAGAAAAGAATATTGAAAAGCAGACTGAATCAAGATAAAAATGAGTGAAAATGAGTAGGGCTGAAAAGAGGGAATACTAAAAAGAGGTATGGTTAAAGATAAGAATGTTTAGAAAAGAAGATTGAAAAGCGGACTGAATCAAGATAAGAATGAGTGAAAATAAGTAGGGCTGAAAAGAGGGAATACTAAAAAGAGGTATGGTTCAAGATAGGAATGATTAGAAAAGAATATTGAAAAGCGGACTGAATCAAGATAAAAATGAGTGAAAATGAGTAGGGCTGAAAAGAGGGAATACTAAAAAGAGGTATGGTTCAAGATAAGAATGATTAGAAAAGAAGATTGAAAAGCGGACTGAATCAAGATACAAATGAGTGAAAATGAGTAGGGCTGAAAAGAGGGAATACTAAAAAGAGGTATTGTTCAAGATAAGAATGATTAGAAAAAAAGACTGAAAAGCGGATTGAATCAAGATAAGAATGAGTGAAAATGAGTAGGGCTGAAAAGAGGGAACACTAAAAAGAGGTATGGTTCAAGATAAGAATGATTAGAAAAGAAGACTGAAAAGCGGACTGAATCAAGATAAAAATGAGTGAAAATGAGTAGGGCTGAAAAGAGGGAATACTAAAAAGAGGTATTGTTCAAGATAAGAATGATTAGAAAAAAAGACTGAAAAGCGGACTGAATCAAGATAAGAATGAGTGAAAATGAGTAGGGCTGGAAAGAGGGAATACTAAAAAGATGTATGGTTCAAGATAAGAATGATTAGAAAAGAAGATTGATTAGTGGACTGAATCAAGATAAAAATGAGTGAAAATGAGTAGGGCTGAAAAGAGGGAATACTAAAAAGAGGTATGGTTCAAGATAAGAATGATTAGAAAAGAATATTGAAAAGCAGACTGAATCACGATAAAAATGAGTGAAAATAAGTAGGGCTGAAAAGAGGGAATACTAAAAAGAGGTATGGTTCAAGATAAGAATGATTAGAAAAAAAGATTGAAAAGCGGACTGAATCAAGATAAGAATGAGTGAAAATAAGTAGGGCTGAAAAGCGGGAATACTAAAAAGAGGTATGGTTCAAGATAAGAATGATTAGAACAGAAGATTGAAAAGCGGACTGAATCAAGATACAAATGAGTGAAAATGAGTAGGCCTGAAAAGAGGGAATACTAAAAAGTGGTATGGTTCAAGATAAGAATGATTAGAAAAGAAGATTGAAAAGCGGACTGAATCAAGATAAGAATGAGTGAAAATAAGTAGGGTTGAAAAGAGGGAATACTAAAAAGAGGTATGGTTCAAGATAAGAATGATTAGAACAGAAGATTGAAAAGCGGACTGAATCAAGATAAAAATGAGTGAAAATGAGTAGGGCTGAAAAGAGGGAATAATAAAAATAGGTATGGTTCAAGATAAGAATGATTAGAAAAAAAGATTGAAAAGCGGACTGAATCAAGATAAGAATGAGTGAAAATAAGTAGGGCTGAAAAGCGGGAATACTAAAAAGAGGTATGGTTCAAGATAAGAATGATTAGAAAAGAAGATTGAAAAGCGGACTGAATCAAGATACAAATGAGTGAAAATGAGTAGGGCTGAAAAGAGGGAATACTAAAAAGAGGTATGGTTCAAGATAAGAATGATTAGAACAGAAGATTGAAAAGCGGACTGAATCAAGATACAAATGAGTGAAAATGAGTAGGGCTGAAAAGATGGAATACTAAAAAGTGGTATGGTTCAAGATAAGAATGATTAGAAAAGAAGATTGAAAAGCGGACTGAATCAAGATAAGAATGAGTGAAAATAAGTAGGGTTGAAAAGAGGGAATACTAAAAAGAGGTATGGTTCAAGATAAGAATCATTAGAAAAGAAGATTGAAAAGCGGACTGAATCAAGATAAAAATGAGTGAAAATGAGTAGGGCTGAAAAGAGGGAATACTAAAAAGAGGTATGGTTCAAGATAAGAATGATTAGAAAAAAAGATTGAAAAGCGGACTGAATCAAGATAAGAATGAGTGAAAATAAGTAGGGCTGAAAAGCGGGAATACTAAAAAGAGGTATGGTTCAAGATAAGAATGATTAAAAAGTAGTGAAAATGAGTAGGGATGAAAAGAGGGAATACTAAAAAGAGGTATGGTTCAAGATAAGAATGATTAGAAAAGAATATTGAAAAGCGGACTGAATCAAGATAAAAATGAGTGAAAATGAGTAGGGCTGAAAAGAGGGAATACTAAAAAGAGGTATGGTTCAAGATAAGAATGATTAGAAAAAAAGATTGAAAAGCGGACTGAATCAAGATAAGAATGAGTGAAAATAAGTAGGGCTGAAAAGAGGGAATACTAAAAAGAGGTATGGTTCAAGATAAGAATGATTAAAAAGTAGTAAGCCTGATAAGAGTGATTGCTGAAAACAGGATTGATTCAAGATAAGAATTAGGGAAAATAAGTACTGCTGAAGAAAAGGAGTACTGAATAGAGTTATAGTTCCAGATAAGAATGATTAAAAAAGTGTAAAGATTGATAAGCATGACTGCTGAAAGCAAGAGTGAATCAAGATAAGAATGAGTGAAAATAAGTAGGGCTGAAAAGATGGAATACTGAATAAAAGTATATCTCAAAAAAATAATGATTAAAAAAGAAGTAAGACTGATAAGAGTGATTGCTGAAAACAGGATTGATTCAAAATAAGAATGAGTGAAAATAAGTAGGGCTGAATAAAATAATACTGAATAGAGGTATAGTTCCAGATGAGAATGATTAAAAAAGAAGATTGAAAAGAGGACTGAATCAAGATAAGAATAAGTGAAAATAAGTAGGGCTGATAAAAGGGAATTCTGAATAGATGTATAGTTCAAGATAAGAATGATTAAAGAAAAAGTAAGACTGATAAGAGTGATTGCTGAAAAAAGCAGTGATTCAAGATAAGAATGAGTGAAAATAAGTAGGGCTGAAAAGATGGAATACTGAATAAAAGTATATCTCAAAATAAGAATGATTAAAAAAGAAGTAAGACTGATAAGAGTGATTGCTGAAAACAGGATTGATTCAAGATAAGTAAAAATTAGTAGGGCTGAAGAGTAGGATTACTGAATAGATCTATGATTCAAGATAAGACTGTTTAAAAAAAAGTAGGGCTAATGAAAGTGATTACTGAAAAATGAATGATTCAAGATTGATATTTCCCAGAAAGGGATATATATGAATACGAGTTAGTTAAGTGATTTAGGCAAGTGTAACCAGGTAGGTCAATCTAGTACATAGATGTAATTGTCATATGCAGTGTCCGAGACATAGGTGTAGCCAGTAGTCAATGCTGGTAGACCAATAGACCTCTGGGGAAGATCTCTCGATCTCTCACTCTACTCTCTAGATGTCCTTGCCGTCATTTGTATTTATGAATGACACCAGCCAGTTACTTTTAAGTGAGGGGGAACCAAGGTGTATACATATTCATTATGTATTCATTACATCAAAGATACTGAAAATAAGTAGGAATGGTGAGAGAGATTAATGAATTGAGGTATGATTCAATATAAGTATGACTGAATATAAGTAAAACTCTAGAGAGTGATTACTGAAAAGAGGAATGATTCAAGATAAGAATGACTGAAAATAAGTAGGACTTTAGAGAGGGATTACTGAATAATGCTATGATTCAAGATGAGACTGTTTAAAATGAAGCAAGACTGAAAGGAGGGATTACTGAAAAGAGGAATGATTCAAGATAAGAATGACTGAAAATAAGTAGGACTGAAGAGAGGGATTACTGAATAATGCTATGATTCAAGATGAGACTGTTTAAAATGAAGCAAGACTGAAAGGAGGGATTACTGAAAAGAGGAATGATTCAAGATAAGAATGACTGAAAATAAGTAGGACTGAAGAGAGGGATTACTGAATAATGCTATGATTCAAGATGAGACTGTTTAAAATGAAGCAAGACTGAAAGGAGGGATTACTGAAAAGAGGAATGATTCAAGATAAGAATGACTGAAAATAAGTAGGACTGAAGAGAGGGATTACTGAATAATGCTATGATTCAAGATGAGAATGTTTAAAATGAAGCAAGACTGAAAGGAGGGATTACTGAAAAGAGGAATGATTCAAGATAAGAATGACTGAAAATAAGTAGGACTGAAGAGAGGGATTACTGAATAATGCTATGATTCAAGATGAGAATGTTTAAAATGAAGCAAGACTGAAAGGAGGGATTACTGAAAAGAGGAATGATTCAAGATAAGAATGACTGAAAATAAGTAGGACTGAAGAGAGTGATTACTGAATAATGCTATGATTCAAGATGAGAATGTTTAAAATGAAGTAAGACTGAAAGGAGGGATTACTGAAAAGATTTTGAGTTTGAATTTTGTTTAACGGCATATCAACACCTCTGTGGGTTATTTAATGCCAAAAAGGTGGGGTTTTAAGGTATTTTTTTAATGTTCAGTTATAGTGTGAAGGTTGATTTGGTCAGATTTTTGTGAAAAATGTTTTTCATCTTTTCCCTCTATTTCATAAAACTGAAGATGTCTTCTAGTTTTGTATTCAAAAATATATTGCTGGTAATAATTTTTTCCTTCAAAAATGTATATTTTTCTACAAAAGTTCGTCTTTATGTATATATTTCTGTAAATGCCTATTTTTATACTTTCATAGTGTTTTAACCCCAATTTGGGTGTTACTATTTGCCCATAGCTGGGACCTAACAGGAGCTACCACTTCGGGTCTGAGTGGACCTTCAAACAACAGCAATTAAGAGGTGGTTTCATTCTCCTCACAACCTTCCAATCAGAGGCTTTGCTGCCAAATACAGTTTACCATCATAGACAAGACATACTGAAAAGAGGGATGATTCAAGATAAGAATGACTAAAAGCAAGAAGGACTGAAGAGAGGGATAACTGAATAATGCTATGATTCAAGATAAGAATGTTTGAAAAGACGCAGGATTTAAAGAAGGGATTACTGAAAAGAGGAATGATTCAAGATACGAATGACAAGTGAGAAGAATGGCTAAAGAGAGGAATCCTTTCACAAATGATTTATAGAAGAGAAGTATTACTATTCTCTTTATTTCTCTGGTAACTACTTTATTTTATAACAATTTTGTTTTTAACAAATTAGAAGCTGTTCAATCTAAAATTTATTGACAGACATCAGATATATGGATAAAATTTTTTTATAAAAATGTTAATCTAAACTTATATAATAAATGGAACTTTGTCTGTGTGTGTGTGTCTGTTACTTATAGACTCGGAAACAACTGAACCGATTTTCTTGAAAATTTACACAGTTGTACTATAAGCATCTGCAAGTGTTCTTAGCTAGGTTTTGTGTTGAGGTACCGCTGATAAATATCGAAAATCGATAATCGAAAAAATCGGGTTATAGAAGGAGTGGTCCGTTTTTAATCAAATATGATACACTCATAGACAAAGACATAAGAAATGATATTCAGAAGTTTCAAGGTTGCAGTTCTAACAATAGTGCAGAAAATTGATAATATATATATATATAAAAGGCAAGATGTTTGTGTGCGTATCTGTTTATCTGCCTGCATGTCTGTATTTTTTTCAGCCCTTTTATTTTAGTTTTTGCTTCAGGTTTGGCTCTAAGTAGATATAATTGTAGTTCTTAGTCTCAGCCATGATACCATTTACTCAGAGAACTTATTTAGCCTTCAAAATTCAGTTTACGACGAAAAGTTTCATTTGATATCGATAGCAGGAAATCAAAATTTGACTTACATCCATTCATTTTTCTTTCAGTCTATGGTTTCGGTTTAACTGAAAACAACTATAGTTTTTTAGTCTTTCGTGTCAACGTCCAAAGCATCTGAGCTCCAGGACCATGGATTATTTTTAAAGCTTTCATTACACCCGAGCAACGCCGAGCTATACTGCTAGTAAACTATATGAAGATATTCCAGTAATAATTCTCTCTCTCTGTTTTGCTCTCACTGTATATGTATGTGTGTGAGTGTTACTTATGTGAGTGTTACTTATGTGAGTGTTACTTATGTGTCAGTGTCACTAAATATATGTGATTGGTTAGATGAGAAGGCATGGGCTACAACAAAAGAATAGGCTTTGATTGCTAGATTAATTAAGTGGTTCACTTGCCTCTATTTTAGTTGGAAATTTAAGATCTTTACGTTATTGAATTTCTAATACATTGTTTCAAAACATTTGTTTCATTGCATGTCAATATTAAACTTTATAACAATTGCTGTAATTTTTGTTGGAACAGTTTCAGAGTTGAATACAGAGAGAGAGAAAAGAGAATGAGTGTATGAGTGCAAAAGAGAGAGAGAGAGAGAGAGAAAGAAGGATAGAAGCAGGTTGTGTTAGAAATATTGATGAATGAATAAATAGAGAGACAGAGAGAGGAACAGCCTGAGTTGCATAGACAGAGAAAGAGAGTGAGTGAAAGAGGAATAGACTATGTGAAAGAAAGGAAAAGAAGATATAGAGAGAGAGACAAAGAGTGAGAAAGGAAAATAGACTGAGGTAGAGAGAGAGAGAGGAACAGACTGATATGGAGAGAGAAAGAGAGAGAGTGAAAGAGGTATAGACTAAGAGAAAGAAGGAGTAAGAAGATATATATTAAGAGAGCAAAATAGAGAAAGGAAAATAGATTGAAGTAGAATGTGAGGGAATGGAGTTGGATAGACAGAGAGAGAGAGAGAGAGGGTGAGAGGGAGTGAAAGGGAAATAGATAAAGAGAAAGAAAGAGGAAGAATTATAGAGAGATAAAGAGAAAGAAAGAGGAAGAATTATAGAGAGATAAAGAGAAAGAAAGAGGAAGAATTATAGAGAGATAAACATTGAGAAAGGAGGATAGATAGAGGTAAAAAGAAAGAGGAAGAAACTGAGTTGGATTGACAGAGGGAGAAAGAGAGAATGAAAGAGGAACAGACTAAAAGAAGATATACATACAGAGAGAGAGAGAGAGAGAGAGAGAGAGTGAAAAGGGAAAATAGACTGAGATAGTCAGAGAGCAGAATAGAATGATACAGAGAGAAAAACAGATTGAGAGAGAGAGAGAGAGAGAGAGAGAGAGAGAGAGAGAGAGAGAGAGAGATGAATGAAATAAAGGGAGGGAGAAGTAAAAAGATAGGAATAAATAAATAGAGTGAGTGCATGAGTGATGAATAAGAAAGATAGTGTTACATGTTAAGTGTAGTAAAAGAAAAAAAAAATGATTAACCAAAACTCAGAGTTAAATCACAGACAAATATTTAATTTACAATAAACACAAAATAAGATATATACAAAATTAACAATTTTTTGCATTCAAAACAGAAACATAAAGTTTACTACTGACATGTGTTATGAGAAGAGAAGGGGAAGGTAAAGAGTCAAGTATCTTTACCCAGTTAACTTAGCAAAGTAGTTTAAGTGTTATACTTCTTGGAAATCCTCAAATGTGTATATAAAGAATAATTTCCAGTATGGTCAATGAAAGTCAAAAATATCTATTTACCCATTTAGTTCAATGAGTTTCTCTTTCAGGTTTTAGTTGGTCAGCAACTTTTCTTAAAGATTCTTTCGACTGGATGCACAGATCCACAAATCAAGCCAGAATTGATAATGTCAGCAAATCCTGTTAACAACCGACTACTCTCTTCCCAAAACCTATTTTTATAGGGGCTAACACCTAATTTGCATATTTCTAAAATCATTTAGAATTCTCTCGATTTCACTGGGATTTTCTAGCATCTTCCAAACATTCTATTTTTAATTTCCTTATTTTTACGGCTACTTCATGAATTATAACTTTTTTGTAATAACAAGTAGGACTCAATAGAATCCCTTACTATAACATTTTATACATTATTAATATTATTTTTATGTATAAATGAATCCTCGTAACAGATAGAAACAAACAGATGGACACTCCTGTCGATTTTGACATATAAGGATTCAACAACCTCATTCAATTTTTATGTTTGTATCATATGCCAGTGACCTGCTAGTGACCTGCATAGAAGACCACATATTCTGTAACGAGAGGTTCTCAGGACATATTTGATTATGCTTTTCACTGTTGTCATTTGTCTCTTAACTGGTCAAATCAACTGAACTTGAAATTTCTCATACCTCTCTGGCAGAAATATCTCCTGTTATTTCTATCCAGGGCAACTCACATATATATATATATATATAAAACTCACCTATATATATATATATATATATAAACCACATCCTAAACAGGGAACAAGGGATGAGCCTCTTAACCTGTTCAATATAAAATATATATATATATATATAACTCACATATATATATATATATATATATATATATACTCACATATATATATATATATATATCAAATTGTCGGTTGTTTATAATGAAGTTTCATTAAAATCCGTATATCAAATTGTCAGTTGTTTTTAATGACGTTTCATTAAAATTCGTTAATTTCTGTAACATGTTTATATATATATATATATACTAGTGTAGCAGTACTGGATGTAGGTGATCATGGACTTCCATTTCGCTCTGTCTTTTATCACAGTCAAAATTTGTCCTTTTGGTATCTCTCCCAAACCCCACTCTGCCATCCATTTTCTCAGGCCTATCAAATATGTCATGTATTGCTTTCCCCTGTCTCTCTTTCCTTCTATCTGTCCTGTGAGTATTAAATTTTCCCAGGTCTTCCTTCCTCATCTCTCTCTTCCTGATGTTAAGTATGTTTTCTTTTTGTTCAACACCTCATCATTGCTCATGTGTTCAGTCCATGGTATTGGCAACATCTTTTTATAGAACCACATTTCTGTTACCTCAAACCTCACCTTCATCCTTGAGAAGATCATTCAATGTTCACTATCATGTACAAGAAGAGATATCACATAGCATTCCAGCACTGTTTTCTTTGTTTCCAATGAGATTTTTCTGTTTCTCTGTACTCTGGTTTAACCTTGGACATACCAATGCGTCTTCAGATATCAATGTTGCACTTTCCATCCTTTGTCAGAACATTTCCCAAGTATTTAAATTTCTTTAATTGTTTTATTTTAGTTTCTCCAGACTATACTTGTCATTTGGGGACTTCTTTTTGCTGATGACCATACATTCCATTTGCTTGAACTTTAACATCAGTTCTTTTTTCTTACTTTCTCTCCGCAATTATTTGAAAGTTTTCATCTTGACATGCAATGAAACAAAAGCTTTGTATTGGGAATTCAAGAAAGTAAAAATCCAAAATTCACAACTAAAATAGAGACCAGTAAACCACTTAATTTATTCCTTTATTACAAGATTTCTTCAAAATATTTTTTGTTATATTAAATCTATTACATAACAAATACATGTATTTCATTCTATTACATTTCATTCTATTACATTTCTTTTTTAATCATTTCACCCTAAGCAAGGTGGTACTGCCACTGATGTGCAGGGGGCTACATAAGAGAGTTAAAGTTCTAGACAAGAAAAGAGTGAAGACAAAGACGAACCAGCTACAGTGGGTGAAAGAGAAAGGGCAAGAGAAGGATGGGAACACTGGAGTAAAGACAGTTACGAAGGTAGAGAGAAAGGAAAAGATACACAGGGTGATGTGGAAAGGGCTGGCGTTAAGTGGATAAGAGATGGGAATTGACTTTGCATTTAAATTCTTGGAGGTTGTAGCCATCAGAAAAGCAAGTATATGGAAGGGAGTTCCACAGGCAATAAGTATGAGAATCTGATGGAGTAGAATTGTCACTTGCATTTGATTAATCAAATTGTAAAATGGTGGGACCTTGATGCCAGTCTGGTTGCCCGAGTAAATTCTTGTGGAGGGGGCACCAGTGAACTAAGTTTTTTCAGAGCAGAAACCATGAAAATATTTGCCGATGAGAGATTGGCTGGAGTCAAGCTGCCAGGTTGGGACCAATCACATAACAGATTCTCCTTTGGAGCCTGTCGAGAACACTGAGATGAACATCAGAGGCGACTGACCAGATATGACAACAGTATTCCATGTAAAATCGAATGGTTGATATGTATATGTGTAAGATGGATTCAGGCAGAAAGAAGGTTCAGAATTTCCAAGCAACTGAAGTGTTTACACAATTATCTCCCTTACTGATTCTTGTAGTAACTAGTTTTTAAAAAGAATTCCTTTGTTGTCTTTTACTTTTGATATCAAACTGCAAAAATGAAAAAAAAGCCTCAATCCATGCTTAACAGGTCTCAGAAGCCATTTCAAAACTCACAACTCAAAGAAAAGCTACTGATGAGCTGTTTAGCCAATTAATTCTTTTATTACTTAAATCCTTGTGAGAGTTTTGTTGAATTAATTACTCTGATAATCTCTTATTCTATACTACAATCTTATTTGTTCAAGACTTTCTTGCATGGCACACAGATACCTTTGTCAACTAAGTGTTCGTCTTGCTTCAACTTATTCTTCAAATAGGTTTTGTCATTGCCGTCTTTCTGTTGCTATTTTTTGTTTTTGAAGACGTGTTTCTATTTTGAGTCACTGTTGTATTAAATGCATAAAATATTGAGGAAAACCTATTTCTGTAAGACCAAGAGTAATCATGAATTGTAGATAACATCTAAAGCATATTTTTCTCAACAAACTGAATATAGATTATATGCACTCTATGTTCATAATCCTATAAATATTACCAGAAAAGTTCAGATCTTAGAAGTCATTTCAGAACTTGCAAATTAAATAAAAGTTACTGATGAACTGCTTTTTTCTTTTATCACTACACTAGCAAAGACTAGCAGTATAGACTGGCGTTGCTCGGGTAATGAAAGCTTTAAAACTAATCCATGGTCCTGGAGCTCAGACTCTTTGGAAGTTGGTACAAAAGACTAAAAAGCGATAGTTGTTTCCAGTTAAAACAAAACCGTAGACTGAAAGAAAAATGAATGGATGTAAGTCAAATTTTGATTTCCTGCTATCAATATCAAATAAGTTTTTTCCATTGTAAACTGAATTTTGAAGGCTAAATAAGTCCTCTTAGTAAATGGTATCATGGCTGAGACTAAGAACTATAATTACACCTACTTAGAGCCAAACCCGAAGCAAAAACTAAAAAAAAGGCTGAAAAAAATACAGACATACAGGCAGATAAACAGACATCTTGCCTTTTATATATATATATATATATAATCAATTTTCTGCACTATTGTAAGAACTGCAACCTTGAAACTTTTGAATATCATTTCTTAAGTCTTTGTCTATGAGTATATCAAATTTGATTAAAATTGGACCACTCCTTCTATAACCCGATTTTTTTGATTATCGATTTTCGATATTTATCGGGAGTACCTCAACACAAAATCTAGCTGAGAACACTAGCAGACACTTATAGTGCAACTGTGTAAATTTTCAAGAAAATCGGTTCAGCTGTTTCAAAGTCTATAGGTGACGGATACACACACACACACACACAGATAAAGTTCCATTTATAAATAAGTTTAGATTAGATTAGATTTCTTGTGAAGGTTTTGTTTAATTAATTACTCTGAGAATCATTTATTCTAGACTGCACACTTATTTGTTAAAGTCTTTCTTGCAAGGTACTAAGATATCTTTGACTAAATGATTGCCTTGCTTCAACTTGGTCTTGAGATGGATTTTGTCATTGCTGTCTTTGTCTTTCTGCTGCTACTCTTTTTCTTTTGAGTTACTGATATAAACACATCAAATTTTTAACATGAAAAGATACCGAAAAAAAAAGCAATTTAGATAATGTCAATCATAGATACCACTGACCATTTAAAAAATATAAATAAAATTTATCTCAGCAAAACTTCTATCTAGACTGTAAAAAATTTTTTTATATAATCATTTCACCCAAGCAAAGCAGTACTGCTACTGGTGTTCAGGGGGTTATGTAATAGAGTGAAGAGAAAGGAGAAAAGATCACAGTAGGTGTTGGAGAATGGGTAAGAGAAGAATGGGTACATTGATATAAAGAGAGCTGCGTGAGAGGAAAGTGTGAAGGGAGAAGAGGGATGGGAGTCAAGGAGATAAGAGATGACAGTTGACATTGCATTTAAACTCTTGGAGATTACAGCTATCAGGGAAGAAAGAATACGGAAGGGAGTTCCACAGGTAAAAAGTGCAAGAAAAGAAGCTTCTAGAGTAGAAGTTGTGGCTACACTTGATTGTTTTCACATTAAAAGAGTGGGACCTTGTTGCTAGTCTAGTAGATTGAGTAAATTCATGCAGAGGGGGTACCAAGGAGCTAAGCTTGTCAGGGTAGAATCTATGAAAGTATTTGTAGAAGCGACAGATGGAAGCCACATCTTGTTGGTGAGAGAGAGACTGGAGTTGAGCCGTCAGTTCAAAATCAGCTACATTGCACTGATTATCCTTTGGATTTTGTTGAGAACCCCAAGATGAACAGCGGAATGCCTGACCAGATATAACAGCAGTATTTAATGCACAGGTGGATGGTATATGGGCATGATGGATTCAAAAAAGAAAAATTTCTTGGTCTGACACAAGGACCTGACATTCTTAGCAGTAGATTTAGCTATAAATTCAATGTAGTCATTTCACTTTAGGTCAACTGAGACAGGGGGGCCGAGAAGGCACAAAGTATTTCTTTCAAGGAGACTAGCTGATCCATGCTGATGGTGGGTAGGGAAGATTGTCTATGGGGGTTAAAGAATAGAAGATTCATTTTGGATGCATTAAAATTCACGAGCCATTTCTTACCCCAGTCCAACACTGACAGAAGGTTCTTTTCTAGAGCAGCAGCAAGGTTTGTTTTGTCAACATTGGAAGATTTCTTGATGAAGCAGGAGTAAATGGTGGTGTCATCAGTGTAGATGACTACAGGGAGATCATTGATGAAAATCAGAAAAAGCGTAGGATCTAGGATAGAGCCTTGAGGGATACCCACGTTCATATGATAGGATCTGGAAGCATGCCCATTCAATATTACCTTCATTATGCAACTCAAAAGATGTCATTAAGTCAAACAAGTGTCCAGATATATCATAGACCTGTAGCTTGCACAGAAGGCCAACATGCCAGACTTTGTCAAATGCTTTAGAGATATCCAGGGTAAAAGCTCAAGCTTTGCCAATCTTATCAAGAACCTGGTATATGCACTCAGTGATGGTTGTTAGCATGTTAGCAGTAGACCTGGCAAAGCGGAAGCCATACTGTCAGAAAATAGGCAGTGGGCTATGAGATATTGAACCACTTCAGCATTGATGATAACCTCAAACATTTTGCCAAAGATTGGTAGGAAGCTGACAGGGTGATAACTGGAAGGGTCCGAGGATTCTTGCAAGTTCTTAAAAACAGTAGCTACAGAAGAGGACTTCCAGCAGTCAGGAAAGCAAGAAGCAGAGAGACAGTAGTTGTAGAGTCTGGAGAAGACAGAGAGTTCAAGGGCACATTCTTTAAGATGATGACTGGGTTTTAGTCATTTCCACTCACCTTATGGAAGTCAAGTTTTAAAATTATTTTAGAGACCAGCAAGAGGGTAATGTAAACATTGCTCAGTTGAGCCTCAGTTCTAGGTGGGAAGTAGGGTGCGGATATTCCAGTCAAATTAAGTGAGGAGTTGGAGGAGAATCTGTGAGCAAGGCACTCAGCCTTGTCCTCTGTAGCTGTGAAGAACTTATATTTATTGGTTAAAGGAGGGATAGAAGGTTTGTTGCAGTTTAACACACTTTTGCAGAGCTGCTAGTAGTCTTTGGAGACAGACTTGTGAGCTGCTATATGTTGCTTCATTCTGTCAGCAAACAAGAGCTTAGTTTCATTGAAGATCCTCTTACACTCATTATGAACAGGCAAAAAGATGCCTATCATGATCAGACATATGGCTCTGATAATGCCACAAATATTGATTCCTGTGGACTATGGCAGCCAAGCCAGCAGAGGATAACCGTGGGGGGGGCGAAAGGGGTTTAAGATGGAACTTCCTGGCTGAGATGTCCACCCTTTGATAGCAATAAGAGATTCTGCTGGTTGGAGGCTGTTGGGGGAGAGGGAGTGGAGAGAGATATTAAGAGAAACCACAGCAAGATCAGAGTTGCCAAGAGAGCAAAGCTGCATGGCATGACAAGAGTCAGGGATAGAAGAGAAGCAGAGATCTAGCAGAGAATCTTGTCCTTCAGTCATACTAGGGAAATGTGTGGATAAGTCCACTACTTGTGTGGAAGACTGTGTGATTCCAAAGTTTAGGATGTGCATGCCAGTAAAACCAGTAAGTTTTTCAGCCACTTGGCATGGTGGGCATTAAAGTCACTAAACACAATTATGTTGACAAATGGGTGAGAAGCAATGGCATTATCTATATTATCAGAGATAATGTTCAGCAAGGAAGAGTCAAGAGAGGAAGGGGAGTGATAGAGAAAGAAGAGATAGCTAACTAAGTTTAGTAGAGCAAGATGGAGACACATGTATGGATGGTCAGGAGGTTCGAGAGAAACCTCCCTTTCATATAACATTTTGAGCATGAATATTGCATTTTTTGTTCCAGTACTTTTAACAAAGCCACACTGTTCTTGTTCTATCACTGGACCAATTCTGCTGCATTCTCTGTTTGTCAAAATCCAGATGATGAGTTTTGTTATGTGGTTCATTAAACTAATTGTTTCATGGAGTTCACATTGCTGTGCACCTGGCTTCTTAGGTAGCGTTATGAAAATTGATCAGCTTAGGTCCTCTGGTATATTGCCGCTGTTGCAGATTTTGTTGATGATTTCTGTGAGCTTGCCAACGCCAAAGCCTTCTAAGGACATTAGCATCTCCATTACAATTCCGTTGAGTCCTGCTGCTTTGCTTCTATTCAATTTGATAATTGCTGATTCTCTTTGGTTTTTAATATTTCTGATCCATCCATATTTTTGTGCATTGTTGGTTGCTCTTTCTTGTCATGAAAGAAATCTTTGATATATTCATTTCGTCTATGAAGTATTTTTCTTTTTCTAATATGAGTGTATCATTCTTTGCTTTTATACATCCTGTTGCTGAACAGGTCTTTTGCCCTGCTAGTTCTTTTATCTTTTATGAATATCTCCATTATTTGTTGCACGCAGTCTCTCTACTTTAGCGCATTTGTTGTTGAACATTCTTTCTTTAGCCTGTCTACATTTGCTCTTTATTTTCGTGTGTATTTTTTTGTATTTCATTCTATATCTTGGCATCATTTTCTGTCTCTTTTGCATCATATCCAGAATCTATTCAGTGATCTACTCATTTTTTTTCTAGCATGCCTTTTCTTTTGTGATGATGTCATTTACTGATGTTACTAGAGCCACTCTTAGTGCATCCCATTTTGAGTTTCTGTTTCTAATTTGTCCTTTATATTTCATTTTCACGCTCTTCATATACACTTCCTGCAGGTTTGGGTCATTCATTCAATTGTATGGCAGTCATAGAGCTGTGTTAGGTTTCTTTAACCTTTTTAGTTTTATCCTTAGTTTGCACTAGCAATATAGCCCAGTGTTGCTTGGGTGAAATGAAAGCTTTAAAACTAATCCATGGTCCTGGAGCTCAGACTCAGTCTAAACAATATTTGAAATAATAAAATAATTGCGACAATTTACCAATCGCGCATTGCTTGGGTGTAATGGAAGCTTTAAAACTAATCCATGGTCCTGGAGCTCAAACTCTTTGGACGTTGGCACGAAAAACTAAAAAGCAATAGTTGTTTCCAGTTAAAGGAAAAACGTAGACTGAAAGAAAAATGAATGGATGTAAATCAAATTTTGATTTCCTGGTATCGATATCAAATAAATTTTTTCCGTCGTAAACTGAATTTTGAAGGCTAAATAAGTTCTCTGAGTAAATGGTATCATGGCTGAGACTAAGAACTACAATTATACCTACTTGGAGCCAAACCCAAAGCAAAAACTAAAATAAAAGGGCTGCAAAAAATACAGACATACAGGAAAATAAACAGATACGCACACAAATTCTTGCCTTTTATATATATATATATATATTATCAATTTTCTGCACTATTGTAACAACTGCAACCATAAAATTCTGAATATCGTTTCTTATGTCTTTGTCTATGAGGGTATCAAATTTGATTAAAATCGGACCATTCCTTCTATAACCCGATTTTTTCAATCATTGATTTCGATATTTATCAGGGGTACTTCGACACAAAACCTAGCTAAGAACACTTGCAGATGCTTATAGTATAACTGTGTAAATTTTCAAGAAAGTCGGTTCCGCCATTTCAGAATCTATAGGTAATGGATACACACACACACACACACACACACACACACACACACACACACACACACCACACACACAGACAAAGTTCCATTTATAAATAAGTTTAGATTTAGATTTAGATCATCAATTTGGTTCTTAATTTCTGCTCCTGGACTTCTCCATGTCCATAGTCTTCTTGGTGCTCTTGGAACCAAGTGTTGGTTATCTGGTCATTTGCTACACACCATTGGTCCCATTTCTTACTGCAGTCATTGCAGTGTCCTAGTCCAAAATTGCTGACCATTTCACCTTCTCTCCCTTGATCAATTTTGGCATTGAGATCACCCATGATAATTCTGATTTCTTGTGATTTGCACTGTACCTTGGTATAAGCTAGCATGGAGTAGAAAGATTTGACTTTTCTTCTGTACTTTGTAAATGATTCCTCACATATACATGTAAAAATTGTTCATCGTTTTACTACATTTGTCATGTGTATTAATACACATGTTAAATAAAGTAAAACAATGAACAGTTTTAATATAAATATGTGAGGAATCTTGTGAATGGTAAAGTGTATGATGATGCATGTGGGTGTTTGTTGGTCAGTGATATTAGTTAATATAAGTGTATATGTGTATGTGTGTGAGGGAAAAATCTGTAGACATTTCTGATTAAATAATTGAAAATGTAGCAAGAAGTTGTAAGGATGTATAAATGCTTTTGTCACTTTTATTGTGAGTCATTGAAACATAGATTGATTGGGATAAATTTGTAGCTGGAATTTTTCATTGATGATGGAATTTGGTATTTGCTTCATTTACTTTTATGCATTATTTTATCAATTTTATGTATTATTTAGAATATTATTTTATTAAAATATTATTTATTTTTATGCATTATATCTGACCAAATAGATATCAGCTCGGAACGAGAAATCTGGGAGCCGAGTTCAAATTCCAGCTGAATTCATTGAATTCACTTATGCACAAATACACTTGGGAAAGGTATTAATCTGTTTATTCCTTCCAGTTATGGGTTAAATAACAGGACAGATTGGGTTCTATAGCCTTGATCGGCAGCCAGTCTACTGCAGAAAGCAATGGCAACCTAGTGCAGGATAATCTTTTGCCCAGTCAGTCATGTCTCAAAAGAGACATGATCGCCCAAGTGTGTTTCCCGTATGGCACTTAACTGACTGAACCCCCTGCGCATTAGTGGCATTACTGCCTTGCATGAGGTGAATCGATTTAAAAAAAAGAACACTTCAGATAACATTATATCTATATAAAAAAAAAAAAAAAAACAGTGCAGAAAAGGACAAAAGGAAAACTTTTCCTTACCAATGCCTTTTGCCATCTGAGGAACTTAATCAAAAATAAATTAAAAATAAATGTAATAGATAAAATTCAACAATGACATTTACTTAATTTCATTTATTCGGCATTAAATTACGCCATCCATCATAGCATCCTTTAGAATACTCTTATATACCAGGTGAGAGTTTTAAATATTTTAGAGTGTTCGTAAATTTAAAATTTTTGAAAACTTAACAAAATATTTACTTTTGATTATAAATACATGTTGCAAAATAAAATTAAAGTCTCTCAGGGGATAAAACATGTCAGTAAAAAAAGTTATTCTTTTGTCTTCATTCATTTATATGTAATTTTATGTCTTAGTATTATATATACTGTATGGTAACCTATTGCGGGATAATCTTCTGCCCAGTCAGTCATGTCTCTTTCGAGACATGATCGCTCAAGCGTGTATCACATATGGCACTTAATTGACTGATCTGACCAATAAGAATCAACTCCAAATCATAATAGTGAGTATACTGTCTGTTTGTAAGACTTTTCATTTTTAACTCTGATAAAACTTTAATAAAAGTGAAATAGATTCAGATACGTTTCTTACTTAATTCTTTTACTTTATTCTATAGTCTTCACTTCAATCCATATATTCAACTCCTACATATATAAAAACGATATACAGGTGTCATATTTTTTTTATTTTTTTTATAAGCGTTTCACCCCGAGCAAGGCATGTCACTGCCACTACTGTGCAGGGGGCTACGTAGAGTGGAGAAAGGCTGATTAAATATAGGAAATGACAGAGGGTGGGTGATAGGCGGGTAAGGATACCGAGAATGAGGGTTGGGTAGATGAGAGTATTGTGAGAATAGTTGGGAGTTAGTGTGATAGGAGGTGTCTATTGACCCTACATTTAAACACCTGGAGATTGTAACTGTCGGGAAAGCAGACTTGTGGAAGGGAGTTCCACAGGCGGGAAGCGCGAGAAAAGAAGCTGTTGGAGTAGAATTTACGGTTACATCTTATTTGTTTAACTGTAAAAGGGTGGGACCCAGTTGCCAATATAGTATCTCGTGCAAATTCGTGCTTAGGCGGCACCAGTGATCCAAGCTCATCGGAGCAGAAGCCATGAAAGTACTTGTAGAAGAGGCACAGGGAAGCCACATCACGCCGGTGTGAGAGCAGCTGCAGCCGGTCTGCCAAGTCAGTATCAACCACGTTACAGATCCTCCTTTGTATTTTGTCAAGAAGCCCAAGGAGAGCAGCAGGGGCACCCGACCAGATATGGCAGCAATATTCAATACACGGGCGGATGGTAGATTTGTATATGTGCAGAATAGATTCAGGTGGGAAAAATTTCCGGGCCCTGCACAGGGAGCCCACTTTCATAGCAGCAGATTTGGCAATGGATTCAATATAGTCATTCCATTAAGGCAGTTTTGCAGAAGTCTGTGATTAACCCTCTCCTTGAATGTACTTATATATTATAGAATAGGCACTGATTATGACATTTTTTTTTTTTTTTTTTTTTTTAATCGTGTCACCCCAAGCAAGGCATTCCACTGCCACTATAGCGCAGGGGGTTACATAGAGGGATTGGGTATAGGAAATATCAGAAAGAGGGTGATAGATGATAGATAGGATGATAGATAGGATGTACATAGGGAGAGAGTTGGAGAGAGTGGGTGTGAGTTAGTGTGTTAGGAGGTGTCTATTGACCTTACATTTAAACTCCTGGAGGTTGTAGCCATCAGGGAAGCAAGCATGTAGTAGTGAATTCCACAGGCAGGAAGTGCGTGGAAAGAAGCTGTTGGAGTAGAAATTGCGGTTACATTTCATTGGTTTCACTGTAAAAGGGTGGGACCTAGTTGCCAATCTAGTATCTCGTGCAAATTCACATCTAGGGGGCACCAGTGATTTAAGTTCGTCAGAGCAGAAGCCATGACAGTATTTATAGAAGAGGCACAGGGAAGCCATGTCACACTGGTGAGAGAGTGACTGCAGGCGGTCAGCCAAGTCGGTATCAATCACATTACAGATTCTTCGCTGTATTTTGTCAAGAACCCCGAGGAGAATAGAAGGGGCACCCGACCAGATGTGGATTTATATAATTGGTGGATTTATATAATTGCAGGGTAGATTCAGGTGGAAAGAATTTCCGGGCCCTGCACAGAGAGCCGACTTTCATAGCTGTGGATTTACTTAAAGCCATAGATTATTTTTTAACTATTTCATCCCAAGCAAAGCAGTAATACCAGTGGTGCGCAGAGGGCTACATAAGAGGAGAGTGAAAGGTTACGTCAATATAGAATGGGTAAGAGAAGGATGAAAATACTGGTGTGAAGAGAGTTACATGAAAGTAAAATGAGAGAAAGAAGGATAAGAAATGATGGAAGTCAAGGAAATAAGAGATGGCAATTGATGTTGCATTTAAATTTTTGGAGATTATAGCTAACAGGGAAGCAAGTATACAGAAAGAGTTCTACAAATGGGGAGTGTGAGAAAAGAAGCTGTTATAGTAGAAGAAATTTTGACAGTAAAACGATGGGACTTTGTAGCCAGGCTAGTTGCTCAAGTATATTTGTAAAAAAGGGGCACCAGGGAGCTAAGCTTGTCTGAGTAGAAGCTGTAAAAATATTTGTAGAAGAGACAGAAGGAAGCCGCATTTCATCACTGAGAAAGTGACTAGAGTCAAGCTGTCAGGTCAGGATCAATTACATTGCAGATTCCCCTTTGTATTTTTTGAGAAACCAAGATGAATAGCAGGGGTGTCTAACCAGATATACATTAGTCATTCAATGGTTTATAATATACATTCTTCCATATGCAGTGCAGCAGGCATACACATTTATTTAAAGACAATCATTGCTATATCTATTTATTTGAAAGAACTCCCTAATTATATTATTAATGGAATTATAAACAATTTAGTTAATTTACATAGAACATGACAGGAAAGATATAAATAAATAAATACACAACATTAATTATTATATGGTGTTAAGAGAAAGAAACAAGAGGGAAAAAGAGGAATAGATTTTTATGCATAGAGAGAGAGGAGGAGGAGAATAGACTAAGATAGATAGGGAGTGAAATAGGAATAAAATAACAAAAGAGCAATGGATTGGTATAGTCAGAGACAGAGAGAGGGAGTGGAATAGATTTAGATAGAGAGCAATAGAGAAAGAGGAATAAGATAGAGAGAGTGAGATACATAGATAGGAACAGATTTAGATAAACAGATAGAGAATGAGTGTAAGAGTGAGAAAAAAGACAAAAAAGAAAAGAGTTATAACTGTGAGTAAATAGTTATAACCGCTTCCTTCAAACATTTAAATATATACAATTACTAGTTAAAGTGAGAAACAGCAAGATGTGGCGACAAGAAATCAATCTGGGTAAAATTGTGGCTTTGGGGTCAAATGTAGATGAAATGCAGATCAGAATCTGACTGAAGGATAAGGTAAAGAATAAGTAAAGTGTATACAGGCTTTCTAATATCTTTTTCGCTAAATTTTCGTTTTAGGACCCGAAGGTCTTTACCCCTTCAAATCTTTCCAAAACATCCCTATTTTCGTGCAAATGTATATACTGAACTCAAATCTATAATTGTTTATAGAAGAAACATACCTTTTTTTCATGTTATTGACCAGAAATAAATCAGACTATATCTCACCCCTTACCACCGTTCCTATATCTGATTAACCGCTGAATGACTTGAGGCATAGGATACTGAATTTGTTCCATTTACTCCCTTTTTAGCAATTACTCCACGATTTGCTGGGTTTCAGAACTCATTTTCCGCGTATTAATCACAAAATGGAAGTAAAAAAAAAACGAAAAATCGGAAAACAACGCATGAAGTCAGTCTGCAGTGAATAACATTTTCTAACCTTGGTTAGGGAGTGAGATAAACAGCAACAAGAAGTTCCATATTTTTCTTCTCGATAAAATGAAAAAAAGGTCGGTTTCTTCAATAAACATTTATTGATTTGCGTTCAGCATATACATTTGCATGGAAATAGGGATGTTTTGGAAAGATTTGAAGAGGGAAAGACCTTCGGGCTCTAAAACGAAAATTTACTCTTTTTTTTATAGATATGTTTGAAAAGGTGTCTAGGGTCTTCTTACTTCAAATTTTTGTTGAATGAGAGAAGAAAAAATTTTGCTATGATGCTCTGTAAAAGTTAAAAGGAAATTAGATGGTGCTGATGCACATTCTGTCCATTTGAACTGGTTATAAGATAGTTGATTTACTAAGCATCGCTTAGATGTGACACAAGGCCGGACGTATGGGGTACCCAGTGAGGATTGAACTCACTACTCAGTTGTGATATGTTCTAGCAAGACAAGCTTGCTAACCATTACACCACACTGAGTTGCCCAACTGGTTAGATAGTAAGAATATCACGTTTGTGTGTACAGAGGAGAAATGTAGGGTCAATTCTCATTGGTTTAAAATAAGTGAATTAATAACAATTGTTATAATTATTTTATTATAATTATTTTTAACATTATAATTAATTTTTATTTATTTATTTTTATAGACATAACAACAAAAAACGGTAAATTTTCGTTTTAAATCCCGTCGCTTTTCCCCTTCAAATTTATCCAAAATAGCATTATCTCTGAGCAAATGTATATGCTGAACTCAAATCAATTAGTTATTGAAGAAACTTACCTTTTTTTATCTAAATGTCCATAAAAAACGAACTATATCTTGCACTTTTTCTCTCCCTTAACTCTTACAAAGTCATGTAATTAACTGCAGAATGACGGACTGCGTAATGCAACTAATTTTGGCAAATATTTGCTCGATTTTTCTTCATTTAATGATACTTCCGGCAATGTACTTCTGGGAATTAAAGTAATGTGCTATTGTATTTCTACGCTTATTGCTCTCAAAACAGGAAGTACATTGCCAGAAGTGTTAGTAAAGGACGAAATTCGACAGAAAATTGCTGCCTACGTAGAACGTCATTCTGCAGTTAATTACATGACTTTGTGAGAGTTACAGCAGAGAAAAAGTGCGAGATATAGTTCGTTTTTTTTATGGACTTTCAAAGCAAAAAAGGTAAGTTTCTTCAATAACTAATTGTTCATTTGAGTTCAGCATATACATTTGCACAGAAATAATGCTATTTTGAATAAATTTCAAGGGGGAAAAGCCGTCAGTACCTAAAACGAAAATTTACCCAAAATTCTTAGAATAAGTAAAATGTATACAGTCTTTCTATAATTTTTTTTATAGATGTGTGCAATGAGTGTCCAGATAATTTGATTAAAAAAATACAAGAAATGTCTGGGATTTTCTTCCCTTGGATTTTGCTGAGTGCTAAAAGAAAAATGTCACTATTATGGCCAGAAAAAGGAAAATTAACTAAAATTTTCATAAATGCACATGTTGACATACTATCCATCAGTCAGTTAAGTGCCATACGTGATACACGCTTGGGCAATCATGTCTCAAAAGCGACATGACTGACTGGGCAGAAGATCCCGCAGTAGGTTGCCATTGGTTTCTGCGATAGACTTGGTTGCCGACCAAGGCTATAGAACCCAATCTATCCTGTTATTTAACCCATAACTGGAAGGAATAGACAGATTAATACCTTTCCCAAGGGTATTTGCGCATAAGTGAATGCAATGAATTCAGCTGGAATTTGAGCTCAGCTCCCTGATTTCTCATTCCGAGCCAATATCCAATGTACCACAACGCGTATCCATTTTGAGTATCTGCCCAATAGAAAGAATGCCATATGTTTGTGTGTGCAGAAGAGAAAAGTGGGTTTGATTCTCATTGGTTTAGAACGAGTGAATTAATGATGATTATAATTGTTATAATTATTTTATTATAACTATTTCTTATTATAATTATTTTATTATAACTATTTTTTGAGATGATAATTAATTTGGATTTATTTTTTATGGGCATGACAACAAAAAACTCAGAAGTGGCAACTCGATTGTTTGTTGCATGTTAATAAACCACTTTTGATGATATTAATAAATTGATCAATGTTATATTTTTATGTTTCAGACTGTAATTCATATTGTTTTTATATTTCTAATCACAATTAAAGAATTAACAAGAGTTAAAGAGGTAAAATGACAATGACTACTCCACAAGCAACAGAAAAAGGCATGTTTTGATTTATCGAATCAGAGTCAGTAATTCAAATGGAAAGAAATTACATGGCTAAATATGGAAAAGAAGCTCCAATACATCAGTTGATTCTAATGACTTTGTGGACACCCTGTATATATATATATATTTTTTTTTTCTAAATATATACTGTTAAATATAAGAGATGATGAATGTCTATTATGTTGAATCATGAGCCATTCTAAATATCATATTTTGGCTTTAATTTCAGTTGAAAATAAAGACAAAAATTCTCCAACATTTAGATAATTTTTTATTAAGTTGGTTCTAAGCTTTCAGCTCGCATGAGCCATCTTCAGAGAGGTTATAAGGACGTTAATACAAAAACATCCACCATCAGCGATGATTTTATCTTGTGTTGACATAAAACTTTGCTAAACAACGGCAACATTTACCAAAAATAGCAAATCCAGTTCGCAAATTTGTAATGCAGTTCTGTGACGTCACACCTCGTGAGAGCTCGAAATGATAACAGAACCATATATTTAAATACAATGAAATTAAAGCCAAAATATGATGTTTAGAATGGCTCATGATTAAACATAACAGACATTTATTGTCTCTTATATTTAAAATTATATGTTTAGAAAATTATCTGCTGCCTCGATACACTAAATATGTATATATATATCGAGTCAATTTTAGACTTGAAACACGTGTAGCGTCACAAATACCATTATGGACACTTAATGTATCATAACATGTATAATTACAAAAACAATAAATATATACTTTAAAGAAAACGTTCACGGCTCCTCACACTTTTTATTCTATATATATATATATATATAGAAAGAGAGAGAGAAAGAGAGAGAGAAAAGATTAGAATTTGTTTGATAAACAGAGATGGTGAGAGAAAGAGACAAGAATAGACAAAGAGACAGAAAGAGTAGCAGACTGAGATAAAGAGAGTAAGAGAAATATATAAATAGAAATAGGATTGTTTTTTTCATTTCTTTATGTTTAATCAACCCTTTGTGGGTTATTTAAAGCTGAAACATATTTAGGATTTAACAATAATTCTTTTTTTTGTGAGTGAATAGAATATTAACACTTTTTTGAGGAAATAACATTCCAGATACAGGTACTACTATTTAACCCATAGTTTGAGGGAGGATAAAGCCTTTTTTAAGTGTATTTGTTATTAAGTGAATGGAATGAAACTGACAGGAATTTAAACTCTGATCTCTGATGTTTCAGCCTAAGCTGTTATTTATTAGATCACCTATACATCCTAGAAAGTGTGGAATAGTCTAAAATAGATGGAGATAGAGACGAGGGAGAAGGAAGTAATAAAAAAGAGACAGAGAGAGCAATAGATTGAGATAAATAAACAGAGAAAAAGAGAAAAAGAGGAATTTTTTTTTTTTTTTTTTTAATCATATCACCCCAAGCAAGGCGGTAATGCCACTGATGTGCAGGGGGCTACATAAGAGTGAGAAGATTAGAAAAGAGAAAAACCGGAAACCACATCCTAAACAGGAAACAAGGGATGAGCCTCTTCACCTGTTCAATAGATATGGGTGGAGTGTGAACCGGGCGATATTTTAGTCTATCTACTCCAATTAAATATATTGAAACAGATAGATAGATAGATAGATAGATAGATAGATAGATAGATAGAAAAGACAAGACTAGATGAGATTAGACTAGACTGGGATATTGTTGTACACCTACCTATAGACTAATGGTATGTTCCTGTCCTCTTAAATACGTAGACCCTATTGGAGTAAATTTTGGTGGTTTTTAGGCAAAGAACTCATTAAGATGGTTTCTTATGTCATTCAATGAATTAAAATTTTTACCAGTGACATTTTTTAAAATTTTTGTTTTGCAAGGATCTGAAGAAATGAAAATCTAAAGAAACAATATCTGGTGAATATGGCAGATGAGGTAACACATGTCAGACAAGTTGCAACAGTTTTTTCTAGGTCAACAAATCCTGATGAAAAACAATGCCTTTCTTGTTTGCCAATGGTTCTGTTAGCATATATATATAATAAGATGGAAAATCAGCTTAAATCAAAATTGATAAATTAATTTTTACCCTTCTCTAATATTGTGGTCATCATAATATACCCAGGGGCAAAATACAACACTCTTGTGGCTCAGTGGCAAACATAGATGTCCACAAAGACACTAAAACATATATACAGATGCTGCACTTGAATATATACATACTTGCATGCATATACATATATATCTACATACTCTCTCTCAGTCCGTCTCTCTCTCTAGTATGCACAATCTAAACTCTTAGGAAAATGATACATGCATTTTTATGTATCAAGAACAATTTTAGAGAAATCTATAACAGAAACATTTCTGTGTGACATTTTTCACCCTTTACAACTTCATCAAACTAAAATAATGTTGATGTTCATTTTATTTTTATAATCGTTTCACTCCAAGCAAAGAAATACTGTCACTGGTGTGCAGGGGTTCACAATGAAAGGAGATGAATGACAGAAAAGAAAACAGTGTAGGTGATACTACAGAAAGGATAATGGAGATGTGGAAGTCACAGAGATAGAATATTGAAATAAGTATAGGGAAAGGAGTTCCATAGGCAGGGAGTGTGAGAAAAGAAACTGCTGGAGAGGAAAAAGTGAAATTAATTTCTTTTCTTCTTAAATATGCTTTGAGATTATAGTTTATCTGATTCTGTTTAGCTTCTTTTTCTTTTTGATTTTTATCTATTTTGTTATTTAAATTTCCACATTGTGATCATAGAAAATCTGCTACAAAATGTTGTAAGAGCCTGGATGTAAATTATCTTATGTGATTGATTTACTAATCAAAGCACTTTCTATAGATTTTTAACTTAGTAAATTGCTTTCTCTTTCTTTTAGTAAAATCATTATTTCTTTAAATCAAATTAATGGTCAGACTCATCCCAGTGAGCAACTCTTGAACCATAATGTTTCACTCTCTTTCTCTCTCTCTCTCTCTCTCTCTCTCTCTCTATATATATATATATATATATATATATATATATATATATATCTGAAATAACAATGCATATTTTTATATATCATGAACAATATTTTAAAAAAATGTATAACAAACGACAACTCATTTGATCATTTTATTCTGTTATATTGGTGCATTTACACATGCACATGAACAAATTATATCAGAGACTTGAAATGTTTCCTTTTAATTTGTAATATATATATATATATGTGTGTGTGTGTGTGTGTGTGTGTGTGTGTGTGTGTGTGTGATTTTTTAAGTTTTATATACATGCACACATACTCACACACACTTGTGTATATATCTATATATCTATATCTATATCTATATATCTATATCTATATATCTATATCCATATATATATATATACATATATATATATATAATCGGAGTCTAACCATACTGATGAGCTGTGATACACCAAAACAGATCTGTCTGCGGATGTCTATATATATATTTAAATTAGAATATTGAATATTAGAAATTTTAATATTTAAAAGCTCTACTTGTTAATTGTTCTTTAAAAATGTATTGAACACTTTTAATATAACTGTTTACTGGTCTAATCTGTCTCTGACTAATAACTTTAATAATTATATATATATATATATATATATAATTAATATAAGTAAAATGTTTGTCACTTAGCCAATTATTGTTACCTTCAACATCCTGACTCCAGAGTTTTGTAGGTGAAACCTGTCTGTCTACTTTTCAGGTGTTAATTTATTTTGTATATATTAAGAATTTGTGCATTTTCTTTTAATCCATGCACAATGTCAATATAAATATAGGGTGAAAACATCAGTCAGTTAAGTGCCATACGTGATACACACTTGGGCAATCATGTCTCAAAAGAGACATGACTGACTGGGCAGAAGATTATCCCGCAGTAGGTTGCCATTGCTTTCTGCGATAGACTGGTTGCTGACCAAGGCTATAGAACCCTGTCTGTCCTGCTATTTAACCCATAACTGGAAGGAAGATAGGGATTAATACCTTTTCCAAGGGTATTTGCACATAAGTGAATACAATGGATTGGTGAAAACATACATTATCATAAACCCACTGATTCCCTATTAACTTTTTCTTCCAATATTCAAATTATCCACAGTTCAATTTATTCTATTCCAAATCAATATAAAAGCCACAAAGCAAAAATTCTATATTAAAATAACTTCTCCTGCAAGCAAATGGCATGATATCATAACATGTCAACTAATCTTTCATACTTAGATTTTATAAGTATCTGGTTGACTCTGGCCATATTTATATTCACATTTTTATTTTAATCTTTTAACCCCAACCAAGGTAATAATGGCATTACGATTGCAAGGAATTGTTCAGAGTAGGAGAGAATAAAAAAACTTTAGTTAGGATAAAGAAAGAACAATGAAGGAAATTGTTTCAGGAAGACAAAATTTCATGTTGCATTTAAATTTTTGAAGGTTGTAGGTGGCAGGAAAGATATAAATTGGAAGAAAGATCCACACAGGCAAAAAGTGCAAAAAAATTATTAGAATGGAAATTAATTTAAACTCATGCAGCTGAGATACTGAGATACCCACTAGAACTCGTTAAAACAACTGCCATGAAAATGTTTATAGGAAAGACAGAGAGTAGCCATGTCACAGTGATGGTAGGAGAGTGACTGAAGTTGAGATACCATGTCAGGACAGATAACATTACATACCCTTGTTTGGATTTTGTCAAGAATCTTGAGCTATATAGCAAGAGCACCAGATCACATATAGCAGTTGTTGTAGAGTGACTGACACCCCTGCAGCACTCTCAGTCATGGAATGGCCCATCATCTGAAATAGTCTATTTAAGTAAAGAATAGTAGCATTTGATGTGTAATATTCAAGTGTCATTTGAGTAATAACTAGACTTATTACTATTGCGATCTAAACACCTCCTCTCTGTGTTGTAAATTCTGTCTTGTTTGTTATTGTAACTATTTTACTGTTCTGTGTATATTCATTTAGCACTGGATATTGTGCTGAATAATACCACAGCACCCTTTCTCTGTGTATCATATTCATCTTGGCAATACTACAGCAGCAATATTAGATGCACAGATAAATGGAAGACTTATAAATGTGCAAGATGTATTCTAACAAGAAAAAGTATCTGGCATGACATGGTGAACCAAACTTCTTAGCATCAAATCTAGTATGTTATTTAATATAATTACTCCACTTCATGTCAGTAGAAAACATGAGATCAAGAAGATGCAATAAGTTGCTCTTCAGGAGGTCAGCATCAGCCATGCTGACTTTTTTTTTATAATCATATCACCCCAAGCAAGGCATTTTAATGTCACTATTTTGCAGGGAATTACATAGGAGGAAAGTTATGAGAAAGTTATGACAGGTTATAAGTGGTGTCAGGAAGTGGGTAAGAGAAGGATGAGAATACTGATGAGAGTGGCGTGGATGGAAAAAGGAGCATGAGAGAGAGAGGATGCAGGTTAGTGAGATAGGAGATGACTATTGACTTTACATTTAAATTCTTGGAGATTGTAGCTGTCAGGGAAGTAAGTAAATGGAAGGGAATTCCACAGGCAGGAAGCGCAAGAAAAGAAGCTGCTGGAGTAGAATTCGCGTTTACATTTTATTGGTTTCACAGTGAAAGGGTGGGACCTAGTTGCTAATCTTGTGGTTCAAGTAGATTCATATATAGTGGGCACCAGGGAACTAAGTTCATCAGAGCAGAAGCTATGAAAGTAATTGTAGAAGAGACAAAGGGAAGCGACATTGTGCCGGTGAGAAAGTGACCGTATCTGAGCTACCAAATCAGGATTGATCACGTTACAGATTCTCCGTTGGATTTTGTCATGGATACCTAGGTGGATAGCAGGGGCACCAGACCAGATATAGTACCAATATTTAATGCATGAGCAGATGGCAGATTTATATATGTCTTAAGGCAAACATTGTTCTCTTAGACCATTTATAAGTCTTTTGCAATAAGATAATATGTAGTTTCCCAGACCAAGGTGATAGCAAAATAAATCTGAACCTCAAACCTCACCCCACTAACATGAACTTCTATTAGACATTTTCTTCTTTATGTGTCATGTCTTTTCAGGATGTAGGTAGTTATGTCTTTTCAAAATTTCATGTCCTTTGTAGCACTTACTAAATTTTGTTATTTCATTATTTCTCCTAAAACCTCTTCTGTTATACATTTATTTCATCTTATCAAATATGTTTTTCTCTATCACCTCTTGCCTTCAGTATGTTCTTTGAGTATCAAATTTTCCAAGTTCACCTGCCTCATTATGTACCCTAGAAATTTGAGCTGTCTCTTTCTGATTTTAAGTGCTAGCTTCTTTTTTGTTTCCATTTTCTCTAAAAACCTTGTCACTGCTCTCATATTCAGTCCAGGGTATTCCATTCATTCTTTTGTAGAACAACATTCTTGTTGCTTCAACTTGCTTCCTCATCTTTGAGGGGGTTGTCTAACATTCACTGCTGTGTAGGAGGACAGATATCATACAACAGTTCAGTGCTCTTTTCTTTGTTTCTAACAAATTTTTTCTGTTTCTTCATACTTGGCTTAGCTTTTGGAATGCATCTTTGCTTATCCCAATGTGTATTTGGATTTCAGTGTCGGACTTTTCACCTGCTGTTGGAACATTTCCCAGATATTTAAATTTTGTACATGTTTGAATTTAGTATTTTCACCTTGTAATTTTCATTTTAGGCTTATTGTTTTCTAACAACCATTTATTCTGTCTTCTAGCAATTGTGGCTTAGTCCTTTCGTCTTGCTTTCCTTCACTACCTTCTGTATGAAAAGTAAATCAGTATATTTCACAGTTTTTCCAGTGGTTCTCTCTTGAAGTATTAATTAACAAACAAGCATTTGGAACCTCTTCAATCAAGTAGTAAGTTTAATTCTGAGTAGTTATCTCACTTCTTTAGCCTTGTGCCAGACAAAGATGTTTTGTTTTAATCTTTAACTTTTATGGTGCTAGTAAAAAATAACTGCATAATCCCACATACTTTAATGAGTGAAACTTGCTAGAGTATTTTTTTTTTTACATGTGGAACATGTAATTACAATAATCTAAGTAGTTAATGGCATACTGGGAACATCCCAGAAGACCCTGGCAGATGGAAAAAGTTGAAATCAGGGTAAAGGTCATGTTGTATCATAGAGGTGAATGATACACAGAGAACAAAGAGGGCTTAATATATCTATTCAGTACAGTATCCGGTGCTAAAAATACAGAACAGTAAGTTGCAAACAATTAGCAAGACAAAACTTACAAGCAAAAGAGATAGTGGGTCTAAATGTTGAAAAGCTGACAAAGTAAATCAGTCTGAATATTAATCTACTTGTCACAAGTTATTAAAAACAACTCTTTAAATATATACTGCTAGTTTCTTTCAGACTATAAGTCAGTCCATTGGTTAGAGTGCTGAAGGGGTGCTAACTACTCTACAACAGGTCAGTTTTGTCAAGATATAAGCATTACTGAAAACAGCTAGAATACTAAAAAAAGTGATGGCGTATTGAAGAGACTTGCTGTCACTTCATCTCTAGTGTAAACCACCAGTTACTAGGGATTTGAACATTGACTGCATGAATAATAATAATGATGATGATGATGACGATTTAAAACAAAAAACACAAAAAACCTGTACAGATTTTAAACTTTCTCGCAGTTTTGATAATTTCTTTTTCCACTTTAGCTTTTAAGCTCTTTAAGAGAGTGACATTGGACATTGATGGCATAAAGTGGTTCAGTTGACAAATATCTGCAAATATTTTATTTTTGGAAATGTCAACATTTTATTATTTTCAAGACTCTGATATTTTTTTACCCATTATGCTTTTGTTAAAATTTGAATTATGAACAGATTAAATTTAAAAAGAAATCTCAACAGAACCATTACAAAATTGAGTTAAAACTTTATTTTCATACTTCCTAAATACTGCAATTATGCTTCCTTTAACAAGATGTCTAGCACTTTATCTTTAGCTAGAAAGAGATCAGATGAGAAAACTACAAAGGAAATTAGTTTTTTTTTCTGGATTTAGCAATATTCACAAAATTATATGGAGGGCTTACTGCTATATCACACTAAAACACTGGTTCTTATCAAACCATGAAAGTTAAGCAACATCAATCTGATCAATGCCTAGATGGGTGACAACATGAAAATACTAGATATTTGTTTTTTTGACAATAATGTTCGTGCTGTACAATGCCTGAGAGAGACATGAAGTAGAGGGTTATAAAGGAAGTGGAACAGTTTCTGTGAACTTGTGTGGAAGATAATGGTTTGTTCTAGACTTTAACAGGTCAAGATTTTAGTCATCGGGAATGCATCATCTTCCACAAAACAGCAGTTCACACGAAAAGGCCTTTTTAGTGTAACATACATCTCACCAATGAAATAGGGAATGAGGGTGGTTTGCTACACCGGGTATAGCATGGTAGGTGTTAATCATGAAAGTAGAACTGGTAGAACTAAGGAATGTATTTCACCTGGACACTTTCCATGGAAATAGCAAAAGAGCAGTAAGAGGTTTGTCAGGTTTATTCTGTGAGTTGCAGGGTGGAAAATAAATTGTCACCCACAAGGATGTGGGGATGCTTTGGAACTTTATCTAGACTAGAAAGTGAAGATTAGGCAGCTCCTGCTTGTATATATGTTTTTTAATCATTTCACCCCAAGTAAGGCATTCTACTGCCACTGTTGCACAGGAGGTTACATAGGGGAAAGTGATGAGAAAGAGGAGTTAGTTATAAGAAATCTCAGGAGGAGCGTAATAGACAGAAGAGAATACCGAAAATGGGGGTGGAGTAGATGGAGAAAAGAGCTTGAGAGAATGGATGCAAGATAGTGAGATAAGAAATATCTATTGACCTTAATTTATTTAAATTCCTGGAGATTGTAGGTGTTAGGGAAGCAAGAATATGGAAGGGAATTCCACAGGTGGGAAGTGCGTGAAAAGAGGCTGTTAGAGTAGAAATTGTGGTTACATTTTATTGGTTTCCCTGTAAAAGGACGGGACCTAGTTGCTAATCTAGTAGTTCATGTAAATTCATACATAGGGGGCACCAGTGATCTTGGTTCATTGGAGCAGATGGTAACAGTACTCTATTTTGGGCTTGATCTGGCATTTCTAAAGATAGAGGGTAGTTAATAATTGATGTTTGTTTTGGGGTGTACAAATATAATATCTGGCCATAACTCAATTGATTTATCAAGTAGGCTGAAAAATGTGGGTTTGGCAGCTCCTGCCTATATATGACAATCATACTCTAATTTTGGCTTGATCTGGCTTTTGTAAAGGTAAAGGGTACCTTATGATTGGTGTTTGTTTTGGGGTGTTCAAATATAATATCTGGTAATAATTTAATATATTTATCAAATAGGCTGAAGAGTGAAGACTGGGCAGCTCCCACCCATATATGCCAACTTTACTCTATTTTTGGCTTGATTTGGCTCTTGTAAAGGTAGAGGATAACAGGAGTCAGGTACTTGCTGGAGTGGTACAAGAAAATGATGCTTTTTCCAGCATCTTTAGCAATGGAGCATATATATGAGTTCCATTTAAGGTCAGGGGTGAGTTTAAGATCAATTAGTCTCTCAAAATGCATTGTGAGGTAGTGGATGTTGACTTGGAATGAAAGACCAAGGCTATAGGGCTCAGTCTGTCCTTCTATTCCACCCATAGATGAAGGGAGAAGAGATGGATTAATGCTTTTCCTAAGGATAGTTGTGCATAAGTAAAGGAAATTAATTTGAACTCGGCTCTCTGATTTCTTATTTTGAGCTGATATCCATTACACCACAATGCACATTAATAAAATAACTTTCCCAATTCTAGTGACTGTTATCACCCTTTTCAATATCAACAGTGGCTTCCTTCCTAATCATTTGTTCAAAGTAGTGTGGAATGTCAACATCATGGTTATTTGACTTACATGTGCTATCTTAATTGTGGCAGTTGTTGAAAATACTAAAGGTATGTAGTTTCTGTTATCTGATACAGTTCTTTGTTTACAGTTATGTAAGGCTTGTACATGAGACTCAAAGAAGAATGACCTTTGCTAAGGCCATCAAGCCTCATTTGCTCAAAGTCACATTTAATGATTAAAAAAACAATTTTATATGACTGACAGCTTAGATATTTCTGAACAGGTTTGACACCATGTTCAAGGTCTCAATATTCTCCCAGAATGATGGGTTATATGAAGGAAAGAATTGAAGCAACTGAAATGAGATTCTACAGAAGGATTCTGAGGATATGAAGGACCAAACATTGGTGCAACGACAAGGTTTTGGAGAGGAAGGAAGTGAAATGAAAATTGATAACTGACATCAGGAAAAGACAACTGAAGTTTCCGGGGCATGTAATGAGGAAGAAGATCTTGGAGAATTGGATACTCACAGGACAGATAGAGGGAAAGAGAGACAGGTGAAAGCAATGCATGACATAATTGATGGCAGAGCACAGTTTGAGATGGGTAACAATAGAAAGGGTGTTAAGAGCTCCAAGGTATATGGAGATGTAGGCCTTGATCACCTCAGAGCACATAGAAGAAGCAGAATGTCCCCTGTTGCCAAACCCAAATGTGGTATGTTAGCATATTCATTATGTTATTACATTCTTGTTAAGTTAAATGTGCTATCCATTTTAGTTGTTACTGCTGTTGGAAGTTCTCAATGGGCCAAAGAAGTATGTCCCTTGCTAAGACCTGAAGTCTTCATTCACTCAAAGCTACCTTTAAGGATTGCTCTGAGAAATCAGTTATATATGGCTGAGAGTTTAAACATTTTTGAACAGGTTTGGTACTGTGTTCAGGGAATCTATATAACCCAATGATGATTGGTTGTTATATTATATATTATATATGGCTGAGAGTTTAAACATTTTTGAACAGGTTTGGTACTGTGTTCAGGGAATCTATATAACCCAATGATGATTGGTTGTTATATTATATATTATATATGGCTGAGAGTTTAAACATTTTTGAACAGGTTTGGTACTGTGTTCAGGGAATCTATATAACCCAATGATGATTGGTTGTTATATTATATATTATATATGGCTGAGAGTTTAAACATTTTTGAACAGGTTTGGTACTGTGTTCAGGGAATCTATATAACCCAATGATGATTGGTTGTTATATTATATATTATATATGGCTGAGAGTTTAAACATTTTTGAACAGGTTTGGTACTGTGTTCAGGGAATCTATATAACCCAATGATGATTGGTTGTTATATTATATATTATATATGGCTGAGAGTTTAAACATTTTTGAACAGGTTTGGTCCTGTGTTCAGGGAATCTATATAACCCAATGATGATTGGTTGTTCATGCAGGATAATGCACATGGTTGTCAAGCTAATGTTGACTGGCACTGGTTTCAGGAACATTCCAGAGAATCAAGCATTTATGAGTAATTGGTAGAGAGATCTATTTCAATACAAGATTCTGTACCCACAAATATTAAGAGAGCTATAAACAGTTGTCAAGATGGAATGGGTCAACATCACTCTGAAGATCTTCTAACCACTTTAATGAAATCTATGCAACATTGGCTTACTTCATTTCGTGACACAACAGGGGATGCATCTGCTAAAATTAAAGAATTCTGTTTGTATCTTTGTGCCATTTTCACACTTAGCCCATTGATCAAATTTTTGGTACAAGGATGACAACATAAATGAAGATAGCCTCAGAAGTCATTTGCAATCACCAGAGGGTATCAAATTACATAGCATGCCATTTCAAACAAAATAAAGTTATTTATAGCAAAATTAAGTTATTTCCAGAAAACTGTAATTAGATATGATGCTCTATCCTGTGTTCTTAGACTTGAAATTATCTTTTCCAAGGCAAAATTGGTTATCTTTTCCAGTGAATGCATATATATATGTGTGTGTGTGTGTGTGTGTGTGTGTGTGTGTGTGTGTGTGTGTGTGCGCGTGTGTGGGTGTGGGTGTGAGGATTTATTGAAAGGATATCAATCAAAGATGGAATAAAAAATATAATGTTTGGTTTGTTTGGCTGCTTAGGCCAAGAAATTTTCATTATGACTATATATATATATATATATATCACAAATTCTACTCCAACAGCTTCTTTTCTCGCGCTTCCCACCTGTGGAACTCCCTTCTACAAGTCTGCTTTCCTGACAGCTACAATCTCCAGGTGTTTAAATGTAGGGTCAATAGACACCTCCTATCACACTAACTCCCAATTATTCTCAGAAAACTCTCATCTACCCAACCCTCATTCTCAGTATCCTTACCCGCCTATAGCCCACCCTCTGACATTTCCTATATTTAACCACTCTCGGTATCCCTACCCGCCTATCACCCACCCTCTGACATTTCCTATATTTAACCATCCTTTCTCCACTCTATGTAGCCCCCTGCGCAGTAGTGGCAGTGACATGCCTTGCTCAGGGTGAAACGCTTATAAAAAATAAAAAAATAAAAAAATAAAAATATATATATATATGTATGTATATATATATATATATATATATATATATATATATATAATAAATTATAGTTTAGAGCATGTACAAAGTATCATCTTTAACAAAGTCTACATTTTGTTTTGACATCGAAAGTACAATGTCTCATCAGGTAGTGTGAAGGGAGAAGGAAAATTCTTTTCCTTATATTAGTAAATTTTGTGTGAGAGGTGAGTGGGGTAGAGAAAATGAGAAATCAGAATTCTTCTTCTTCTTCTATGTGCCCTGTCCCTTCAGGACGTAGGCGATCATGGCTCTCCACGTCTCCCTATCCCTTGTGGCTCTTAGTATGTTTGCTCCTGGCAACCCCCGTTCCATCATCCACCTGATCAGGCCCTGCAAATATGTTATCCGCTGCCTTCCTCTGTCTCTCCTTCCTTCTATCTGTCCAGTCAGTATCAGGTTCTCCAGGCTCTCCTTCCTCATTGCATGTCCCAGGAACTTCAGTTGTCTCTTCCTGATGCTCGGCATCAATTTCCTTTTGTTGCCATTCTTACTAACACCTCGTCGTTGCTTGTATGCTCAGTCCACATATCCGTAGCATCCTTCTGTAGAACCACATTTCGGCCGCTTCCAGTTTTGTCCTCATTTTCGATGAAAATTTACAACTTCTAATTCTGATTTGTCCAGCAGTGAATGCTGGACAAATCAGAATTAGAAGTTGTAAATTAGAATTTGAACAAAAAGAGGAAAGAGGAAGAGGAGAGAGGTGATTAATGGACATGTTGAAAATTTTAGAAACATGTTTAAGGGTAGAAGATAAGGTGTGGTTCTTTAAAGCATTTTATGGCCAGGCATTTGGGTTTAAGAAAGAGAAAGAGGCAAGAGAATGTATATGGAGTGGGAGGGAGTAGGAGAGGATGGGCTAAGAAGAGATAGGAATTAGTCATGGATACATATATCTATTAGTGAAGTATACAGCTACAAATATTTTTGTATTCAAACTTAATTTTTATATTTAATATAATTTTTTATATTTAAACTTAATTTAAAATTTAAGGAAATCTTTTTTTTTATAGAAAACTTTAATTAGATCCCAATTTGTAGTATGAAATAAAGGTAAAATTAGAGGTACAATATATATATATATATATATATAAGGGGAGAGATCATATAGTTAAAAGTGAATATCATGGTACCAATATTAATACTATAAAGGTTTATCATTTCTAGAGATCCTAACTTTAGATTTTGGCATGAGTGTAAGGTTAGTTTTTTAATGTGTTTGCAATATACTGTGGTTTCATGCTTCTGGTTTAGTAATATGTCACTCCTCATGTATTTAATGATTTCCATTTATTATGTAGACAAAGGAAACATGGTTCTTTTACTGATTTAGATTTTCTAGCCTGCTTGCGGATTTTCCATTTAACTTTAGGTGTCTTATTTTCGTTTTTATCTTCCAAAAATATTTAGAAAGTGATGTCATATTTTGTTTGTCCTTGTTATTGAAGGGTGAAAGGTGATTGTAAAAGCACTTTTTAAAAACGTTCATAGTGTTTCCAATATAAATTTTAGCATCCTTAGGATTCTCCATAGATTAAATTGAACACATATACACCAGGGATTTTGTTAAGCATTTATTAGGTATGGGGCATTGGTTTGTGTTTCTACAATTACAAAAGTTATTATTATGGAGCAAACTGACATGAGTGTTAGAGTTTTTTGTTGTATGATTTCAATATTTTATTGTTATGTAATTTAATTATTTTTTCTAAATTTTTGGAGCAACTATAACTGAGTTTTATTGTATAACTATTGAAAATTTTGCTTAAAGGGTTATTTTGGGGGAAATGTTTATCTGTTAGCTTAAGAAATTTATGTCCCAGTTTAAAATTAACTAACTGATTAAATGGAGAGTTATACCATAGGATTTTCCTGTTTCGATTTTTTCTTTTTGAGTGACTAAATTTTTCCACAAAGTTGATCTCGGAAGATTGATAGCCGCTGTCTCTAAGAATTTTATCGTAAATTGTTTTGTGCCTATCAAATGTTTCTCTATTTGAGGAGTGTATGCTTATGTGGCCTTCATTCATATCTGTGAATGACTTCTCGCCCACTGAATGAGCACTCTGGAGAAAAGGTAGACTTTATCAACAGTAGCTACTCACAACTATTTATGCGTTGTTCATTCAGTCATGAATTTGAACACTCTCGGCTTCTGGCTTTGTGAATACAACATGCTTAAACCTGCCTTCCTCCACTAAGTGCCCATAGCTTAGTGGTAGAATCATCAACTGATGTCAATTTGGTCAAGTTTTAATCCTGGCTAGAAGCAAACAGTTGTCTGACCATACAGTGAAACAGGGCTGTCTGCAGATGACTAAATATATATATATATATATATATATATATATATATATATATGTCTGTGTATACATGCAGTCATCAGGCCAAATATATATAACTAACATTCTGGTTGTTCTAGAAACCTGAAACCAGCCACAGCTCTAGTTTCATGCACATAAGTGCAATCCTCAGGCTGCCAGAATATCAGGCTTAACTACACTGGAACATTTATTACCCAAACAAGTGAAAGGTGTTAAAAACACAGGGGTGTTGGAATTGTACAATCTGATGGTGAGTGATAACCAAACTTGGGTAAGATGTTGAAGAGCCATAAATACTCCGAGAGAAGAGGGAGGGAAATACAACCCTATATATATATATATATATATACAGTGTACAATTTAATGAGTAAATTTTATATTTTCATTTTGAGCATGCATGTTGTTTGTTTTTGATTTCATTGACTGCAAGATATAGTAGAGTCAGTTGGGTTCTGTCTATGAGAAAAAGACACCATGATCCAATTCACCCCACCAGAAATTAAAAAATAGCATATTGTACTCCATTATGAAAATTTCAGGGTCTTTGAGCATCAATCTGAGGACAGTGCAGAGGATTTGGAAAGAGTTAGATGAGTTTAATGGTGATTATGAAGGTATGGCAGCTTGGAAAACTCACTCTGGTTGTTATGATAAGAAAAGAACTCTCAAGTTTGTTGGCAAAGGCCTCAAACTCAACATATATATATATATTTATCATCCACATACAAGCCTGTTTCACAGTATTACAGTTCATCAGTGTGGTTAGACATCTACTTGCTTCTGGCCGGGACTGAAACTCAACCAGTTTGGTGTCAGTCGAAGTCTCTATTAAGCGCATTGAATGAGAGAAGGGAAATTTTAGGTTGTTATATAAAAGCAGCATTTTTATATATATAGTCAAATTGTAATGACGCTTAGTGCCAAAATTGCTGTTTTTTCAGTAGTTTACTAGTAGAAAGGCATTTTTGGTGAGCAGGATTTTTGTCATAAAGTGCTCATTATTGAGATGAGGATAGAACATTAATAGAATTAATGTGAAGAAGTTTGTCACTTAGCTGAGCAGTGTTATTTCAATCATGCCAACTTGAAAGTTTCATAAAGGCATTTTCTGCATAAAAACAAAACCCTGAAGTATGAAGGCATTATTGTGTTTCTAAAACTGTAAAGTCAGCATGACTGAAATAACTCAGCTTAGCTAAGTGATAAGCTTCTCCACATTATATATATATGTATGTATATATATATATATATGTCAACGGCTATATTGTGTTGAATACATCGGCTCCCATCCAATCACCAAAATTAAGCAACATCGAGCCTGGTCAGTACTTGAATGGGTGACTATTTGGGAATACCAGGTGCTGTAAATGTAAGAACCAAGAATGGTCCACCGGTCCTCCAGGTTTGGGGGTTGGGTGCAGGGCTAACAACCCTGCCCCGTAGAAAAACAGTTTGTTACAGAAACAGCAACAAAAAAGTTGCTGCTCTATACACTATTGGGTGTGATGGATAAATGATGATGATATATATATATAAATTTTCATTTGGAAATGAGTTATTTCTGTGGCCTAGGTTTCAACCTTTCAGTATCTTCAGGTGATTTACAATAACTAATTTCACCATTTTTTTAAACAGGGATTTTTTACAAATGCACAACTAGAATTGCCAAAGAACCAAAAAATTTTCAAAATTAGGAGGAGTTATTTAAGGATCTTAGAACACTTTTATCCATGCTTGTATGTTCCTAGAAGGTATTGATGGCATCATTACATTTGGACATAATTTCTGATCTTTCATTTAGTAATTTCTTTCATTCTGGAAACAACATAATAACTAATTTTTCCTCCTGGCATAATCTGCATACTTTACTTCTCTTGTATGGTTTGGCTATTTTCACTATGCTCCAAGTTATATCAGGGTTTTTTCCATATTTCAATTTTAATTTCCACATGTGGCTCGCCAGTTTAGTACAATATTTGAGTTTTTCAATTTTAACTAAATAACTCAGAAATAACTCATTTCCAAATGAAAAATATTCAAAAGTTCTACTATATAATTGTATTGAATACTTTTTAATAAACCTGTTTACTAGTCTAATTTAATTATGACCAAAATCTAACTAATTATATATATATATATATATATATAATTATTATGTTAGAACAGATTCTAACGTAATAATAAATAATTAATATTCATTGCTCTATTTTTGTATTGAGCACTGTCTTAAATTAATGTTTTGAACGTTGTAATTTTATTCTTCATTCTTATTCATTTGGCTATATATATATATATATATATTGTAATGTTTGTTACAATGGTTTATAAAAGCATAGTATTACTACACAAACATTTTTGCATTTTGGAGCCACATTTGCTCCTCTTCTGGTGATGAGGTTAAAACTTTCGTGTAGTGATACTATACTTTTATAAACCATTGTAAAAAACATTACAATATAAAGGTCTACGTTGTATCGAGCACTTTTTATAAAAGTAAATGAATGAACAGTGGGTTTAAGACCTACGTGTTCCATAACTTTCTTACTATATATATATATATATATATAGAGAGAGAGAGAGAGATAGGTAGATAGATATGAGAATATTAAATATAAATTTCTATATATCAGTATAAGTACCACAAAGACATAGATAAATAAGAAAGTAGCAAGAATTTATCTAGAGAAACAAAAGACAGGAAGTTGTAGAGAGCCATGACAGTTACTTCCTGAATGGATACAGAACACAAAAAAAAGAGGAAGTGAGGGAGTGAGAGACTGTTTAAAAATAAAAAATATGTTTGGTTTTTCCTGAGAGAATCTACAAAGATCTTCTGCTGTGAAAGAGAATTTAAAATTCACTTGGTGAACATCAACACTGAGGCTGTTTCAAAATAAAGAAATACGTTAAAAATTCATGTTCACAAAAGACATTTTTTTCACCTAAGATGCAATATCAGGTAAATTTCCTGAAATTCAACAGGACTGATATCATATTGTCTGCATTCAGATATATTAAGGGATAAAATCAATAGGGTATCTCAGTATATTGCATAAGCAAGCTAATATCAAAGACTGGTCCCCAAATGGTTTTATTCTACACTTGTTTCTCCAATACAAGGCTCGAGGGACACTCAAGATAGGGTTACTAAATAAGATTATTTTATGGATATAAGATGAAGATAAGAAGTGTAGATTATGAGGATATAAAGGTTAGATAACAGTTAACTCTAAACTTGAATAGGTTAAGATCTTAGCAATTGATGAAGCATACCCTTAGGAATCAGTTCCTCAAAGTAGCATGGTCCTGGGTATGATGGTAAACAGAATCTGACAGCAAGGCCTCTAATTGGGAGGTTGTGAGAAGCATGGAACCATCTCTTAATTGTTGTTGTTCCTAAGTCCACCCTGACCCGGAATCATTGCACCTGTTAGGGTCCCAGCTATGGGTAAATAGTTAACCCCCAAACTGGGGTCAAAACACAATGAAAGTATAAAAATACACTTTTATAGAAATATATACATAAAAATCAACTTTTATAGAAAATATAATTTTTGAAGGAAAAATATTACAATAAAACATTTTTGAAGAAAAAAATTATTACCATAACAAATTTTTGAAGGAAGAAAATTATTCTGAGCAAAACATTTTTGAATACAAAACTAGAAGACATTTTCAGTTTTTTAAAATATAGAATAAAAACAAAATTTTCATTAAAATCTGACTAAATCAACCTTTTCACTATAACCAAACATTATGAAAAATACCTTAAAACCCCACCTTTTTGGCATTAAATATCCTACAGAGGTTGATATGCTGTTAAACAAAACTTACTCACTCAAAGTAGCAGAATCAAAGTCACTTCTTGAGAAGAAGCTGTTGAGTGAAACTTCCTCCTTACCAATGGAATATGAAGAGAATAAGGATGATTTGATCTTGTGTATGTGGCATGATGGGTTTTAGCTCTTAAACCTCTTATCCACTTGATTCCAGTCCTTTCTACATCACCCAGTATATCTTGTTCTTTTCCTTTGTCTCTTCCTTTGCAACTATCTTCACACCTGTGTTCCCATTCTTCTCTTGCCCTTTCTCTGACACCCCCCTGTAACTGGTTCATCTTTCTCTTCACTTTTCTCCTGACTAAACTTTTACTCTAACCTCCTGCACATCGGTGACTGTACCACCTTGCTTGGGGTGAAATGATGAAAAAAAAACTGATAAAACTAAGGAATGTAGCTTCTAACATTTTCCATGGTAACAGTGATAGGTTTCCATAGGTTCATAAAGTTTCCTTTATGAGTAAAGGTTGTAAGATGGAAAATCAACCTAAAGGCCACGTAGGCACTTTCAAGCTATATCAAGGAAGTAAAGAGAGAATAGAGCAGCTCCAAACCAGATATGATTCATTTTTTGTTTGTTCTGACTCTTAGAGCTTGACAGGTGGAGATGGATGCATTCTGTAGCGGTCAGGGTAAGACTTCTGATGTTTCATCTAGGGCAAAACACTTTGAAGGGTTAAAAGTAATTTATAGTTTCTTTGCACTCCTCTTGCATCTGACAAAATTTTAATCTAGGAAAGGTTTTAACAGTGGATAGAAATATGACACCAAAATCTGAAGGTGCATTGGAATAATTAAATTTACCTTCCAAAATCTAAGACAAAGTATTAAGAAACAAGAAAATTTTATTAAAACAAAGAAAAGAGTACTGGATATTGGTTCTACTACATGGCAGTGAATGCTGGAAAAGCATCTTACAGATGAAGAAGAGACTTGAAGAAACAGAAATATAATTCTACAGAAGGATGCTGAGGATACCATGGACTGAACATATGAGCAACGGTAAAGTTTTAGAGAAAATGGAATGAAAAAAGGATACTTATAATTAACATCAAAAAGAGATATTTCAAAATTCTAGGGAACATAATGAAGAAAGAAGGCTTAGAAAATTTGACACTCACATGTCATAATATCTGCAGGAGGGACCGAGGAAAGCAGTGAATGACCAATTTAACAAGCTTGTATAAATAAGTGGCAGGACAGGATTTAGGATAATTATACTAAAAAATTACAAAGGACAAGAAATCGTGGAGAGCCCTGACCATCAACATCCTGAAGTGAACAGCACAAAGAAGAAGATTTTGATTTGATTCATTTTTACACTTTATCAACCTTTTGCAAGTTATTTAAAACCTGAAAACACTTTTAGATTGTAAGGGTTTAGAAGAGATAGCGAAAAGATAAAATATACTAAGAGCTACAAAGGACAAGAAATTGTGGAGAGCCATGATCATCAACATCCTAAACGGAACAGCAAAAAGAAAATTTTCTTTTGATTCATTTTTTACTCTTTATTAAAACTTTCCATGTTATTTAAAACCAGGAAATATTTTTAAATTTTAAAAGTTTAGGAGAGAAAGCAAAAAGTTAAAATATACTAAGTGCTACGACCATAAGAAATTGTGGAGAACCATGATCTCCAACATTAAAGAAGAATAAGAATGAATTACAGTTAAGTAATAGCCATTGTTGTAGAATTGTCTGCATAAATGCTACAATATAAAATGACCTAATAGATTGCTATGCAAGAAAATACGTCTTTAACATACTCTGTTCTCTAAGTAAATTCGAATTAATTGTAATGGTTTGCTCAGACTTTACCAATGATTATTCTTGTAGAGAATAAAGCTTCCAGGCATGTGGGCTACAATCAAACAAAACTAAATTTGTTCTCTTTGTATATAATGACCAGATGCATATGTTTCAAAAAGTTTGAAAGGCCTTTCAGACAAAGAGTACCTTTTCGACATTACAATATTGTGATTGTGGTATTATGCTGGTAATGATACCATTTCTGTTTACAAAGTTAGAGAAATAACGAACAAAGAAGACTATGTAAAATCCTGGAGGAAAAGTGCATGTAGTCAACAAATTGGTTGAAATTTGATTGCAACCGGTCTTTCAACAAGAAAATGACCCCAAAGCAAATATTCAAATTGTTGGATTGTAACAAAATTAAATTATTCGAGTGGGGCATCACAAAAGCAAAAGAAAATTGGCAATTGTTCTAATGTGCTTTTCTCTTTGGTACCTAGACTTTATGAACTTAAGATATATACTAGAGTGGTAGTCAGATCTCATTTTACAATTGAAATGGCGAGATAAAACTGTGGGTTCTATGTTAATAGTTCCTTCACTCACAATTCTCATTTATGAAATTCTCTTCCAGATTATTGCTTTCCTGTCAACTTTGATCTTCAAAACATTAAATATAATGTCAGATATTATCTTCTTTTTCTTTTATTCCTGTTCTTTTATTATTCATTCTCATTAATAATGTTTTCTTTTTCTCATATTTTCATACATTCAATAATTCCTTGCATTTTCATGGATTTACTGCCTTGCTTTGGTGAAAGGATTATAACAAAAGATAGAAAATATAACACTGAAAACCTGAAGGTGTACAGGAATAGCAAAAAATACCTTCCAAAAACTAAGCAAAGTAAGAGGAAAATATCATTAGAAATAAATTTAAAAAAGAAGTGTTGAACTGTTATGTAATATCAATCCTCTATACTGTAGAGGTAGTGAATACAACCAATTCAGACTAGTTATTGCTTGCCTGGTTTCCAATTGGTGTAAGTTTGCAGTATCCAGCTCAGTGATTGAACTCATAATTATATATATATATATATATATATATATATATTACAAAAAAGTGAAAGAACATGTAGATTAAAAACCCACTGTTCAAGTATTTACTTTTATAAAAAGTGCTCAATACAGAGTAGAGCTTAATATTGTAATTTTGCTATTACAATGGTTTATAAAAGCATAATATCATATGCTTTTATAAACCATTGTAATAAAAAAATTACAGTATATATATATATATATATATATATATGATATGGTGGCTTGAACCATATGTTTTTGTTCTGTTTTATGTGGTGTGTGGTGTGTATGTGAGTGTTAGCAATAATTCACTCTATATATATATCTGCAGACAGATCTGTTTTGCTGTATCACAGCTCATCAGTAAGGTTAGTCATCCGATTGCTTTTGACTCAGGATTGAAACCCGACCAAATTGGCATCAGTCAGCGATTCTAACTCTCAGCTATTGGCACTCGGTAGAAGGAGGCAAACTTTTAGCGTATGATGTATCATATGCTAGTAGCCAGAGTGCTCTAATTCATTACCGAAGGATATATATATTTTAGAACTGGTACAAACTAATGGGTTGGCAGTCCACTGTTTATAGTGATTTACTTTATTAAGTGTGCTGATATTTTCTGATAATTAAATTGTTAAGGTTAACGAATAGATCACCCACTAAGTCAACTGTATATGTTTTATGTGCAGTGTATTTTTTTTAAAATACTTTCCTATTTTTGTCACTTGTTCACTACTTTAAGTCAAAAATCCCGTTAAAAATCCTGTAACTGCTTCACGAGGACACAATAACTTTTCAGACTTGCATATGTATCATTCAATTTATTTCATCAGTGACATAAAAAAATGTCTAAGTTTCAAGTCATTTTAAGTCTCTAACCCCACTTACTCTTACAATCAAATTCCTCCTATCCATCATGACCTGACTTTCTATTGGTTCACTGAGATAAACCCTCCGAAAATCCCCACCCTACTTAATAGTCTGAATATGGTAAAAATTGTTGTTTTTAAATTTCTATATATAATGATTCCTAAAAAAAAAAAATAGGTGCTAATAAGACAACGCATCTTGTGTTGCAATTAACTGTTTTTCTTATAAACTTATAATAAAAATATTACCATATATATACACACATATATATTTATATTTATCTATGTGTGTGTGTGTGTGTGTGTGTGTGTGTGCGTGTGTGTTGAGTTTTCCTCTCAATATTTTTTTTTTTTTTTAATCGTATCACTCCAAGCAAGTCGGTACGCCACTGATGTGCAGGGGGCTATGTAATAGTGAAAAGATTAGAAAAGAGAAAGCCAGAAACCACATCCTAAACAGGGAGCAAGGGATGAGCCTCTTAACCTGTTCAATAGATGTGGGTGGAGTGTGAACCGGGGTGATAGATCTATCTACTTCAATTGAAAAAAAAAACAAAAAACAAAAAAACAAAGTGAGAAGATTGGAAAAGAGAAAGCTGGAAACCACATCCTAAACATTTCATATTAATCTGGATAATATTCATTGAGCTCTCTATTTTTATTGATTAAATATTTTATATTATTTAGATAAAATTTGGATTATCCTCTCATTTTTATGGACTTGACATTCTCTCATATATATATATATATATATGTTAAAGAACAGAACACACAGCACTTACTTGCTACCCAAGTTTCGACCATGCAAATTTCCTTAGGCAAGCAGTAGTATCCATGCTCAAAGTGCTTTTTATATACACGGTAACTGGAATATCGAATGAAGGGAAGAGAAGCCTCTTTATGCCCATACCTGATGAAAGAGAGTGGGGAACCTCCGCATGCCTATGGCTGCCAGAACTTCTACAGAAGAAGCGGTAAACATGCAATAACGCCCTCAGCCTGGTTCATATTATCTCAAAACATACTTTTTTGAATGTCTACACCCTGTCATAACTTCAGAATTTTCATTCGATAAGTTTTTCTGGTTTGACTATTGTCAAATACTGACAATAGCTGGTTTTTCCTCTTGGCACAACTCACAAACCTTGTCACCAACACTGTATGGCCAGAACTTCCAAAGTATACCCCATTTCATGTTGGGGCTTTTAGTATTCATTTCCTTTAACTCCCACAAGTGGCTGGCAAGTCTGGTATAGCTCCTGTATCTTTCCAACCTGAATGAAGATTTATGATTATACCACCTTTGCTTAAAGCTACCAACCATACATCCCACATAGACCTTTTCTGCCCATTTAAATTTTCCACCTCAGCTTTATACACTACACCTTCAGTTTTCCAGGCATCACCTAGTGGGCAATTGCCCTTGTTCCTTTAGTTACATGAGTCACCACATTTCATTTTCCATGTTACCTTTATAGTTCTAAGTGTTTTGTCTTTTTACAGCTTTGCCTAAGTTACTGGTGCAGCTGTAACTCAATACAGTCAGTCAGTCAGTTAAGTGCCATACACGCTTGGGCAATCATGTCTCTTTCGAGACATGACTGACTGGGTAAAAGATTATCCCGCTGTAGGTTGCCATTGCTTTCTGTGGTAGACTGGTTGCCGACCAAGGCTATAGAACCCAATCTGTCCTATTATTTAATCCATAACATAATTTAATCCATAATCTATTATTTAATCCATAATAAGGAAGAGACAGATTAATACCTTTCCCAAGGGTAATTGCGTGTAAGTGAATGCAAGGAATTCAACTGGAATTTGAACTCGGCTCCCCGATTTCTCGTTCCGAGCCAACATCCACTGCGCCACAATGCACATCTCAATACAGACCTTTATCAAAAATACAGTGAAATGAAACGTGGGTAACAAGTAAGTGGTGTGTGTTCTGTTCTTTAACATATTGTTAGCTCTGCATATATAGATCATTTGTGTTGGGCTTGCACTTAGAATTTTCTTTGAACTACTGTCTGCTGGTCCAACAAGCCACTATTTAAGAGAGAGAGGCATGCAGCGAAGTGGTTAAAATGTTTGCTTTCTGATCATAAAATCAGGGTTCAAATCTCACCATGGTCAATTTGTTAGAAAAGTGACTTGTTGAAGTTATTGATCCTAAGTTGTAACATCTTTGAAATAAGCCTGAAAATCACATCACATCTTGACCTAAACCTAATGAGTGAAACTGGATAGACTAAATGTTCAGAAGCCATAAACAGTATGAAGTCAAAAGTCATTCTGACCAAGGATTTGAGCATACAAGCCTTTTGTTCAAATATGTTTGGCTACACCATATTATGCACTTTATTTCAGAAACTGGAAGTAGGGGAACTTAGTTATAATATAAGCCATAGATTGCCTTTTAGATGTTGAAAAAATAAAATGTGCCTGAGTCGGCATTTGCAAAAGAGATTGGTAAACTGCCCAAACAGATAGGTGTGCTTGTAAATGAGTATATTTATATATATATATATATATATATATATATATATATATATACATGCACTACTGGCCATAATTATTAGGCAACCCCAGTTTTTAAATAAAATGATGTATTTCATATTATTTTTAGTATTTATTGCCAAGTGGATAATTCTAAATGAAAATAGAATGTCTTTTTTTTAATACTGCACAATAATATGTGCATCAAATGAACTGTTCTGGTCTCCAGTTTTTTTGCTCTCTTTCCCATGCTAGCCTCTTCTTTTTATTGGCTGGCCAAAGTGAAGGCTTCCTGGCTGCCTTGTAAAATTTTGCAAAGTAATAATAACAAAAGAACCATTCTATTTTCATGTAGAATTATCCATTTAGCAATAAATACTAAAAATAGTATGAAATACATCTTCTTCTGCTATGTGCCTTGTCCCTTCAGGACGTAGGCAATCATGGCCTTCCACATTTCTCTATCCCTGGTGGCTCTAAGCAAACCTTCTCCTGTTACACCATGCAATCCTCGTTCCGTCAACCACATGGTCAGGTCCTTCAAATATGTTATCCATTGCTTTCCCCTGTCTCTTTTTCTCTCTATCTGGTCTGTTAGTATCAGATTCTCCAAGCCTTTCTTCCTCATTGTGTGTCCCAGGAACTTCAGCTGTCTCTTCCTGATGCTCAGTATTAATTTCCTTTTTGTTTCCATCATTTCTAAGACCTCATCATTGCTCACATGCTTGATCCATGATATTTGCAGCATTCTTTCTGTTTCTTAATACTTTACTCAACTTCTGGAATGCTTCCGTTGCCATGCCAATTCGCCTTCGGATTTCTGTGTCGCACTTTCCTTCTTCTGTTATAATGCTTCCCAGGTATTTAAATTTTGTACCTGTTTGATTCTAGTATCCCCCGACCTGTATTTGGCATTTTGGGCTGCCCTTTTTACTGATGACCATGCATTCCGTTTTTGTGCAGTTTATTTCTAGTCCTTTCTTGTTACTTTCTTCTACTCCCTTCTGTAGGAGGTCTTACATCATTTTATTTAAAAACTGGGGTGGCCTAATAATTATGGCCAGTAGTGTATATATGGTAATACTAATAGTAATATTAACTGTTTCCTTAAGTGGAAACATTCAACATTCATTGACTGAGCAGCCAGTGCTATTTTCCATTGAAATTTATTCAGAAAGTTTTAGGGAAAATAAGTTTCTAATTCCGAAATTGTTGTCATCTTCCTTTTTAGCCTTTTGCTCAAAGTAGTGTCAACATTTTGATTTTGTCATTATTTTTTCTTTGCGTTTTATATGATATCAATTGAAGTCATGGCTGCTGTTAAAAATCCTCAAGTGATGTAGTTTCTCTTATTGCATAGTTCTTTGTAATTCTGTATTTCCAGTTCACAAGATTTGAAGGTGGACAGTTCTGTCCAAGACCTACAAGGTTCATTAGCTTGAAGCCATTTTTAATCATTGATCCAAGAATGTTATTTGGACTATTGTCCTCATCTTTGTTGCCATTTGCATGATGTTTTGGCTGTTGTATGCTCTGGCCTTCTTCAGGTGCTAGGAATTTCAAACTAAACCCTTTATTACAATTACTGGGGTATATGAACTCTATTCCTTGCCTAGAACCTCTTCTAGTAGTGATGAGTTATCTCCCTCTAACCCTGTAAGTTACTTGCTCACCACTGCTGTAGCCTGGTATTGAACTCACAAATCTTTGGGTCAAGTCACAGGAACGAACCAACATCTATATCCACTCCTAGCACCTGAAGAAGGCTAGAGCACATGATGGCCGAAACATCGTATAAATGACAACAAAGATGTGGACAATAGTTCAAATAACCTAAATACTGTAAATACTACCTCATCTCAGTAATATATCTAAATAAGAAAGTGGTTGTATATAATTGAAAGTTTCGGTATTTCTGAACAAGTTTAGCACCATGTATAACATCCATATGAAAGTTTTGATCTGATGAGGCTATATAAAAAAATAACTCAGACTCTTAGGTTAATGTTTTGGTTATGTAGAAATTTGTGGTATATTGCAAAACTACCTCTAGTACAACTAACAATATGCTCAGTTTCATTTTCTCCTATACTAAATTTATTAAAACTGATCAATACCCCAAGGTATTTGAAGTGATTAGTATTAACTAATTCCACATTCTGAAATTTATAAAGTACTTGCCATTACTGCTTTTATTCCGTTTCCAGATCATAGTTTATGTTTTGGAAAGGTTTGACCCAAGTTCCACTTCTTGGACTACATAGTAGAAGATGCTGATATCTTTGTTCAAGATCATTCCCATTATATCACCAATATATGTGATTTTCTCGACATAGGCCTTAATAGAAGATGCTGGTATCTTTGTTCAAGATCATTCCTATTCTAAATATAAAAGCTTATTTCATCAGTATATCTTTCTTTTGCCTTTATAGAAGATGCTGATATCTTTGTTCAAGATCATTCCTATTCTAAATATAAAAGCTTATTTCATCAGTATATCTTTCTTTTGCCTTTATAGAAGATACTGATATCTTTGTTCAAGATCATTCCTATTCTAAATATAAAAGCTTATTTCATCAGTATATCTTTCTTTTGCCTTTATAGAAGATGCTGATATCTTTGTTCAAGATCATTCCTATTCTAAATATAAAAGCTTATTTCATCAGTATATCTTTCTTTTGCCTTTATAGAAGATGCTGATATCTTTGTTCAAGATCATTCCTATTCTAAATATAAAAGCTTATTTCATCAGTATATCTTTCTTTTGCCTTTATAGAAGATGCTGATATCTTTGTTCAAGATCATTCCTATTCTAAATATAAAAGCTTATTTCATCAGTATATCTTTCTTTTGCCTTTATAGAAGATGCTGATATCTTTGTTCAAGATCATATTCATTCTAAATATAGAAGCCTATTTCATCAGTATATCTTTCCTCATCATTTGTACATTGGCTTTAATAGAAGATGCTGATATCTTTGTTCAAGATCGTTCTCATTCTAAGTATAAAAGCTCATGTCATCAATATATTTCCCCTCATCCTCAGTAGACTCAAGTTGGGAGGGAAGCAGGGATGCTGTTTTCTATTTGTAGATTCATTTGGGATTGGCTATGGAATGTTTAAATGATAGAATATGTTAACTACATTTGTTGGAATGTTATATTTCAATTTTAAATATACATGCATCATTTAAATGAATTCATATGTAGAACTCTTTCACAGAGCTCAGAAATAATTATCTACATTATATTTTATATGTATTTTAAATATCTTATACACATTTTAAAATGCACATAGTAAATGATTTGTAAAATAAAATAATATATAAAATATGAAATATTTTAAATGAAATATCATTTAAATGAAATATCTTGTACTTCTTCTGGACTTATGTTAAAATTCCAGTTCTTGCATGATCACTGAAGTTAAGCAACATCGAGCCTGGTTAGTACTTAGATAGAGAATAATTTGTGAATATCAGGTGGTGAAGCTTGGATGTGCAAGTGGCATAATGGATAATGGATCACAATTGGAATTAGAAGAACTGAGTTCCAATTCCAGTCTAGTTCATTATATTCACTTACATGCAAATACCCTTGGAGAAGGTAAGAATTCACCTCTTTTCAACCCCAGGTATGGATTAATAATAATCAGGTATAATGCCAGATGACCTATGCAAATATATTTTCATAGCATTGCCTAAGAAGCCAGGTGCAAACGAGTGTGAACTACACCGAACTATCAGATTAATGAATCATATTACAAAACTGATCGTCCGAATACTGATGAATAGAGCAAGAAGCAGAATCAGGCCAAAGATAGGACAAGAACAGTGTGGGTTTGTCAAAGACACTGCAACAAGGAACGCCATATTTATAATTAGGATGTTCTCTGAAAAGGAAATACAATTGAAGAAGGACTTATACCTGTGCTTTATTGATTATGCAAAATCGTTTGACAAAATATGCCACAAAGAATTGATCAAGATGCTCAGCAGCCTTGACATATCGGGGAAAGACATTAGGGTAATTAGGAATCTCTACTGGCAGCAAACTGCATGCATACGGACAGGTAACGAATTCAGCAGTTATACAAATCTAGAAAGGGGTGTAAGATTGGGTTGTGTATTTTCATCGGATCTATTTAACTTGTACAGTGAGAATATTTTGATGACCCTAGATGTTATGCCAGGATTTGTCATCGGAGACCACAATCTGAACAACATAAGATACACAGACGACACAGTGTTGATTGCAGACACGGAAAGGAAACTGCAGAGCATCCTGCAGAAGATAGCTGAAGAGAGTGACAAGAAGGAACTACAAATAGACTGCAAGAAAACCGAATGCATAGTCATCAGCAAAAAAAGCAGCCCAAAGTGCCAAATACAGGTGGGGGATGTTAAAATCAAGCAGGTTTGAAAATTTAAATATCTAGGAAATGTTCTAACTGAAGATGGAAAGTGCGACACAGAGATCCAAAAGCGAAGTGGCATGGCGAAGGATACGTTCCAGGAGCTGAGTAAAGTATTAAAGGAAACTTTCACTAGAAACAAAGACGAGAGTACTGGATTGCTATGTGATGTCAGTACTTCAATATGGCAGTAAATGTTGGACAATATCTTTGAAGATGAAAGAAAAACTTGAAGCAGCTGAAATGTGGTTCTACAAAAGGATGCTGTGGATATGTGGACCAAGTATGTGAAGCATGTGAGCAATGACGAGGTGTTGGAAAGAATGGAAATATTGAGCATCAGGAAGAGACAATTGAAGTTCCTGGGACATGCAATGAAGAAGGAAGGCTTGGAGAACCTGATACTGACAGGCCAGATAGAGGGGAAAAAGAGACAGGAGAAAAACAGTAGATAACATATTTGAAGAGCCTGAGCAAGTGGATAACAGAACTGGGGCTTCAAGACATTACAGGAGAAAGCGTGCTAAGAGCCACTAGGGATAGGGAGATGTGGAAGGCCATGATTGCCTACGTCCTGAAAGGACAAGGAACATAGAAGAAGAAGAAGAAGAAGAAGAAGAAGAAGAAGAAGATGTATTTCATACTATTTTTAGTATTTATTGCCAAGTGGATAATTCTAAATGAAACTAAAATGGTTCTTTTGTTAATACTGCACAATAACATGTGCATCAAATGAACTGTTCTGGTGTCCAGTTTTTGTGCTCACTTCCCCATGCTAGTCTCTTCTTCTTATTGGTTGGCTAAAGCAAAGACTTCCTGGCTGCCTTGTAAAATTTTGCAAAGTAATAATAACAAAAGAACCATTCTATTTTCATTTAGAATTATCCACTTGGCAATTAATACTAAAAATAGTATGAAATAAATATTTTTTTTTAAAAACTGGGGTGGCCTATTAATTATGGCCAGTAGTTTATATATATATAATGTAAAAATTTGTCATTTTAATTGAGCAGGTTCATGCCAACTTCATCATTTCCTGAGAACAACATAATGATGTCTTCCCTAATTGGGGCTGAGTTTTTTGTTGTATCCCATTATTTTCTTTTATTTATTTGGAGTTTAGTGTGATTTGATATTATGTAACAGTGATCTTATTTGCGATTGTTTGTTTCTTTTTTATTTTTATTGTACAGATGTTTGATTTCTTTTTAATGCTTTTTTAATTTATGCATGTGTGGGTGTCTGCTTAATTGCTTTTTTTAGTTGGCTTGTTCTCATCATTTAAATTGACTTATTTTTGTTGTGTTGACCTCTTTTATTGGTTTGACCTTTTCTTACTCTGTTGGCATGTTTGACCACTTAAAGATTTTTTTAGGTCATGGTTGGGTGTTTGTGTTCTTGTGTAAATTTGTTTTTGTGTGTGTGTTTTTATTTGTTATTTTTATAAAAAAAGTAAAAAAACAAGACACAACAAAAAACTGAGCTCTGATGAATGAGTGACGACATCATAATGGTGTCCTCACAAAACTTCAAAGTTGGCATGAATCTGCTCAGTTAAAGCAACAAATTCTTTGCATTAAACAACAAAGGCTCTATCTCCACCCTGATATTGAGCACTTTACTATAAAAACCAGTTTACTAAAATAACTTTTATCAGTAAAACTACTGAAAGAACAACAATCTTGGCCCTAAACATTATCACAACTCAATACTATATATATATATATATATATATATATATATATATTTAAATAAATTATTTGAAGTACAAAAATATATAACACCTCGAACAAGGTAAACTTCAAACTTACAAGCATATAAATGATGACAAATAAAAAATAAGAAACAAAACAACAACTGACCGGTTTCAATCCAGTTTTTCATCAGGGTTCAACTGGAACTTTTTAATTCTTCAATATTTTCAAATATTAAAACTGAAGATGAATATGACAAGGGCAAAAAAAAAAAAATAGTGGGAGGCAGAGAGGCAGGCACAAGATGGTAATAGTGTGGAGTCATAACAGACATTCTCTCTGCTTGCAGAGAGATGGAATCCTAATTTTAATTTACAGAGACTCCAATGCCTGTAAGTGAAACATGGAGTGTGAACCAGGCAGCACAGTGAACTTGTCCGCACTAAAGTCGGTTACACAATTTCTGCTACTTATCAGATGTTTAGTTAAATGTTTTGTTTCTTATTTTTTGTCACCATTCATATGTCTGTTAGTTTACCTTGCTACATGCCATTATATATATTGTCATCGTCTTGCGGCCTTGGCCGAGATAGAACTCACTACACCCCTCCAGTATTCCCTGTGCATTTGGAACCCTGGTGCAATTTGTAGTGAAATTCATAATCTTGTCAAATAGCTGAATACTTGATGCTTCACCAGGGCTACCAAGGGTGTTTTTATTGTGACACCAACACTAGATGGGTTGCCTCATCCCATTATTTAACCCATAACAGGAGGGAAGTGATAGATTAATACCTTTCCCAAGGGTACTAGTGCTTAAGTGAATACAAGGAACTCAACTGGAATTCGAACTCAGCTCACCGATTTCTCCTTCCACTGCACCACAATGCACATCCGTTACTGAACGCTTACAGCACCTGCTATTCCCAAGCGGTCACCCATCTAAGTACTGACCAGGCTCATGTTGCTTAACTTCAGTGATCAAATGAGAACCGGTGTATTCAACACGATATGCTGTAAGCTGTATTATATATATATATATATATATATATATCCAGGTGAAAAAAACCTAACAGTTTTAGAATCTTGAGTTCTCCAGCATTTACTTTTTTAAAAAGTGCTCAATACAACATAAATTGGAGAGCATAATATAATAATATAAATAAAAAAATAATTTAATTATATATATATATTAAAGTGGGTACTGTGGTCAGCATAGTGTGGTGACAGTCTGTTTCATGCTTGGATGCAATCTTCAGGTTTTGAATTCAGAATCCACTTTTCTATTTTCTACTTATAATTACATATACCATATTTCTTATATGGAGCACTTTTACTCATAAATATAGTAGAAATTAAAACAATATTTTATATATTTATATATATATATTTTGTCAACATATACTGTTAAATATAAGAGACAATGAATGTCTATTATGTTTAATCATGAGCCATTCTAAACGTCATATTTGGCTTTAATTTCAGTTGAAAATAAAAACAAAAATTCTCCAACATTTGGATAATTTTTTATTAATTTGGTTCTAAGCTTATGGCTCACATGAGCCATCTTCAGAGAGGTTAAGATGGTAATGCAATAACATCCACCATCACCGACGATTTTATTTTGTGTTGACATAAAACTCTACTAGGCAACAGCAATAGTTACCAAAAATAACAAACGCAGTTCGCAAATTTGCAATGTGGTTCTATGACGTCGCACCACGTGATAGCGTGAAATGACAACAGAACTATGTATTCAAATGATACACTCATAGACAAAGACATAAGAAATGATATTCAGAAGTTTCAAGGTTGCAGTTCTTACAATAGTGCAGGAAATTGATTATATATATATATATATATATATATAAAAGGCAAGATGTTTGTGTGTGTGTCTGTTTATCTGCCTGTATGTCTGTATTTTTTCAGCCCTTTTATTTTAGTTTTTGCTTTGAGTTTGGCTCTAAGTAGGTATAATTGTAGTTCTTAGTCTCAGCCATGATACCATTTACTCAAAGAACTTATTTAACCTTCAAAATTCAGTTTACAATGAAAAACATTAATTTGATATTGATACCAGGAAATCAAAATCCATTCATTTTTTTTTCTTTCAGTCTATGGTTTCACTTTAACTGGAAACAACTATTGCTTTTTAGTCTTTCGTGCCAACATCAAAAGAGTCAGGACCATGGATTAGTTTTAAACTTTTCATTACACCCAAGCAACGCCGGGCTATACTTCTAGTATATAATAAAAATATGCATTTTAAGTATACCTTCATGCAAAGTAACTGAAATTGATCCAGTTTGTTTCTTCACCTTGATGACACAGCAAACAGTTGAACGCCTGACACCAACAATAACCGCACACTTCCTGTAAGGCTTGTCAGTGTGTTTATGCAGTATTACAGTTTTTGTACACTTCCCTTAAGCAATGTGCATTGCAGATAACGGCTGTAGGACAACTAATTGACAGTCGAGACAATAGTTTCTGGGCATTATAAAAATCTGAAGCAATTACAGATGACACAATATTTTCAAGGCCAAGCAAATTTCATCTAATAGCCTGGAAATAGATTCATATTTGTGCAAACCATTGCAAATGACATAATCTCAGGAAAAATAGAATCAATTACACCCTGTAACTTCAGTGGGTTTAAAACTGACCATTTGTACAGAAACTAAAGCAATTGTTTCAATTAATTAGCACAAAAATGTATGCAATATACATCCTATATATATAGTCATCCGCAGACAGATCTGTTTCGCTGTATCAGAGCTTATCCGTATGGTTAGACAGCCAATTGCTTTTTACCCAGGATTGAAACCCGACAATTCTACCTCTGAGCTACAGGCACTTGGAAGAAGGAGGCAGACTTTTTAGCATGTACATTATCATTATACACACATCCAATAGCTGAGAGTGTTCTAATTCATTGCTGAATGAACGATGCGTATATGCCAGAGTAGCTACTGTTTTACAAAGTCTACCATTCATCCAGAGTGCTCAATCAGGGTGTGAGAGCATAAATAGTCATCCGCAGACAGATCTTTTTCGCTGTATCAAAACTCATCATATTTTCTAAACATACATTGTTAAATATAACAGACAATGACTGTCTATTATGTTTAATCATTAGCTTTTGTAAACATTGCAATTTGGCTTTAATTTCTAGTGAAAATAAAGACAAAAATTGTCTCACATTTAGATATTTTTTTTATTATGCTGGTTCTTAGCATTTGGCTCACATGAGCCATCTTCAGAAAGGTTACAGGGACATTAATCTAAAGACATCCACCATCTCACTGTGACACAAATCAACTAGTCTAGACACTTAAATAAAAAACTCTAAGTCAGTCTTCAGAGTATTTTTTACAGATGTCACAGTGAGACTTTATATTAAAACCACTCGAATATGAGTTATAACAGTGGTGATGAGAAATCAAAACTTATACAAGATGTAACAGGAGTGATGGGGATATTTGAAACTCATACCAAGTATAACAAGTAGAAAAAATACTTGTTGCATCAGTGCACAAGATACCAGTGACGATAAGAATTTGAACTTCCTTCGTTTAATTTTTTTCTTCAGTTATAGAAAAAAAGAGAAAAAGAAAAGCTGATATTCTTCCAAGGTGGAAGAAATATTAGCTTCTATGGTACAAATTCAACAACAACAACAGCAGCAGAAGTTGTTGGAACTGCAGAAACAACAACAAAATTTGATGGGCATAATTCTGAAAGAAACAGAAAATTCTCCAAGTTCTTTTTGCTTCAAAGTATTTGCAAATACAATATTTGAATTTACATACAATCCAAATGATGAACTTACCTTTTCTGTGTATTTTCAAAGATACAAACAAATTTTCAGAAAAGAATGCAGTGACTGGGAAGACAAGAGAAAAACTACTTATATTTATTAAAAAAATTAGCACTGGTAGACATGAAAAATACTGTAATTAAAAACATTAGCACTGGTAGAACATGAAAATAATGTAATTAAAAAAATTAGCACTGGTAAAACATGAAAAATACTGTAATTAAGAACATTAGCTCTGGTAGAACATGAAAAATACTGTAATTAAAAAAAATTAACACTGGTAGAACATGAAAAATAATGAAATTAAAAACATTATCACTGGTAGAACATGAAAAACACTATAATTAAAAAATTAGCACTGGTAGAACATGAAAAATACTGTAATTAAAAAAATTAGCACTGGTAGAACATGAAAAATACTGTAATTAAAAAAATTAGCACTGGCAGAACATGAAAAATACTGTAATTAAAAAAATTAGCACTGGTAGAACATGAAAAATACTGTAATTAAAAAAATTAGCACTGGCAGAACATGAAAAATACTGTAATTAAAAACATTAGCACTGGCAGAACATGAAAAATACTGTAATTTCATGATAAAAGACAGGTGAGATTTCTTTTCAAGAAACATTGAATATTCTGTCAAAAAGTTTTAGTAACAAAAATTCGTCATTCAACACTTATTTGAAATGTATCAATCTAATGAAAAAAAAGATAAATTTTTTGTTTCAATAATCTAGTTAACAAGGAATGTGAAAGATTCTGATTAAAGGAACTGACTCCAGACATGTTTAAAGAGTTAATTTTTATTCAAGGGTTAATGGTTCAAAAAGACACAAAAATACGTCAAAGATTTTTAATGAAACTTGAACAGAACAATAAAGTACAAGAAATATCAGATGAATTCCAGAGAATCCTAAATCTGAGACACAAAACAGAAGAAATTCAGCAAAAACAATGTGCATACATACACGTAAAAAAAAATTAATCCTTGTTTCAGTTGTGGAAGGATATATCTTGGAGATGACTGTACGTTTAAGATTTTGAAATTCTACGAATGTGGTAAAGTAGGACATATAAAGTTACACTGTAAAATGAAACTAAGAAAAAATTCTAATAGGAAAAAAGTTTTTACACAACATTGCTACAAAAAAAATCAAAGGAAACAAAATAAATAAAATTTTTGGATGTAAAAATGCTACGAGACACTGGTTTTGGTATCACAATAATTAATAAAACTATATGGAAAGAAATCAGAAAGCATATATTAAAAAAGACTTTTAAAGTTGTGAACAGTGTCTCAGGTGGTAAATTATTTTTTATTGGTGAGATTTGTAATGTCTCATTATAAATGTGTAAAAGTAAAGGCTTATGTGTTAAAAAAATACTACAAACTTATTCGGTACTGGCTGGATAGAATTATTTAAATTTTAGAATTTGCCTTTAAACATTTATTACAAAAATGTAAGTGGGAAAATAACCATTTTTTAAAAAACAGAATGAATATTTAAAGGAAAAATTTAAAAAAATTTTCTGGGTGTTCTGTCAAATGACTTGGGTCAGTGGTGCAAATCAAGGCAAAATTTCTAGCAAAAAAAGGTTTGATGCTAGTATTTAAACTGAAACAGTGTGTATCATTAATAACACTGGATCAAGTCAAGGAAGAATTAGACAGACTTGAAAAAATAGGTGTAGTCGAAAAGATTAACCATTTAAAATAGACAGCACCAACAGGGTATGTAAAAAACAGTTTTGCTGATTTTTCAAGTTAGTTAAACAAGTGTTTAGAACCTTATAGTTATAAGGTTCTAAAAAATTAACTTTAAATTAACATTAACAAATCTAGAAGAAACATTCAGCAAAGTTAAATAGTGGAAAATTTTTTTCAAAACTGGATCTTTCTGAAGTGCATGTCACCAGCAGAATTAATGTTTACAAGAAAAATTAAATCGGTAGTCGACCAAGTAAAAAAAAAAAGAGCAGATAACAAAAAGAATACAAAATTTTCCAAAACTGGAGAACCGAACATGTGTTGGATTAGCAAAAGAAGCCTTCCAAAAGCTAAACAAGGTGAGTAGAAACAAAAAAAAAAAAGTATCGGAAACAAAGAAAAGAGTGCTGGATTGCTACAAGATATTCATTTGCTTATATAGAAGTGAATGCTGGAAAATTTCCCCAAAGATGAGGTAAAAATTAGAGGCAGCTCAAACATGGTTCTGCACAAGGATACTGAAAATTTCTTGGACATGGCTAGTAAACAAGAAGAAGTTCTTAAATAAAATGTCATCAGAAAGTAGACTTGTACTCAGGATCATGAAAAGAAAGCTGAAATTCCTTGGATATAATGAGGAAGAAGACTTGGAAAATGTAACTTTCAAAGGCAATACAGAGAGCAAGAGAGACAGAGAAAAGTATCAAGACATTAAACTGACAAACTTGTGTTTATGGATGATGGAATGGGGTGGGCTTGGACTTTAGCAAATTTCTAAAAATCAAACAAGATGGAAACTTGATGAGATCTATGATGGCCTATGTCCTGAAGAGACACAACAAATAGCAGAAGATATATATATCAAAATATATAATTCTATATATTTTTCTAAGATGAGGTTTGTAATTATTTATACTATTTTTGTTTTTTAATCATTTCACCTCAAGCAAGGCTGAACTGCCACTGGTGTGCAGGTGTTTACAGAAGAGGTGAGATGAGAAAGAGGAAAAAGTTACAGGGGAGTCAGAGAATGAGTAAGAAAAGGAAGAGATACAGGTGTGAAGAGGGCTGCATGAGAGTGGAGTGTAAAGGAAGAAGAACATGATACAAGGGTTGTCACGGAAAGGATGTAAGTCAAGAAGATAAGAGATGGCAATTGACTGTTGTCATCATTTTGTTGTCATATTCAGACGGTTTGACTGTTGTAAACTCTGGCATTCTTCAGATGATTGGTAATTCAAACCAAATCCTTTATTTTATCCTCAAGATCATACAGCCCAGTGAATAAAACCATTGGTTGACTCCAGTGACTTCACCCAAAGAGCTATGAGTTCAATACTTGATGACAGCAGAGGTGAACAAAAATTTGGAGAGTTGAGTTAAAAGGGAGATAACTGATATTAAAATATCCAAAAGAGGCATGACACGTGGAACTAGAACAATCTATGCCTGTAAACAAAATAGAGTGTTCAGTTTTAAATTGTAATCACCTGAAGGAAGCTGGGGAATACAAGAGTTCAGTCATTGTGAATATGGCAACAAAGATGAGGATAACAATCCAAACAATGTAAATAGTGTAAACAAAATATATGTATATTCAAGCACATATGCATTTACACTTTTAGAAGTACTGATTTTATTGATTTCAACTGGTAATATCAGCAAAAGATTACAAAGGTCATGTAGCAAAAGACTATAAACATCTCCATGGTAGAGAACAAAATGTCTCCTTCATGGGAGAATACACTCCTTCATGGTAGAGTCACATCAGGGTTTTGTATCATTTCTCTGATATTCATTTGATGTTGACTTACAAGTATTTACCTTTTTTTCTTCTTTTCCTTCTCTTTGGTCTGCAGTTTCTCTTTTAACTTTCTGGAACATTCAGCATTTTCAACTTTGGATACAACAATGATTGATGAAATATCAGTCAGTTAAGTGACATAGGTGGTGCACGCTTTGAGTGATCATGTCTCGAAAAAGACATGACTGACTGAGCAGAAGATTATCTGCAGTAGTTTGTCATTGCTTTCTGTGGTAGACTGGTTGTCAGCCAATGTTATAGAACCCAATCTGTCCTATTATTTAACCCATAACAGGAGGGAAGAAACAGATTAATACCTTTCCCAAGGGTATTTGTGTGTAAGTGAATGCAAGGAATTCAACTGAAATTCGAACTCGGCTCCCCAATTTGTTGTTCTGAGTTGATAACCACTGCACCACAACACACATCACAAAGATGAATGGGTTAGATTTATTCAAACATAAGGAAGAGATGATTTTCTAAGTGTTGCTTAGATGTGGTACAAGGCCGAAAGTATGGGGCACACAATGAGAATCAAACTCACTTTTCAGTTGTAATAGGTTCTAGCGAGACAAGCTTGCTGACCATTACATCATGACGAGATCTATCTAAACTTATTTATAAATGGAACTTTGTGTGTATGTGTGTGTGGCTGTGTGTGTGTGTTCATTATCTATAGACTCTGAAATGGCTGAATTGATTTTCTTGAAAATTTACACAGTTGTACTATAAATGTCTGCGAGTGTTCTTAGCTAGGTTTTGTGTCGAGGTACCCCCAATAAATATTGAAAATCGATAATCGAAAAAATCGGGTTATAGATGGAGTGGTCCGATTTTAATCAAATTTGATACACTCATAGACAACGACATAAGAAACGATATTCAGAAGCTTCAAGGTTGCAGTTCTTACAATAGTGCAGAAAATCGATAATATATACATATATAAAAGGCAAGATGTTTGTGTCAGGTTTGGCTCTAAGTAGGTATAATTGTAGTTCTTAGTCTCAGCCATGATACCATTTACTCAGAGGACTTATTTAGCCGTCAAAATTCAGTTTACGATGAAAAAACTTATTTGATATCAATACCAGGAAATCATAATTTGACTTACATCCATTCATTTTTCTTTCAGTCTATGGTTTTGCTTTAACTGGAAACAATTATTACATTTTAGTCTTTTGTGCCAACGTCCAAAGACCATGGATTAGTTTTAAAGCTTTCATTACACCCGAGCATCGCCAGGCTATACTGCTAGTAAAATATAAATGATAAAAATAAAAAAACACAAAGATTCTAGTATATATTTTAGAGATGAGGTATTGTAACTATCTAAACTTTTTTTTGTCTAGACTGTTGGCCTCATCTTTATTGTCATATTCACAATGTTTTTGGCCATTGTAGACTTTGGTCTTCTTAAGGTGATACCTGTTAAAATTCTTCTGGCTTTGGCCTTCTTAAGGTGATACACATTGGAATTTTGAACCAAACCTTTCATTTCATCCCCCAGTATAGATTGTTCTAGTTCCACATGCCATGCCTTTTCTAGATATCTCAGTTTCTCTTTAGTAACTCAACTCTTCAAATTTTGTATTGAACTCCCAACTCTTCAACCAATGTTTTTCGAACTAGGCTCTCTGATTTGTCGTTCCGAACCAATATCCACTGCACCACAAATGCACATTATAAAACTCATGAAATGCTGATGTTATTCATGGTGGAATTTGGTACATGACAATTTTGCTTTTATGATTGATAACAGATAATAGCAATTTAGAACATCAAAAAACAGTAATGACTTAAGTCTAAAGAAGTGTATTCTATTATATACGTATGGGAAAGCACAGATCTGAATCAAAGATGTATATCTTGATTAAGCACACAATGCATATAAATATTTTTGTCTGCATGTACCTATATAGGTATCAGAATATGTAAGTATATATATATACATAGACATACGTAAATATATTACCAACAGCATGTAATAATACTTCTATCTAATACCAATATGCGTTTATAAGTATTCATTACATATGTATATTATGTATTTGGGCAGCAATCTCTCTTTTATGCAGGTTTCATTGAAAATGACATACAAGGTATTATCATTAAGAAATTTTATATGATTTTTGATGTATTTTATGGATTTTTTTCTTTCAGTACTAAAATTAATTCAACTGGAATTCGAAATCGGAGAGCCAAGTTTGAATTCCAGTTGAATTCATTGCATTCACTTACGCGCAAATACCCTTGGGAAAGGTATTAATTCATCTCTTCCTTCCAGTTATGGGTTAAATAACAGAACAGATTGGGTTCTATAGCCTTGGCTGGCAACCAGTCTACCGCAGAAAGCAATGGCAACCTACTGCAGGATAATCTTCTGCCCAGTCAGTCATGTCTCTTTCGAGACATGATCGCCCAAGCGTGTTTCACGTATGGCACTTAACTTACTGACTAAAATTAGTTTTGGAATTCTCTTGTTTTATATAGTCTTGCTTTTCCAAGTGCTTTCGGTTATACTTTTAGCCATTATCAAGGATGAATTTTATTTTATGTGTAAATGAACATGTGTAGAGCTTATGAATATCGAGTCATGTGCATGTGTTATATTCCGAACACTGTTGCTTACTTTTTTCCATGAAATCTGTGTAAATATGTGTGTGTGTGTGTGTGTGTGTGTGTGTGTGTGTGTGTGCCTATTTGTGTACACACACATATAAGATATCACACATTGAGGGCCGGTGTTAAAATAATAGTGCTAAATGTCATATAACAGAGCTATAAACTATATATTAATAAATATACATTTTCTTTTAAAAAGACTCAGAGTTTCATGCACAACACGATCTTCAGGTGATGAGTAGAGACTGACCGTTACATAATCTAAATTTTAATAAAAATATTTCGTATATTCTATCATGAAAAACTAATATTTGCTATGCATGAAAGTCCAGGTTGTGCTACTAATGAGGAAAATACCTATATTTAGAAATATATATATATATGAATCTGCATTGTGGTGCAGTGGATATCATTTCAGAACATGAAATCAGAAAGCCAAGTTTGAATTCCAGTTGAAATTGTTGCATTCACTTATGCAGAAATACTCTTGGGAAAAGTATTGATCCATGTCTTATCCCTCCAGTTATGGGTTAAATAGCAAGACTGATTGGGTTATATAGCCTTGGTTGGCAACCAGTCTACTGTAGAAAGTAATAGGAACTCACTACGGGAAATATTCTGCCCAATCAGTTAAGTTTCTTTCAAGACACGATTTCCCATGCATGTCGCATATGGCAATTAGCTGATATATATATATATATATATATATATATATATATATATATATATATATATATAAACACACATATATATATACATGCAAGCTTCCTAAATACAAATACAGAAGTGTATATACACAGAAATATGAATGTAAATATTTGAGTATACATATCTATCATATACTAGCAGCATAGCCCGGCGTTGCTCGGGTGTAATGAAAGCTTTAAAACTAATCCATGGTCCTGGAGCTCAGACTCAGCCTAAAGAATATTTGTGTGAAGTTTGGTGAGAATCAGATAAAAATTGTGGATTTGTATAAAGGACATACAGACAGATAAACAGACACACACATAAACATCTTGCCTTTTATATATATATTATTGATTTTCTGCACTATTGTAAGAACTGCAACCTTGAAACTTCTGAATATCATTTCTTATGTCTTTGTCTATGAGTGTATCAAATTTGATTAAAATTGGACCACTCCTTCTATAACCCAATTTTTTCGATTATCGATTTTCGATATTTATCGGGTGTACCTGGACACAAAACACAGCTAAGAACACTTGCAAACGCTTATAGTATAACTGTGTAAATTTTCAAGAAAATCGGTTCAGCCATTTCAGAGTCTATAGGCAATGGATACGCGCACACGCAGACACACACACAAAGTTCCATTTATAAATAAGTTTAGATATACATATGCTTGAGTGTGCATATGTGTATGTGTATGTATACTAAGAATAATTATACATTTGTTTCTGACACCTCTACTCAAAGTTTCATATATATATATATACACAGATAGATAAATATGTATATTAAAAATAATTATACATTTGTTCTTTACCCCTCTATGCAACATATATATTATTATATAAAAGGTATTGATAGAGTGGCTAGCCAATCGCTGTTGCCAACACCTGATCATGCACATTTTTGATTGCTCACACCACAGCAAGCTACTCTGTTATTTATTCTATGTTGCATGGATCTTAGTTAAATTATTTGGGTGTGGTCATATAATCTGTCCTGATCAACACCAGTATGCTCAATCCCTTGGTCATGATATACATATATATATTTTCACAGTGAGGTTCACCCTGTACAAGACTCAGTAGCCACTCAAGGTAGTGAGTTACAGAGTAAGAGGCAGCATTTATGCAGATATGTAAGGTAGAAAATGTTTGACCTTAGACTTGAATATATTAAGATTGTAGTGATCGAGAAAAACTCCTTGGTTCCAAAGTGCAGTGGTTTGCAAGAAGAAGCCATTCAAATGTTACATACATCCATGTGCATATTTATTGAAACAGCTGCTTTAGTTCCCTTTCTTTCACCAAATCAAGCAGGTACAAAATTTTAAATACCTTGGAAATGTTCTAACAGAAAACAGAAGGTGTGACACTGAGATCCAAGGGCAAATTGGCATGGCAAAGGTAGCATTCTAGAAGTTTACTAAATTATTAAGAAACAGAACAAATTTGCTAGAAACAAAGAATAGAGTACTGGATTGCTATGTGATGTCAGTACTTTAATATGTCAGTGAATGTTAGACAATATCTTCGAAGATGAAGGGAAAACTTGAAGCAGCTGAAATGTGGTTCTACAGAAGGATGCTATGGATATCATGAACCGAGCATGTGAACAATGATGAGGTTTTGGAAATGATGGAAATGAAAAGGAAATTAATACTGAGCATCAGGAAGAGACAACAAAAGTTTCTAGGACTGGCAATGAGGAAGGAGGGCTTGGAGGACCTGATACTAACAGGCCAGCTAGAGGGAGGAAAAAAGAGACAGAGAAAGCAGTGGATAACATATTTGAAGGACCTGTTGATGACGGAACGAGGGATGCATGGTGAAACAGGAGAAAGCGTGCTAAGAGGCATCAGGGACAGGGAGATGTGGAAAGCCATGATCGCCTATGTCCTGAAAGGACATGGCACATAAAAGAAGAAGAAGAAGTGACAGGGTGTAATCAGTTACTACTTTCTCCTCAGGTTAGGTAATTTGCAGTAGTGTGCAGCATTATGAATCTGTTTTCAGGGTGTAAAATGAAATTTGTTTAGCCTTGAAAAATATTGCATCATCCATTATTGTATCAGATTTCTATCACACCCAAGCACTATTGTCTCGATTGTTGATTAGCTGTCTTATATCTATTTTCTGTCATTCCAAGAAAGTCTACAAAAATTTTAATGCTGCACAAATACACAAGCAAGCCTTACAGTGAGATCATAGATACTGTTGGTGTTAGTGTTTCAAACGTCAGTCATGTCATCAAGGTAAAGAAACAAACTGGATCCATCAGTTCAAAACATAAAGAAAAATGAAGTTGCAAGAGAAAAACAATGCCAAGAGATGATATAGGATCGGGGAAAGTGTGAATGATCCCAGAAAGACGTCATTCATTTTGTTTCAATTAATTTGCACAAGAGTGAGTGTCTCATGAATGGAATATGAAGGGAATGAGACAATTTGCTACAATGCACTTTAAGTTGGTCCACCTGCTAAAACTAAGAAATACAGTTTGCCGAAGCATTTCCGTGAAAGTTGTAACAGAGGAGTGTGAGGATTTTGAAATTTTCTCTGTTAGTGATGGATTGAAAAGAAGAAATTAATTTGTCGCCTACAAAGATACGGTGACACATTTGGACTGGTAAATGAGGACTGATCAGCTCTTGTCTAAATGTAACTTCAGTACTCTATTTGAAGCCTGATCTGGCTCTAGTAAGCTAGAGAAAAGGACAAGGATTCAGGTACGTACAGAAAACCAACCATTTTGCCAACATTTGAGGTCTGGGTTGAGTTTAAGTCTTAGTATTTGTTCAAAGAAATGGACCCTCCTGAGGGAACATCCTATCATTATGACTAGTTCAGTATCCAACTGGTGATGATAGAATTTAACAAGTTTGGTTTTTAATTCATTGAAAGTAACCAGCCAGATTTTGCCCCACTGAAATAGATCAGAGAAAAGGTCAGCTGCCAATATCTAGTCATCTAGAATTTTGAATATGTGCCTAGATACCATTGTGTTATCAGCAAAGATATTCACAAATGATCAAAATTTTCTCTTAAGCAGATCATTTATGTAAAGTAAAAATAAGGTTGATCTGTTAAGCAACCTGAGGATGCCTGTGTTAATTGCTACTTGCCTAGAGGACTGACTGTTAATTGACTGGTCAGAGACCTACCCATTAGGAAGGACCTTATAACTAAGAAAACTCATACAATGAGACATATGCATGTGTGGGTGTGTGTGTGTTAGCATATATATATATATATATATATATATATATAGAAAGTGTGTGTGTATATATGTATATATATATATATAACAATAGTACACTTGGTATACAATCCAGGTAAATGTTGATAGAGACGAACTCAAGAGAACTAAATGTTAAATTCATTTATTTAATTTAACAGTCATATAATTTATAAAATATTTTAAATTATTACAATGGGTAATACATATTTACTGCGTCTTGACGTTTTTATCGCGGCTTGTCAGACCCAAATGGTACAACAGTTGGTCCTCACAATATCCCCCTCCAAAATTTCTTTACTTTTATTTAATTTTACATAGACACTCACATGTCCATATTAGAATAGACATTTGTAACAGTTATTTATGAAAATTTCTCCCTCATTCAAAAAAGAACCCCAAAGAAAAAGGAAAGCAAGGATAAAGAAAAGATAGATGATTGATTAATGTAAAGAAGAGAAAAAGGGGGAAAAAGGGGGGGGAGAAAAAGGGGAAACAGAAAAAACTGAATGGAAAGCAAGAAGAGAAAAAGAAAGGACAAAGAGGTACAATAAAAGTAAATACAGTATCCTGAGAAATAAATGTTGACACCATTTCTCATCATACCACCTAACTGTTTTCTTAGATAAAACACAGAAAAAGTTCACTATGAAATTTAATTTAAAATATACTGATATATATTTACGGTAGAAAAAAAATTGTACATCATAATTTTAATACAATTTGAAAAAATAACTACTCTTACTATTATTTTAAAAATTAATGCTGATTTAATAAAATATTGTTAAAATAATTAAAAATATTAAAATTAATATAGAAACAGGAAAAATTTGATAAACCTAACAGAAGGGGGAAATACACAAAAAGAAGGAAAGAAAAAAGAAGAAATCACAATTGAATGGATTTTAAAATAATTAAAAAACATTAAAAAAAAACGCTAGATCAAAACCAACGTATATAATTCATTCTTAGAAATGTGAAAATGAATTTTTACCCTTAAATTAAAATATACCAACTATAGGGAATATTTATGGTGAAATATAAATCCTAACATAAATTACATTATAACCACTAGTAGTAATTTATTCTAACTATGATTCAAATAATAACTCCCAATAAGAAAATATAATTTATTAAAATACAATCTTAAAAATTATCTAAAATACTAGCAATACTAATAATAGATAATCATAGTAAAAAATAATAATAATAATAAATATTAATAATAACAAATAAAACAATAAAGAGATGACAAATATATGTATACATACATATATACACATACACACACACACATATACATATGCATTTATATATCCATGTATGTATCAAAAAAAATTTCTCTTAGATGTAATGATAATTATAATAAAAATAAAAATAAATATAATAATAATAATATTCATTCTATCGCAAAAGAAGACAAAGGATATTATAAAAATACCTATAAATATAATAATTATAAAAAAATAACATATAACAAGCTTTTGCTGTAAACTAATATTAACCTGACATGGAAAATTTAGCTGTAATATAGTATTAACATACATGTCAAAATTTAACATTGAAATTTAATTTAAAATATAATGGGATATATTTATGATACAAAATTAAATTGGGTAACATAATTTCAATACAATTTGAAAAAATAACTACTCTTACTAGTATTACAAAATATCCTATTAAAAAAAATTCAGTTAAAATAATTAAATCATCCAAAAATTAAACGTTCAAAAGATAAACATAAAAAGAGGGAGGGGAGAAAATAAAAAGAAAGAGATAAAAATTAGAACAATATAGAAATGAATTTAAATTAAATTAATTTAAAATAAAGTTCCTATATTAAACCAATGTCTATTACATTAATATATATTCTTAGAAAGGCGACATGGGATTTCCTCTTGAATTAAAATACACCAATTATAGGGTATATCTGCGGTGAATAATAAATCATAAAACATACATCCTAATATAAATTACAATATAACCACTAGTAGTAATTTATTTAAAATAAAGTTAAAATAATAATTTCTGGTAAAAAAACCTAAATAAAAATTAAAATATAATTTTAAAATCCCCTTAAATAATAATAATATTAATAATAGACAATAATAATAAAATAATTATAAAAAATTATAATAATAGAAAATACAAATTCGTAATAATATATATATATATATGTGTGTGTGTGTGTGTGTGTGTGTTAAACAAAATTTCTATCAAACTTTAATAATAATAATAATGATGATAGTAATAATAACAATACTCATTCTATAAAAAGCGAAGAAAAAGGAAACAAAAAATACCTATAAATGTAATAGTTATAAAAATAAAAATAAAAAACAAAGAATTTCAGAAATTCAAATTAAAAATTAAAACAATCAAAAACAACCTTTGCTGCCAAATTATATTAACAGCATATTCTAGAATTTTTCAAAATAAATGCTTTTTTAAATTAAACTTACGTAAATTAATATAATTTACACTAATTCAAATCACAACCAGTATTTGTCTATATTATTTTATATCTGTTTTTGTGTCTGCATTTAAATATTAATTCATTCCACTGATTAAGTAGTTTCTTAGGATTATTATATTTTATAATCAACAATTTTTCCTCCAGGCATAAATTGCACCTACCCATGAAATTGCTGGGAGTATTGGCATATTTCACAATCCTCCATCTGACCAGTGGGATAAATCCTCCGTCTTTAATATTCCAGTATTACTTAGATAGGCAGTTTGATGTTTCAAGGAGGCATTGAAAAAAGATTGTCTGTGGTTGTACAGTCTCTGCTTCCAACTACCTGCAGATATCCCTATATAAACTCTTTTATTTTTGGGGTCTTCCACTGGTCAAATAGTGGCTTCATAGATAGCTCTTTTGGAATTACATCTGTCATTTACTGGACAATTTGTCTTATTGATCCAATTACAGGAAGGTTTGTCTACTGAAGGTTTGCTAAAGAAGTCTCTAAGTAATTTTTTATTATGTGAATTAACTGTGTTTTGCATGTTTTTTGTGGTAGAATAACTAATTTTAAGAGTTTTCTATTGAATAATTGTCTTAAAGGGTGGTGTTGGTGGAAGTGTTTGCTAACTAAATTTAAAAAGTATTTACCTATGTTTACATTGGACAACTTGCAGAAAGGAGGGTTGAACCATATTATTTTTCTCTTTCTAACTTTATTTTTGTTTCTAGTTTTGTCTTTCAATTTTTCTTCGTATAATATTTCATCTTTAAAATCCCTCTTCTTTAGGGCTTCATTGTATATTGTTTTATTATCATTAAATATTTCCCTATTAGAAGATAATTTATTAATTCTAATTTTGACTGTTTTGGGTATTTGTTTTATGATAGATTTAGGATGATTAGAGTTAACACTAATATAGATAGGCGATTGATTACTTTTTTGATACGGTTTAAATGTATTTTGGGATAGGTTAAAGCTAATATCTAAAAAATTAACAATCTTGAGAGTAGATGAAATTTCTGTTTCAAAGCCCAGTATTTTAAAAGCTCTAATAACTTTTTTTAGAAATTCTTGATGTCAGGGGACCATTACTGTCAGGGATATACATAAGACCATTGTCCTGGTAGATACCTCCTTGAGTGGGCTCAACAACTCTACCGAGAGTATATAATATATATATTCCTATCAGATCTGCAATTTAAGCTGAATCATAAGCCCCCATTGGGACATCAAAATTATTGCTAATATTTTTAGTCCAGGTAGAGTCAAAAACAAATCTATCTATCTATCTATCTATCTATCTATCTATCTATCTATCTATCTATCTATATTTGCTCTATATGTATTTATATACATATATATTTAGAGCTCTCCTAGAGAGTTATCCTACCACTTTATGTACAGGATACTTCTTTGGATTCTTCTATATTTATAGGGACATTCACAGTGTTTGAGGACCTACCACATGGCTGGTCTTGGAACATGCTCAAATACTTTTTAAAAAGCCATATCTAAATGTCTAATACATATTGTTTGTGAATTAATAAATATACATATGAGGGTTTACACATGTATAATTTTATTATTCAGGTATTAATAAAACAGTGCTCTATGTAGTATGAACAGAGCTATTATAATGAATATATATATTGTTTTATGTTCCATGCATTATGCAATCATCAGGTGCATATGTATATGCACATGATGATTGTATAATGCATGAAACTCAGAGTAGTGCCATTGATGGAGAACAATATATATCTTCTGTTATGTGTAATCTTCCTTCAGGACATAGGCAATTATGGCCTTCCACATCTACCTATTCCTTGTAGCACTTAACACCTGTTCTCCTGTTACCCCTCTCAAGCTATGCTCTGACATCTATCTGCTCATGTTCATAGTTATGTCATGAGTAAGAATAAATAACTCAACAACAGGAATAGGTTAATTGTTGTATTCCGTGAAAATAGTATTTACAAAGGTTATTAGAACACAATACAAGAATAGAGGTTAATCATCTCAACCGTCGTAAGATGTAGTATGAGCAATGGGTACTTCTGGGTCGTCACCGGAAGTCTACGACTGACTTGTTGATCGGCTGCTCGGCACACTCTCCTCACGTAGATGCCACCATTACTTTACATAGTAATGGAATAGTCCATTATAGCCAAATAGGTGCAGGCGTCCCAACCTTCATCAGGTATGTTACATGCTGCTTTCCCCTGTCCCACTTTCCCCCTATCCATTCCATGAGCATTAGATTCTCCACACCCTCCTTCTCCATTACATGTCCCAGTAACTTCAGCTGTCTTTTGATATTAAGTATCAGTTTCGTTTTCATTTCTATCCTCTTCAAAACTTTGTTGTTGCTCACATGTTCAGTTCACGGATCCTCAGCATCCTTCTGTAGAACCACATTTTGGTTGCTTCCAGTATTCAATAATGTCATGTAAGGCAATAAAGTTACAAACATGCAGGGTTTACTCCACAACTTCTTGTCTTTTGTAGCTTTTAGTATATTTTATCTTTTTGCTATCTCTTCTAAACTCTTACAATCTAAAAATATTTTCTTGTTTTAAATAACTTGCAAAGGGTTGATAAAGTGTAAAAATGAATCAAATCAAAATCTTCTTCTTCTTTGTGCTGTTTCCTTCAGGATGTTGATGCTCATGGCTCTCCACAATTTCTTGTCCTTTGTAATTTTTAATATAATTATCCTAAATCCTGTTCTGCCACTTATTTACACAAACTTGTTAGATAGTTCATTCACTGCTTTCCTTGGTCCCTCCTGCAGATATTATGACATGTGAGTGTCAAATTTTCTAAGCCTTCTTTCTTCATTATGTTCTCTAGAATTTTGAAATATCTCTTTCTGATGTTAATTATAAGTATCCTTTTTCATTCCATTTTCTCTAAAACCTTGTTGCTGCTCACATGTTCAGTCCATGGATCCTCAGTATCCTTCTGTAGAACCACATTTTGGTTGCTTCCAGTATTCAGTAATTTCAAGTAAGGCAATAAAGTCATGAATATGCAGGGTTTACTGATTGTGAAAAAATATAATAAAAAGAAATACAGAGAGAAGAATAAAATAACTGGAATTAAGAAGAGAAAAGATAATGATTGACATTGCCTTTAAATTTTTGGCAATCAAAATTGACTAGAAAGTAAGCTGAAAGAGAGTCCTGCAAATGAGAAGTGCAAGAAAATAATTTTTTAGCACAATGGTTATGGTTATCTCTAGCCATTTCAACTGTAAAAGGCTGAGACTTTGTCGCCAATCAAATGCTGCTCTTAAATTCATAAATAGTGAAAAGTTCATCAGATTTAGAACAATTGCCATGAAAGTTATTCCAGAAAAGGTACAAGGAAGTAATATAGTATTAATGGAGAGAAGTTTGTCAAGCAAAGTCATGCTGAAGTTTCATGAATCTGCTTAGTTAAGTGACAAATTTCTCCACATTATTCCTATCAACGTTCTCTTCCTATCTTTATACTGAGCACTTTATGGCAAAAAACCTGCTTGCTAAAATATCTTTATCAATAAACCACTAAAAGTACAGCCATCTTGTGACTAAGAATCATCACAACTCAACACTATATATATGAAAGTCTCATTAAAATGACAGACAGGGTGTTATCATCAAGTTTTTTATATAATTTTTTATGAGTTTGTGTAATTTTTTCTTTTCAGAACTCAATTTATATAAGGATTGTACAAAGGTTTTGTACTTTCAAGTTTTAGCCATCATCAAAAATTAATTTTGTTTTACTTATAAATAAACATGTGTAAAGTTTATGCATATAGTCTTGTGTCTGTTAAGTTCCGAACACGGTAAGCACATTGTTACCATGTTCACAATTGATGCTATTAAATGTAGGATTTCTCTTCTTTATTAGTAATACCATCATTATTTTTAATCTTCTGTTGCATGTAGATGATGTGATTATGTAAGTATTATCAACAAGTACATCACAGATAGGTCGATGAATGTTTAAATGAGATCAGATAGAACTCTTGTGGGAAAGGTACAATTTCAATCTTCATATCAATTTTGTGGTAGTGTAGCAAATATAATTGTTATGAATCTGGATAGTTGAGGAACACAGTTCTTCAAAGGACATATAAATTTGTGAACGACACTGGTTCTTTGCAATTTAGATTTTGCTGGAGGATTATTATTATTGATAATAATCAATAATAATCAATATATGATATTGATTGTTAGCAGTTTTTAATTTTTTATAATAGATAATTAATTTAACTTTCTTGTTTGAATTGTTTGATGTTGCATAAATTCAGATGATATTGCAAAGTGGAGATTTGTCCTGTCTGTAGTTAGTGTGCATTTGATTTTTGTAAAAAAACATTAATGTTGTTTTTGTCCATGTGTTTGTGGGTTTTTGGTTGCCATTGGTTATGTTATGAAGAAAACATTTGATATAGTAATCAAGTAAATAACTTTGAAAGCCATTATTGACAATTGTTTGTTTCAAATTATGTAGTTCTTTGAAGAAAAGTAGTTGGGCAGATAAATTCTCGTATGCTCTCATGAGAAAATTTTGAATAATGCCAATGTTGTGAAAGTATTATTACTAGAATCTACAAGAACATCCAGAAATAGAAGTTTGTTTTTTTGTCTAAGCTTATATGTGAAGTTGAGAACAGAATTTTTTTCAAAAGTAGTTTTAAGATGATCGATTTTGCTTTTCTTGTTAGCTAAAAGGAAAATATCTTCAACTTATCAAACATATATTTTTAGTTTAGTAACTTTTTTAAAAATTATGTTTTTATGTGGGACATATAAACGTTTGAGAGGTAAAGCCCAAGAGAATTTCCTATACTTACACCATCAGTTTGCATGTAAATATTGCCATGATGGTCATAAAAAGATACTTTAGTTGTGCAGGTTTTTAAGAATATTAGAATTGATAGATGGGGTGGGATTGAATTATGATTATATACAGAGTTTTATTATTATTATGTCAATAGTTTCAGCAACAGTTTCATTAGTAAATTTTCAACATCAAGCAATGTAAGGGTGCCATTGTTTAGAGTAGTAGATCTAAGAATTTGAAAGAATTCATGGTTTGACTTAATAATTAAGTTAATTGATATACACAAAATATATATATATATATATATATATATATATATATATATATATATAAAGTAAAATCCTTGAAATTTGGTAAGGTAAATTCCAAAAGAGACAAACTCCAAAGAGAACTCCATGTCAAAATTTATTCTTAAATTTAACGGTGTATTATAGTCAGGAAACAAAAGTTAGATATTTTTACAAATCCATTGGTAATAATATATTTTACGGCTGGCTCCACCGCTTGTCAGACCAAATTCATACAACAATGAATATGAAATTTATCCAGACAAAGTCAAGTGAAATAGAAAAAGGAAAAAAATAAATATTAAAAGGAAGAGAAAGAGAAGAATAAGAGGAAAGGGGGTTTAACTTAACGTATTATATCTTATCTTCATGCAGTGACTTTGACCTAGATTCACAAAAAATTTTCATTAGTGAAAAAAATGAACTTTGACCTGAGTGGCCAGTTGTCTGTTTTAGATGTATGACGATTTGAAATTCTTAGCACCTGAAGAAGACCAGAACGTACAGTGGCTGAAACATTGTACAAATAGCAAAAAAGATGATGACAATAGTCCAAATAATGCAAATAGTGTAAATACTACTTTGTTTCAGAAATATAAACAAATAGTAAGTTTGAACTTAAATGTATTTTTTTAAGTTTAAAAGCAACTTTTGTTTAGGATATTTTAATTTTCTCAAGTAAACATAGGTTGCATCTATCATAAAGGTTATTGGGGGTGAGGGCCAAACCTATTCATTGAACTCAATACTGGGTTAAGTCCCTCCATTTTCCCAAAATCTTCAGGGAAGGGAAGTTTGAAATTTTATATTTGGGTTGGAAAAGGAGTGTTTATAGGATTAATAATGTTATTTAAGTTCTCCTGTCAAAATTCCAGTGTAAACTCGTGTTATGATCGAAGGCCTATAGAAAGATAACACAGATTCGGATATAAAGTTGAAAAGCATATTCTCGGAAAACGTAGTACAAAGGTAAATGTGGACTGGAGAGTACTTCCTCTCGCAGTGTCCTGATTTACTCATTCCCTCACTTTGTGACTACTACTCAGTGACTCCTCACTCAGAGTTGGTAGCCCATTTGTAGGTAGGTTCCCACAATATCCCCCAGCCAAGCCTTTTACTCTGTAAAAGTGTTTATTATTTTCCATAAATTTAATACCTTTTCTTTTTTGGATTGATTATTAAAGGCTTGGTAAATTTCCTATTTCTCCCCGACCTTCGTTGTTTGGGCATATGTTGCGGGGGTTCGAGGTCAAATGTGTCATAAATGATCTCGATGGATTCTTTCACTTCATCTTATGTGCTGTTGGAATCCATTTCATGTCCGTTTTTTAAATTGATTAATATGTCTTTTGTGGATATGTCTTAGTCTCTGTATTATATACACCATCTCGCCGAGTTGGTAGCCATATTATAAAGGTGTGGAAGAGTCCATTTGTAGGTAGGTCCCCACAATAACTTGATAATTATTTTTATTTTTGAGAGAGATGTTGGCTTGGTTGATCACTTGGGTAGACTTACCTTTGCCTTCCATGGGACAAATGTTGATGGACCTGCAATTGCATGAAGGTATTATACCAGTTTTAATATTAGTTTCATCTAAATTCTTTAAAATCTGTTTTTTGTGGGAATTAATGATATTATCTGTATTATGTGTGCAAGAATAACTAATTTTAATTATATTTCTATTAAAGATTCAGCAAAGATGATTATTGATATGAAAATGTTTATTTACATATTTCAGAAAATATTTATCAATGTTTATATTAGATAGTCTGTGCAATAAAGGTTAAACCATATCACTTTCCTTTTTCTACATCTACTCTTCTTTTTGATGACTCAGATTTAACAACAGGTTTTAAATATAACAATTTGTCCTTAAAGCCACTTTCCTGCAGGGCTTTATTATATATCTTTTTATTTTCATTGAAGATCTTAAGGCTGAAAGACAACCAATTAATTCTGGTATATACAGTATTAGATATTTGTTTTGTAAAGGTACAAGGGTGGTTGGAATTAATGTTAATACAGCTGGGAGTATCATTTTCTTTAGGATAAGGTTTGTAAGAATCATCATTTAAATTAAGGGTGATGCCTAAATAGTTGGCAGTTTTAAGTTAGAGAAAACTTCAATTTTAAATCCTAGTAATTTAAAGGCCCTAATAATTTTCTTATGGATCATAGTAGTCAAAGGCCCATTGCTATAAGTTCATCATCATGGTATAAGCCAACTTGTTTCTGCTATGCAATTGTATTTAAAGTATCTAAGATATAAATATCTACTAGATCTGAAACTTTGACTGAATCATATGCCCCCATGAAAACATTGAATTTATCATAGGAAGCTTTGGTCCAGTGAAATAGTCAAAGGTTAGAATCGACTTTTTGCTAGAATAATCTTAATTTACCTTTCAGTAATCTCTACATGTTTTTAACAACGTTAATAAGAGGTTTTTAGAGATAGAAGAATTTTATTTCTTTAATATTAGTAAACCAATTAATGGTATTGGAAGAACTCGTCCAGAGACTGAGGTGGAAAATGAATCAGTGTTCCCCAGTTATTCTTTTGATAATTTCCCTAGAAATTAACCCTAAATCACTTTTAGTAAGATTAGTTAAACTAGTTTGTAATTTATTATTAGAGTTAGGTTTGTGGGATTTAAATAAAATTACTTGCAATGATACTTTGGTTCAGAAATCATGTCTGATCTGAGGGTCATCATTTTTATACAAAAATAGAAAGGTGTGTAGGACTGATGTACGCCTATGCTTTATAGATCATGCAAAAGCAAGGTACATCACAAACTTTGGCAACGTACATCACAAAGAACTCTTAGAGCTACTAGATTTATTTGGGAAGGATATATTAAAATAATCCAATGCTCATACTGGGAACAAAACTGAATGAGAAAAGATAATGAATTCAGTAAAGACATAAAAATAGAAAGGGACATACAAAAAGGATGTATTTTATCATCGGGCTTACTCAGCATTTATATCCACATTCAATCATACATACGTTGGTAACAATTATTAGCAACATTGTTAACTACCTGATGAGACATTGTTCTTTCAATGTTGAAACAAATCATACAATTTTGTAGTAGTTTGTAGATTTTCACATGTACCAACATAATAATCTAAACTTATTTATAAATGAAACTTTGTCTGTGTGTGTGGCCATTACCTATAGACTCCAAAATGGCTGAACCAATTTTCTTGAAAGTTTACAAAGTTAGACTATAAGTGTCTGCTAGTGTTCTTAGCTAGGTTTCGTGTCAAGGTACCCCCAATAAATATTGATAAGCAATAATCAAAAAAATTGTGTTATAGAAGGAGTGGCCCCATTTTAATCAAATTTGATACACTCATAGACAGACATAAGAAACGATATTCAGAAGTTTCAAGGTTTCAGTTCTTACAATAGTGCAGAAAATCAATAATATATATATATATAAAAGGCATGATGTTTGTGTGTGTGTCTGTTTATCTACCTGTATGTCTGTATTTTTTTCAGCTCTTTTATTTTATTTTTGCTTTGGGTTTGGCTCTGAGTAGGTATAATTGTAGTTCTTAGTCTCAGCCATGATACCATTTACTCAGAGGACTTATTTAGCCTTCAAAATTCAGTTTACGATGAAAAATCTTATTTGATATCGATACCAGGAAATCAAAATTTGATTTCAATCCATTCATTTTTCTTTCAGTCTACAGTTTTGCTTTAACTGGAAACAACTTTTGCTTTTTAGTTTTTCATGCTAACATCCAAAGAGTCTGAGCTCTAGGACCATGGATTAATTTTAAATCTTTCATTACACCCAAGCAATGCCGGGCTATACTTCTAGTTAATAATAAACATATATATATATATATATATGTATATATATGCACACACACAAAGTATGTATATGTATATATATATGCCCAACTAAATGCACTCATATGCAGAAACCATACACAAACATATAAGCACAAAGCATGGACACACATGAACATATTTTCCAGGTGCAGTAAGCTTGGAAGTGGAGGAGGTGAAATGAATAAAGACCAAAAACTGGAACTCATCACACAATTTTCCAATTCACCTACGCACAAATGCCCTTGAAATCTACCTCTACCCTGTTAATCAGTGGGACATGTATCAGTAAATAATTGTTGTTTTACCAAAATTCTTATGATGTCAAAATATTTTCTGGTTTTTAATCATTGTTGATCAGCCATTAAAATCAAATCACTTAATCAAGCACAAATTGTTGTTATTTGTTTTAGAGAAAATAGAAACAAAAAAAGATTCTAAAATGTAACACCTGAAAGAGATAGTTGAAATTTCTAGGTCACAAGAGGAAAGTGGGCTTTGAAAATTAGATGCTCACAGGAGAAATTAAATGCAAGATGGAGAGAAGAAAAACAGTGCAGAAGGCAAAATTGATTGGTTCATTCATTTTCTACAGCTTATCAATACTATGCATGTTGTTTAAAACCAGAAAATAATTTTAGATTGTAAGAATTTATTTGGAAATAATAATGATTTAATGATACAAGTCTTACTAACTGAACTGGGGGAAGAAGAGAATGAGTTTTACCTTTCTCAAGGGAAATATAAGTTAATATAATGGACCCAACTGATTTGAGATTCTGCTGTCTGATTAACAATTCTGAGCCATTGATAATTATACCATCTGCTCATCCGTTCTTACCTTAGGTACTAACCAGGCTCAATGGTGATTATATGCTGGTGTTTCAATGCTATATAGTGAAGGCAAAAGGTACAGAGGAAAAGAATGGATGATCTACTTAGAGAAATCAAGTAAATAGATGGCATGACAAGGTTTAAGTCAGTCAGTTAAGTGCCATACATGATACATGCTCAGGCGATTATGCCTCGAAAGAGACATGACTGACTGGGCAGAAGATTATCCCACAGTAGGTTGCCATTGCTTTCTGTGATAGACTGTTTGCCAGCCAAGGCTATAGAACCCAATCTGTCCTGTTATTTAACACATAACTGGAGGGAAGAGACAGATTAATACCTTTCCCACAGGTATTTGTGTGTAAGTGAATGCAGAGAATTCAGCTGGAATTTGAACTCGGCTCCCCAATTCCTCATTCTGAGTTGATATCCACTGCATCACAGGAGACATAACAAAAAGTCAAAATTTATTAAGACATGCAAAAGAACAGGAAATTGTCTCTTGAAGATATAGACAATCATCATGATTACCTACATACTGAATAGACATGACCTGTAGAAGATGAAAAACCGCATGTTGCTTTTATCACAACTCTCTGAGTAAAAGCTGTTGTATCTATGAGGTGGATACAATCCACAGAGATAGTGCTGTGGTATTATTCAGCACAAAAAGTGCTAAAAAGATATACACAGAACAGTACAATAGTTACAATCACAGACAAAAAGGAACTTACAACACAGAGAGGAGGAATTTAGATTGCAATAGGCGTTGAATTAATCAGTCTGAATATTACTCTAATGACACTCGAATATTACACCTCGAATATCACTATACTTTATTTAAATAGACCATCATTCCATCTGCTTTAGTTTCCAGGTATCCTTGAAGATCAGTTGTTTTAGTTTAGTAAGACTGTTCTAGCGGAACTAATGCTTTGTCTTTTTTGGATCTAGGCACATACAGAGATAAACATCAACCTTGCAATGATGCATTCAATTGCAAGTGAGAAGCTTTCATTACTTAAATAGACCATTTCATCATTGAGAGTGCTACATGGGTGTCAACTACTCTACAACAAAGTCACATTTCATTCTTCTTATTATTTTAATTGTTACTTATTTTCAATCTTATTATTGTTGCATTTATCACCATTCTGGGCTAACACACATGTTGATTCTGAGAGCCATTATCAAAAAGTATGATAAAGCATTATAAAAATATGATTAGATAAAACTAGTAATGAAATATTAGCTATAGCAAAGAATTCTATCCAGATTTAAAATAAAAAAGCAACTTTTTTTTAATCATTTCACCCAAAGCAAGACAGGACTGCAAGGGGTTACAGTGAAAGAAAAGACTGGGTACAGTGGATATTGAAGAAAGGGTAAATGATGAATGAAATTCAAGAAGATAGAAGATGGCAGTTGATGTTACATTTAAATTTTTGGAGATTGTGGCTATCAGAAAATCAAGTAAACAGAAGGGAGTTCTACAGGCAGGAAATGCAAGAAAAGAAACTATTTGAGTAGAAGTAGGAGCTACATTTAACAATTTCGAAAGTATATTCAAGTGGATGGGGCACATAGGGAAAAAACTCATCAGAGCAGTAGCCGTGAAGATATTTGCAGAAAAGACTGAGAGAAGCCATGTCACATCAGTGAGAAAGAGACTGAAGTTGAGATGCCAAGTCAGCACTAATTAAATTGCAGATCCTTCTTTGGATTTTGTTGAAAACCTTGAAATAAATAGCAGAAACACCCAGCTAGATATATATATATATTTTTTAATCATTTCACTCCAAGCAAGGCATTCCATTGCCACTATTGCGCATAGGGCTACATAGGGGAAGGTAAAGAGGTGGAGTAGTTAGGTGTAGGAAATATCAGAAGAAAGGTGATACATAGGTAAGAATATCGAGGATGAGGGATGGGCAGATGGGAAGAGTGCTTGAAAGAATGTGAGTGAGTTATTGTGTTAGGAGGTGTCTATTGACCTTACATTTAAACTCCTGGAGATTGTAGCCATCGGGGAAGCAATCATGTGGAAGGGAATTCCACAGTCGGGAAGCTTGAGAAAGGAAACTGTTGGAGAAGAAATTGCGGTTACATTTTATGGGTTTCACTGTAAAAGGGTGGGATCTAGTTGCTAATCTGGTATCTCGTGCAAATTTGTACCTAGGTGGCACCAGTGATCTAAGTTCATCAGAGCAGAAGTTGTGAAAGTATTTATAGAAGAGGCACAGGGAAGCCACGTCGCACCGGTGAGAGAGAGGCTGCAGGCAGTCTTCCAGGTCGGTATCAATCACATTACAGACTCTCTGTTGTATTTTTTCAAGAAGCCTGAGGAGAATAGCAGGGGCACCCGACCAGATATGGCAGCAGTATTCAATGCACGGGCGGATGGTAGACTTATATATGTGCAGGACAGATTCAGACAGTAAAAAAACTTCCGGACCCTGCACAGAGAACCGACTTTCATAGCAGCGGATTTAGCAATGGATTCGATATAGTCATTCCATTTGAGGTCCGCTGTAAGTGTGAGACCAAGGAGGCGTAGTGTTTTACTTTCTGGGAGGCAAGCCTGGTCCATGCTAATGGGAGGTAGGTGCGATTGTCTATGATGGTTAATTGATAGTAGCTTTGTTTTAGAAGCATTAAAGTTTATGAGCCATTTCCTACCCCAATCCACTATGGATTGGAGGTCCTTTTCAAGTTCGGCTGCAAGGTTAGCTTTGTTGTCTACACCAGATTTTTGGTCGAGGTGAGAGTAAACTGTGGTGTCATTGGCGTACATACCTACTTGGGATATTATGGCAACAATATTCATTGTACAGATTAAATATTAAAATTGGATGAAACTAATTATAAAATAATGGAAAGAATAAAAAGCATATTGACACAGAGAATTGTGACAAAAGCAACAGTAATAAAATAGAATGAAATTACTAGTAACATAATAACTGAGGCCGTCAGTACAAGAAGGTAATTTCCACCATGTAAGTGAAAATCTGTTAAACATAACATTGCATTCCCTAAACATCTTCGAGCTCCAAGCAAGGCGATAACGCCACTGATGTGCAGGGGGCTATATAAGAGTAAAAGGATTAGAGGAGAATGAGGAGAAGGACGAACCAGTTAGAAAGGAGCAAGAGAAGGATGGGAATACAGGTGTGATGACAGTTGCGAAGGTGGAGAGAAAGGAAAGCATCTACAGGACAGTGTGGAAAGAAGTAGGGTCAAGTAGTTAAGAGATGAGAATTGACATTGCATTTAAATTCCTGGAGGTTGTAGCCATCAGGAAAGCAAGAATAAGGAAGCGAGTTCCACAGGCGGGAAGTGCACGAAAAGAAGCTGAAGGAGGAGAATTGTTGTCTGCATTTGGTTGATCTAACTGTGAATGGGTGAGACCCAGTTGCAAGTCTGGTTGCATGAGTAAACACCTGTTGCGAAGGTACCAGTGACTAAAGCTCATTGGAAAATAAGCCATAGAAGTATTTATAGAACAGACAAAGAGAAGCCACTTCTCGTCTGTGGGAAAGTGGCTGTAGTTGAGCTGCCAAGTTGGTACCTATCACATTACTGATTCTCCTTTGGAGCCTGTCAAGAACATGGAGATGAACAGCGGGGGCAACATACTTCTACTTGGAAAGCAACTTGACTGTATCATCAGGTAATCACTACAAGGTCTATAATCCTTTGGTTCACAATGATGCTGAATACACTCCCGCTTGACTGTGCAGGCTCATGTTGAGTGTTCATGTAGAAGGTATCTTCTGTCACATCCCAGTAGTCTTTTTTTATGTTCAGAGTGAACCAATATTTTTCTCTACTCATTATGGTTGTCATCTCACTAGTAACAGTGTATAATGTTTACCTTTAAAATAACAGGTCAGATTATTTATTTTTTCCCCTTCAAAATATTTTTTTTTCATGAAAATTCATTACAATACAAACCCCTGGCATATCCAATCAACCACCATAACCTTTGGCCAATTCTGCCCATGCTGTGTTGTTGATCTCAGAGTAGCCAAAGCAGGATCGCTCATCACCACTTGATGAGGATGGACCAGACTTGCGAGAGATTGGTATATGATTAAAAACCAGATTCAAGACCACAACGACACTCTATAGATTTATATATATATTTATATATAATTATATAGTTATGAATTAATTGTACATTGCAACATGGAAATTTCTATGTTTCTAGATAGATTCTCTTCATCAGGCAATGTTTGATGTTGGTCGTACAGATAATTTACATTTGAATACAAAAACCTTAGGTTTGCTGTGTATGTATGTGGGATATAAAATTTACATTTGTGTTTTTTTTAACTAATCAGAGCGAAGATTCATTTTGTAATTTGGCCCCAAAGAATACATACTGACTAAATTTTTCTCTTTTTTTCTCCTTTTTTCCTTCCCTTATCTTACTTTTCTCCTTTCTTCTTTTCTCTCCTTAATGGTCAAGATGTCAACATGCCTTTAACCTAATCTTATAATTTTCCCCCTTTCCTCTTTTATATTTTCTCGCTTAGTTTTATTGTCTTTGATGTGATGTGCCCATTTAGTACCAAGGCTGTCCTTTTCACTTTCTTATCATTTTGATCTCCTAGATGTTATTTTCTCAAAACGTTTGATTTATAAGTAACTTTTTTGTTCCTTCTTTTTTCTGATTTACTTACTTCTATCAACATTCCATCTTTCTAATATCTATTTATTTGTTGTAAAGCTTTTTTTATAAAAAGAAAAAAAAATTTATGCAAATAATTTTATGTTTCAATTTACTTTATTTTAATAGTTCATCAGTAATTATTTTCCTTAAGCACTTGAAAACAAGTAAAACTTAAATTTGACAATTTTTTCCATTTCACTGAAGCAGATGTTAATCATATGAGAGCATTATCACCTCCATATTACCTTAATTTCTTTCTTTCTTTTTGTTACTGAAACCAAACAGATATGTCTTTTTCCATGTTTTATCATAATCAAAATGAAATAGTCCATTATTCATGAGGTATTGGCAGACATGGGTGTGGGTCGTGGTGCAGTGAATATCGACTCAGAATGAGAAATTGGAGAGATGACTTCAAATTCCAGTTGAATTCATTGCATTCACTTATAAATACTCTTGGATACCTATTAATCTGTCACATCTCCCTCTAGCTATTTGTTAAACAGATTAGGTTTTATAGCTTGGTTGGTAACCAGTCTACTACAGAAAGTAATGACAACCTATTGAAGAAAAATTTTCTGACAAGTCAGTTATGTCAATTTTCAGGACATGATCGCTCAAGCATGTATCACATATGACTGACAATTGGCAGTTATATTATACATGCTAAGGAAGAAAATAAGCAAAATTGCAATAAGATAATAACAATTAATAATAATTATTATTGATAGTGGCAGTGGTAGCATTATTATTATGCAATTATTTTCTTTTGACTCTAAGTGTTAATCACTTTCTAGAATATTCTTGCCATTCCTTAGAGGCTTTCTTTCTGCAACCATTCCACTCAGCAATCAATGCCAATATTTTCCTTATCCATTCTTCTCGCCTGTCAGTCAATGTACCAAGTGCACCAATGACAACTTATATGAATGTGACCTCCTTCCACTACCAAAAGGCTTGCATGCTCAAACCTCAGTGGGTCACAGTTGATTACATTCTCTTCTTTCATTTGCTCTATCCGTGTATCAAAAAGACATGATGGATCAATGATTAACCTTTCTTTCTCCATTTCATTTTCTGCCAAAATGTCTGGTGTATTTCCCCATTGGTTCCAGCTTCATTCATACCATTATTTACGTTATTAATAACTGACATTTCACTCATAAATGAGGTGTGTTCTAAGGTTACTCCAAACCTATTATTATTAGTATTATTATGTTTGTGTCACATAGATACTTACTCAATGGAAATTCGATTCTTGAGGCACTGTGTCAATAAGACTCCTTACAAAACAAGAACTTTTTAGAGAATCATCACAGAATAAATAATGGTAATATTTAATCTTTATTTTTACAATGATATTCACCCTGTACAAGGCCCAAAAGCCATTCAAGATAGTGTTTACAGAATAAGAGATACCAACCCAAGTAAGGTAGATAGTGGCATTCAGAGGACACCAGAAGTGAAAAACAATGAGAAGGCTTTAGATGGAACTGGAAACTCACTCTTAAAGAGGGAACAAAGGATACACCTCTACTCCTGCTCAAAAGATTAGGAAAGAGTGTGAGCCAGGTGATAAGTGAACCTATCGCAAAAATGCAAAAATACTAACAAAAATGCAAAAATACTAACATAAACATAACTGTCAACATCGAGGCTAAAGAGCATAACTTAGGTAACCTGCGCATAAAAGAGTCCCTAATAATAGCGAAATTGCACCCGCAAATCAATAATCGACAAGAGCTTAACCTAGACTACATAACAGAATAGACAATGCTAACACTACATAACAGAATAGACAACGCTAACACGCACATGACACACACTCACTATTAAAGAAAGAAAAAAGTAATTAATAGATAAAATTTCAGACTTTTAGGTGGAGATGTTAGAAGTATAAAGTTAAAGTAGACTTTAGAAGGAACCAAAAACTTGGTCTCAGTTCCAATTCTTTCTAAGTTCTTTTTCAGTTTTCAGGTGGTGCTCCAAGCACACACATTATTCGAGGAATTTACATTTTAATTGACACCATGCAATTCTCCTCATCAAATTACATAATCCAAATTAAACTGGAAATGCACAAAATATGCCATTATTAGGCTTCTAATATTGTTATTAATATTGCTCAAAATTAATTTTAATTGACACCATATTGAACCAGATGATAGATGAATAATGTTAAACAATTATTATTATTGTTGTTATTAAAATAATGTTGATGGTGCTACCCTTATGCTTCCATGTTTTTTTTAACTAAATTAAGTGCTAACCCAAGGTAAACATTTTAATGTATGATTGAATATAACAATGTAGTAAGACTGTATTTTACTGCCTAACAATGCTTAAGGAAGAATAATTGATTATTATTCAAACTGAACAGTGAAAAAATCAGGGTAACTAATTAATCATCAAGGAGAGTAAGGAAAGAAAGATAAAATTAAAAAAGATAATTAGGAAACATAAAATTAGTTTCAAGAAGGCTCCTGAAAGGCTGAAACTTAAAATAAACCAAGTAATATTCATTAAGATTTAGTAAGACTACATCTTTGCCAACATAGTCACTTAAGTGACATACGTGATACACGTTTGCACGATCATGTCTCAAAAGAGACATGACTGACTGGGTAGATTCCCATTATTTTCTGCATTAGAACGGTTTCCAAACAAAGTTATAGAACCCAATCTTTCCTACTATTTAACGCATAGCTGGAGGTAGAAGTGATGGATTAATACCATTCCCAAGGTTATTTGCGTGAAAGTAAATGCAACAAATTCAACTGGAATTTGAACTTGACTCTCTAATTTCTCGTTCTGAGCTGGTATCCACTGCACCACAATGCACATAGTACTTGTCTAAAATGTTTCTATTTTTTACCAAAATACAGATGTAGGCTTCAGCCTGATTACATTCTAAAAACGGCTGGGTGTTACCAAAAAAAAATGGTCATATGAGTACTTTACCAAAAATATGAAAAAGATTACTGTCAGGAATGTTAACATTTGCCTGTATAACTGATGTGCATTGTGGTGACTATATAACTGATGTGCATTATTTGTGATGACTTGTTGCCACTTGGATGTGCGTTGTGGCGCAGTGGATATCGGCTCTGAACAAGAAATCGGGGAGTCAAGTTCAAATTCCAGCTGAATTTGTTGCATTTACTTACACACAAATGCCTTTGGGAAAGGCATTAATCTGTCTCTTCCCTCCAGTTATGGGTTAAATAACAGGACAGATTGGGATCTCTAGCTTTGGCTGGCAACCAGTCTACTGCAGAAAGTAATGGCAACTTATTGCAGGATAATCTTCTGCCCAGTCAGTCATGTCTCTTTTGAGACATGATTGCCTAAGTGTGTATCAAGTATGGCACTTAACTAACTGACTGATATAACTGCAACAGATGCAGGGACAGATGAGTAGAGAGAAAATGATAAGGAAATTAGAAGAAGTCATTTAAGAAATTATTTTCTCATTGTTACTACTGGTTTTGTCCCTAGCAAATACACAAGTCCAAATAAACAAGAATATAGTGCTTGGATCAAAGTCCTTTATTTCACTACAAATTACAGCTAGAAAACTTTCCTGTCATAAAATCAACAATCAGGCTATGTAGAAATATTAAAGATTGTTTTCATTAAGAGAAGACAATACTTCATTCTACCCTGTTGACTGTTACTGCAGAATTGTAAACAAAAAGCTATACCAGATAACAAACAACACATTACTTGAAGACTTCCAACAGCAGCAACAAAAAAGGACCATAGATGTAACTGGAAGATAAAATAATGATATAATCGAACTGTTAACTTTCCACACTGCCAAAAACAAAAGATCTGGAAGGAAAATTCCTAAGAAGAGTGATGATTGGATAACTTGAGAAATTTAATTTTCTGATGAAAATGATTTTAATAAAAGGATTTAATAAATTTCAACCAACTTTGACACTAACTGTTTGGTTAATGAATGGTGAATATTTCTTGAAAGAAAAAAACTAATAGCAATTATTATTTAGAAACATGTAAAAACTTTGAAATTCTTACATCTTAGAAAAACACGTGCAAAGATTAAAATCAGAAATCAAAATTTAAGCTCACTACAGAAGTGGTTTTCTCTTCTGGATCTGACATAATCTTCACACAAGGAATTAATACAAAGCAGGGCAGTTGAATTTTGATATTTAAGCCATGAGTCATATCAATTTCCTTATGTACAAAAATATCTACCAGTACACTGGTCTTATTGCTGCACATTTCAAGGAACACTTTGACTTCATTTATTAGATGTAACAGAACAGTGCTAATCTGTATTAACTTTTTTTCATATTGTTATGGTGAAACACATCTATTCCTCAGATAATGGACTTTCTCTCTTATATTAATAAGAGTTAACAGAAAGTTAACTCGAGAAGTTTTTGGGAAGTTCTTAGGAGTTTTTAGAAGTTCTAGAGAGTTCCTTAGAGTTCTATTGGAGTTCAGTAGAACTATTAGTTAGTTCCAGTTTGAACATAGTTGGACTAAGGCAGTTGATATTTCTTTGACGGATTGTGGGTAAAGACGAAGAACGGAAAATTGAAAGGAGGAAGAATCAATGTCTGTTGACGAGGCATGACCGGGTCGGCTTCTTAAAATTTCTTCCTTACATCCTGACGAGGTCCGTCAGATTACTGCTCCCATCTTGGATTGACTCAAGAGGCATGGTTAAGTAGTGAAATTTAGTCACATGGTTGGATCAAATGACATACCCATTTTTTTAGGTGTTAAGAAAATTTGACAGGGGTCATAGATCAATTTGCTATTTCCTATCCAATCAGAATCCAGAATCTTACTTTTCTAACCGACTTGTGAAATTTGCTGGGTCTGGGTTTTTCAAAATATTTTTCAATCTTTTTGATCCGATTTTGCGGGTGTGCAATTTTACTTTTTTGGTTTGAGTTATTTGTTAGATGATATAGGATTTGTCTCCTATACCCTTGAGAAAGGTATGAATCCATCTTTTCTTCTCCAGCTAAGAGTTAAATAGTAAGACTTGTGTCAGAAAATTATCGCAAAAATATTTTACAATCTAAAAATATGTTTAAGCTTTATCTTACCTGAAAGAAGCAAATAAGCCATAAAAAACAAAAGATCAATCCATATTTGAAAGATTTCTATTTGAAACTAGCGGTATAGCCCGGCGTTGCTTGGGTATAATGAAAGCTTTAAAACTAATCCATGGTTCTGGAGCCCAGACTCTTTGGACGTTGGCACGAAAGACAAAAAACAATAGTTGTTTCCAGTTAAACCGAAACCGTAGACTGAAAAGAAAATGAATGGATGTAAGTCAAATTTTGATTTCCTGGTATCGATATCAAATAGGTCTTTTTCGTCGTAAACTGAATTTTGAAGGCTAAATAAGTCCTCTGAGTAAATGGTATCATGGCTGAGACTAAGAACTACATTTATACCTACTTAGAGCCAAACATGAAGCAAAAACTAAAATAAAATAGCTGAAAAGAAAATGCAGATATACAGGCCGATAAACAGACATACACACAAACATCTTGCCTTATATATATATATATATATATATATATATATATATATATATATATATTATTGATTTTCTGCACTATTGTAAGAACTGCAACCTTGAAACATCTGAATATCGTTTTTTGTCTTTGTCTATGAGTGTATCAAATTTGATTAAAATTGGACCACTCCTATAACCTGATTTTTCGATTATCGATTTTCGATATTTATTGGGGGTACCTTGACACGAAACCTAGCTAAGAACACTCGCAGACGCTTATAGTACAACTGTGTAAATTTTCCAGAAAATCGGTTCAGCCGTTTTGGAGTCTATAGTTAACGGACACACACACACACACACACACACACACACACACACACACACACACACACACACACAGACAAAGTTCCATTTATAAATAAGTTTAGATTATATTTGCTAGATTCTCTTTTTGGGTAGAAAAGAACTCAGATGAGGCTATGCCAAAGAGCAGAGTCATGTCTGAGGAAAACAGACAAGAACCCGACCTTGCCTGATAAAAAGTCTACAGGAAATTTTTGCCTGAGCTTAAGGGCTCAAACCTCTCACATTAAAATTCGACCTTGTGTCACAACCCGACCTCAGTAGGAAGGTATATATCCAAATCAATCCATATTTATGAGTTTTGCATACTTTCCAATATGTTTCTGTTCCTGCCCAATCTGCTACATTTTTGCTCTTTTGGTGTACATAGAATTACAGAAGAAATAAGGTTTATTGATTCTTGAATTTGAATAAGTGGTCTGAAGATATTGATCTTCAATTGATTTATTTGGTTTATGCCGTATTGTTTTATTTTATTAGTCAATTATTTTTGACAGCTTCCATTTTATCACCGGAACATATCTTTTGTCTTGTGCTACAATTTGCCATCAGTTAAATGAATAAATATCAATCTCATTCTCTTTATCATTGTTAAACAAGTGGAATGAAAAGGTAAATGCGAATTATTATTATTATTATCATTAAGTTTTTCCCCTCGTTTAATGGCCTAATAAGTCACAATCAAAACTGCTTAAGAAGTCTGAGATTGTACATTTGAGAAACATTTAACAGCCGATAATTTGCAAAATGTGCAACAACCAAAAAAAAAAAAGGGTTTTAGAAAACATGCTGCCAGCAATAATCAATTAGGTTGATTGAACTGTAATCTGTATTGATCAGATATTTTAAGTAGTTATGGTTAGTTCAAGCAAGAAGAAATGATTTAGATTAGCTGTACAATTGGTAAATATCTTCAGCAGATTCTCATATATAAAAAATATGTAGGACCATATAGATATATACATACATACATATGTGCCCGTGTATTTATCAAAGTTCGAACATGATATTCAAAAGAATATTGTTTTTTATAAACAATTTCACAAAAAATCACAAATATTCAATATAAGCACCACCTGTGACATGACACATGCCAAGTTCATAGTCCGGCCAAACATATTATAGCATGTCATCCATAACATTCTTTAGCCTGGGAATTTTTTTGTACCACGTCCAAATCTGCTTTGCAGTAGGAACATTTTTTTAAAATTTTCTCGGACATCTTAATATATAATGAACAAAACAAGATCTACATTAAAAATTCAAATTCACGGACCCATTGATTTTGTTAGAAATAAACGAATTTACTCTAATTTACAAAATCTTGCTTAGCACACATGCAAAAGTGAATCCAAAACAAAACTCATGAAATTTCACACCTCGATGCGAAATGTTTTTCGGTCAATAGAAAATTAGGAAACATCTAAAAACAAAATTCAAATAAGCTTCAATTATCAGAAACAAGTTTGTTTACGGACCCTTTTCGCGAGATGACGTGAAGTTTGTTTGTTGTCCAATGGAAAGGCTAAAATCACATCCAGGAGTGAAATCGCAAATGAGCTTTTCAAGCACCATAAACAAAATAAAAGATGGAGCAAATTTGACTGCCGCCAGAGAGAAGAAAACGAGTGTAATTAACACATACCCTTGACAAACGTCAAGCGATCGTTATTATTATTACTTCTCTCTTTCTCTATCACCTCCTTCTTCTTCATCATCCACCTGTATGTCTTTGCTTATACTTGATAACCGAACAGAACCCTTAATGACTGAGCGAATACTTAAAAAATATTTCTACCCAACAATAACGCTCATACATACATACATACATACATACATACATACATACATACGTTCCTGTCTACGTACACATAAACTCATTCTTGCAAGGACTACTACGAACTCTTGATACCCTTAACTTCTTGATACTGTTTCTCACTAAACATTAACTTCTACCAATTCATGTTATTTTTTCTATTAATAAATTTCTATTTAAACATGATATAAGCACCACCTGTGACATGACAAACATCAAATACCCTTGGGAAAGGTATTAATCCATCTCTTCCCTCCAGTTATGGGTTAGACAACAGGACAGATTAGGTTCTATAGCCTTGGTTGGCAACCAGTCTACTGCAGAAAGTAATGGCAACCTACCGAGGGATAATCATCTGTCCAGTCAGTCATGTCTCTTTCAAGACATGATCGCCCAAGTGTGTATCACGTATGACACTTAACTGACTGAATGAACTGAATAGAACCTGTAGCAGCCACAGATCTATTTCCTTTCGCGAATCAGTGCCCCCGACGGGAGATTCGGTCACTCACTGACCAATCAACGGGCGGAGCGCATTGATTCCTCTCTAGAACTATTTTTCCTAGTCCATTTTGGTAGAACGGACGAAAGGCAGAGAGCCATGAGCCAGCGGGAGTAACGGACGTCTCTCTCAAATCGCTGCCGCTGATTCCCCTTGGAATACTTTCGCTGAAGACGCTGCTGCTAGCTTCACCATGGACACTTACATACTACCAATCTTGTACGTTTACTATATAATAAACCATTCTTTGTTGTTGTTCTAAAAGGAAGTTTCGTCATTCATTTGTGTGCCTAAAAAATATAGTGTTGGGGAAATTAAGCATTTCCCATAACCCTATAAACCCTTTAAGACTAAGCAAATCCTTCAAAACCATTCCAACCCAAAGATAATGCTCATACATACATACGTTCCTGTCTACAACCACACAAGTTACTACTATGAACTCTTGATACCCTTAACTTTTTAATACTGTTTCTCAATGAACATTAATTTCTACCAATTCATGCTATTCTTTTCTATTAATAAATTTCTATTTAAACATACAAAAGGTAGAATTGTATTTTTCCACAAAATTCACCTTTTGATAACCTTTTGATAACCTTCTGATAATACTGGATAAAACCTGTAAGTTGTAGGATGTTTGGTTATGTTTCATACAAGGCCAATTCAAAAAACATTAACCATCTTCCTACTTCTACAAATATAAGCACCACCTGTGACATGAAATGCCAAATCCAGTCAAACATGTCATAGCATGTCTTCCATAATCTTCTCTAGCGCCCGGGAATTTCCTTTATCTTGTTCAAATTTGCTTTACATTTGGAACATTTTTTAAATTTTCCCAAGACATGTTTGATATAAGCACCACCTGTGACATGACACGCATCAAGTCCGTAGTCCAGCCAAACATTTTATAGCATAACATTCTCTAGCGAGTTGGAATTTTTTACTATGTTCAAATCTGCTTTCCAGTTGGAACATTTTTTTAAAATTTTCTTAAAAGTGCATGCTGCACATGCTTGTTTGACTGTGTTTGAAGATACTTTAACAAAAAAGGCATTTCATTTTTAGTGAACGCTCTTCTTTAAAAAAAAAAGAAAAAAAGAAACATTCAGCATTTTGTTAAGATTTGAGATCATCTGAGTTGGAATTGGCTATGTTATTAGACTACAAAATTATGTTAATTTTTTTGGTGGGAGTCACCCTGTTTATATATATTTTTTACTAAAGAAAATAAGTAAATTTTTATTAATCCAACATTTTTTTATGACTTTAAATGTTATTTTTTTGGATAGTCGTATTTATTTATAAAACAGCATACTTATTTATTTTCGTCTATTTTCAAGAGTTAATTTCTTTAATATAACATTTATAGCAGTAGACAAAAATAAATATACTATTTAATAAATAAATGGAGTATCTACTCAAATATGAGTATCCATGAAAAAAAGCAGTTAAAGGGTTTACCGGAAATCAAATAGCAACACTTTAAAGAAATGAGGATTAGAAAATCAAAGAGAAAAGAAAGTTAAGGAGTGAATGTAAAATGGGGGAAAAAGCGACGAAACGGATAGATAATCAGAACATCCTACACATATGCACATCCACAAGGACATGCAAATAGACATATAAACAATTTCATCAATGATAAGGGCACATATAAAAAAGAAAAATCAAGAAGTATAAGCAGTCAATTGCTGATATCTTCTGACGAGTGGACGGACGGGTCCTTCTACGAAACTCTGGAGTTTGAATGCTGAAGGTAACATCAGTCAGCTAAACAACGAACCTTTTGTTTGTATTAATTCTCTTCCTCCCCATATATATATATTTATATAGATATAGCTAAGTAACAAACTTTTTGTTTTATTAATTCTCTCTCTTTATATATATATAATATAAATATATAAATATATATATAGTCATCCGCAAACAGATCTGTTTCACTGTATCACAGCTCATCAGTACGCTTAGACGCCGATTGCTTTTAACCCAGGATTGAAACCGAACTGAATTGGCGTCAGTCGGCGATTCTACCTATATATATATATATATATATATATATATATATATATATATATACGAGAAAAAATCGCAAGATCGCCAAGACCTACCGCGGTTTCGCACAACGGCTCGTCAGGGCAAATAGTTTTAGACTGTTCTCTTAAAGACACCCCTATCCCTACAAAAGAATTTTACGAAAAACAACTACTACATAAAATCGAGCATTTTATTAGCAGGCTAAGATAGAGGGCCTTCTTCTTTCTAAATAACTTAAACGATAAAGAAGAAGAAAAAACTTACGGATTTAAAACATATAGGCACCCGCCATATACAGAGAATCTTGCGATTTTTTCTCGTGTGTTTTTGCTCTGCGTAACTGCCTCTTAGTTAATCCTTTTTGGTTAGTTTAGTATCGAGCACTTTTCTTTCTTTGTGGTTTGTTCCGTTTGAGGGTTTTTTTCTTTGCTGTGAAATGCTGTATGTATTGTCGGTGCTCCGCAGTTTTCTTTTTTTTTCCCCTCGTTGTCCAAAGCTTTATAGCCGAGGGCGATAACGGAGTTAGATTCTGCCGGTTATTCGTGGTTCTTAAAAATTACTTGTGTAACATTTTAAGATTTGAATACGTACAGAGTCAATTTTATTATATATATATATATATATATATATATATATATATATATTAACATTTTTGTCTACCAAGGTAATGCCCCTGCTTTCTATCACAAATACCTCTTCCATTATATTTGTCTTATGTTTAGACTTTATTTTATTAAGGAAGAATCCCTTTGTCTGTCTCTCCATCTATCTATTTATATGATAAAATATAGTTTTAATGCACGTTTTCCTTACAAAATTGAGCAACAGGATTCTCTACTTGATATATTTCTTACGCCACAACTCGCGCTTGCCAATCTTCACAATACTGCTCTCTTGGTAATTCCGACCACTCTGTGGTAGCTATTGATATTTGGTTATTATCAGCTATAAAACAAGAACCCCTTATCAATAAAACCTCTTTCTGTTATCAGCATGTCGATTGGGATTCACTCTATGATTTTTTTTCATAACACCTCGGGGACTGACATCTTTAAAGCCCCAATCAAAAATTGCACCACTGAAGGTTCTTCTTGGTTCAAAACCAGCATGGATGCTTTCATTCCTTCTCAGAACTACCAGGTGAAACTTCAATTCTCTAGTTTCAACCCACACGTTCGGCCGCTATAGCACATGGGAACCTCTACATTCAGCTATACCAACATGACAACTCTTGTTTAATTCATTGTTGCTCGCAATAAATGTATACAAGTCCTCAAAGAAGCAAAGTCCCTGTTTGCTGAGAGAATGAGGCATTGCATAGCTTCTAACGACTTAGGTTCTGGTTATTACTGGCAGCTCTGTAATGGGGCATTAAATATGTGTATGGCCTTTATTTCTCCCCTCTTCAATTAATTTGTTGTGCTAATATCCCCTGCTGATCAAGCTGAATGCTTTGCTTGTAACTTCTCCTTCAACTCTACTCTTGACTCATGCGGAGTATCTCTACCTAACTTACCATCTAGAACTGAGACCCCGTTAAGTGATATGCATATAACCCCTTCCATGGTTTCTTTTATCAGCTCTAACCTACATCATCACAAAGCATGAGAACCTGATGGTATCCATATTATAGTCATTAAAAGTGTGCTCCCGAACTGGCCCTTGTTCTTTTTAAACTTTCCTACCTGCTGCGAGTTATCTTTTGTTTCAGTTCTTTAAAACTCTGGTCAGCCGTCCGATCTTTCAAACAATCAGCCTATTAGCCTTCTACAAATTTCAAGGGAAACTTCTAGAGGCCTTAATCAATACTGAATTAGTTCAATATCTCTTATTGCTAGACCTTTTCTCTGATATGCAATTCGGCTTTCGTTTCTCCAGGTCAAATGCTGATATACTGACGGTAATCGCGGAAAAAGTATATCATTGTCGAGATAAAAACGGTGAAGCCCGTGTTGTAGCATTGGACATCTCGAAGGCCTTTGAAAAGGTCTGGCATACAGGTCTTCTCCACAATCTGTAAAATTACAGTGTATCCTGAAATATTTTTTAAGCTGATTCAGTATTTCCTATCAAATCATAAAATGAAAGGTATCTTGAACGGCCACGCATCTAGATTCTGTCTTATTAATGCACCTGTCCCCAGGGTAGCACCCTAGGTCCTAGGTTGTTCTTAATTTTCATTAATGACCTTCCGGATTACATCACCTTTCAACTTGGCATTTACGCTGACAATATTTACTCCTGCTGTCCGACAAGATCAAAATAGCAGCTTATGTTCAAATCGACTTCAAGACCATTGTTAACTGGGTTCAAAATAGCTTATCAATTTTAAAGCCTCTAAAACGAAACTGTTCTCTGTTAATCCTCTGACATGTCCTTCTTTACCTTCCATCATCATGGCTGATGCTAATCTCCTGGAAAGTGACGCATTGTGTCTTCTTGATCTAATCTTGATATGAAGTGGAAGGGCTATATTGAATCTATTGATATGTCAATGTAGAATAACACTTACCGCCGCGTGGGTCCCAGCTAGCGGGCAGCTGGCAGACAAAAATAAAGCAGGCTGTAACCGAATACAGTCCCTGCAAAAATGCTAAAAATCAAGCTTGTATATATAGAGAAATGCCTCCATTAATTTAGCCAATCACAACCCATGCAATGGACTTGCCCACTTGGGCACAATGAGATGCTCCAGTGCATAATAAATAGCTCTCCTTCCCAAGTTGGATTAGTTGAGCATTCAGTTTGTTCTCCCCTTCCATTTTATTTTCTCCTCTCCACTCCCTGTAGAAAGAATGCCTCTTGATTTTGTCTTCTGGGCAGAATACAGCAGCCTCTTTGTTTTGTGGGTTGGTTAGGTCCAACTAACATCATGATTTCTGTTTGTATTTTTTGTTTAACTTTTTTTTTTGTTTTGGGAATTTATGTCATGCCCCTCCCCACATGTTATTTTCATGATTTATTTTTAAATCTATTTTTGTACTTATTGTTCATAATAAAATTTTTATGCTCATTTTTTTTTTAGGTCCCTCGTACGTTTGAGGTATTTTGGTATATGAACGATAGAATGCTGATGGACAAGTTCTTGTGGTGGATGAGAAAATTGTAAAGTATGTTTGGGTAGAGAGTCGGGTTAGCTAAGTATAGGATAGGTACTGAAGACCAACCTTAGTTTTTTTACCTCCTCCCCCAATCCGGCCTTGTGCCACAATTGTATTATATACAATAAATAATGAGCATTCAGTTTGTTCCACAACTGACTGCTGTTTGACAAGTTGATCTTTCTACAGTCAACTGCTAAGAAAGCCTGTTCATCGTGTTGTGCACAACAATTTTTCTCTTCGGAATTTATCTTAACTCAGTCAGTTAAGTGCCATACGTGATACACGCTTGAGCGATCATGTCTCGAAAGAGACATGACTGACTAGGCAGAAGATTATCCCGCAATAGTTTGCCATTGCTTTCTGCGGTAGACTGGTTGCCGACCAAGGCTACAGAACCCAATCTGTCCTATTATTTAACCCATAACTGGAGGGAAGAGACGGATTAATACCTTTCCCAAGGGTATTTGTGCGTAAGTGAATTCAAGGAATTTGACTGGAATTCGAACTTGGCTTCCCGATGTCTTGTTCCGAGCCGATATCCACTGCACCACGACGCACATCCAGTATCTTAACTACATATCTAGAAGTCTACCATTCCTCCATATATGGTCCGGTGCCCGTGATTTTTACCTTGAGCACCTTTCCAAAGAAGAATCAGCAATATTATCAGTCCTGATCTGGCAGCACAGCGCTTCAGTCACTCACCCACCGCTGTAAGGCTGGCTCTCTGTGACATTTTTTATAAATTCTTTCATGATAATTGTTCCGATTAGCTCTTCGTTATGGTAACTAGATTTTATAAATTCAAGTGCAGTACTAGTCAGGTGTTGATATCTCATCAATTTACAGTTGAGTTAGCTAATTCAAGTCGTAAGTTCTATGTTAACATTTTCTTTTCTCACACTTCTTGCTTTCCAGTTAATTTTAATATGCAAAAATTTAAATGCAACATTAATCACTACTATTGTCTTCCTGATTACTCTTTTCTGTTTCTGGTCATTATTAATGTTCCAGTTCCTATTTCTTCCACATTCTGTAACACCTTGTCTCTTAGTGGCTGTACTGCTTTGACTGGGATGAAGTCGATAAAAAAATGCTATACTTATGGATAAAAGTGCTCAATATAAGAGCATATATATAATCGTTCATTCAGTAATGAATTAAAACACTCTCAGCTATTAGGCGTGTATAATGATAATATACATGCTAAAAAGCCTACCTTCTTCTACCGAGCGCCCATAGCTCAGAGGTAGAATCGCTGACTGACGCCAATTCGGTCGAGTTTCAATGCTGGGTTAAAAGCAATCGGAGTCTAACCATACTGATGAGCTGTGATACAACGAAACAGATCTGTCTGAAGATGACTATATATATATATATTCAAAAAGCTCCAGTATGAAGTTGCCGTGACGCGCAAGTTAAAAAAAGTGCGAAGTATTGGTTTTTGCTGTATTTGTAAAACGGGATTTATGCTTGATCAATTTTGTCAATAAACGAGTATGTACAATTGGAAGAATGAGGGCTGACTTTATGGGAGTGATGCAATGACATTGTGATGCAGTAGAAGTGGATGCATTGTCCCTGCAATGTCGTAGAGGTTGGCACCTTGTAGAAAACGTGAAATTGTTATGGCATAGTATAAAGTAGAAGTTACAAAAAAGACTTGATTTTTATTGAAATACAACTAAGGGTCTCGGAGAAATAAACGATGGCAAAAGGCAACATTTTCCATTAGTTTTTGCCACACCCTGTATGTCAATTGCAATTTTTGTTTGCATATCAAGTCATCGGACTATGTTCTATCAGTGACTCGATTTTGGTTGAGTTTGAGTGAAGTGTATGGGAGAAATGCATAAAAGTACGCAAAAAACTATCTGAAATTATGTTTGTCGTTGGTTTTTGACAAACCCTGTATATCGATTTGAAAAGTTTTGTGTACATCAAAGGTTCTGGTCTTGATCTAAAAGTTACCCGATTTTGGTTGAATTCGCATAAGGCGTTACGGAAGAGAAGAGTTCTTAAATTATATACGTCTCGGTGATTTCTGCCGCACCCTGTAAACCGATTAAAAAATGTTTGTGTACATCAAAGGTTCATATCATGATCGACAAGTGACCTAATTTTAGTTGAAATCGGAACAAGGGTTTTGGATGAGTAGGGGTTGTTAGAATGGAGACACACAAACACAAACACACATGCACACACACACAGAGACATGTCCATATATATATATATATATATATATATATATATATATATATTATTAATTATTACTTTAGAGACATGTGCAAACTAGAGACTACTACAGCTCTTTCTTTTTTTTTACAACCGTTTTTTCCTTCCACGTAGATACGCGGAGGGTTTTTCGAAACGAGTATAGTTATAAGTTTGTGTTTATATATATATATATATATATATATATATATATATATATATATATATATATGCAACTTGCGAGTGTCCAGTATATGTGTTTACAATGTGATGATCATGTTTGCAAAATAAGAAAATAACATTCGTTTCTTAGGGTAGGTCGATTTTATCCCTTTTTTTTTAATCAACTATAGACAACTCTAGATAGTTCAGACTTAATGAGATAAAAACCCGCATGAAATTATAAATTTGTTGCTTCAAACATTTGTTGAGGAAATGCAATAAACAATTAGCATTAAATATACGTTTAAAAAGCCATTCATTTTTTTAGCAATATTTGATTGAAAAATGTTATTATTTCAACAATAATTAAAAACAATTTCATATATTATTAATTTTGTACTGCATGAAAACTAATTCAAATATTCATATGATCAAACTTTTCAGTGTAAAAGACTTTAGGAGAAAAGGAAGGTTTTAATTAACAACACAAGGTTTTTGTAAGAATGTGTATGGCTTCAAATCTGTGAAAAACATGAGAAGCTTCAGCTGTTAATTTCACTGCTCTTTCAACACTCTGAGAATCTGAAGAGAAATCAGGCAACTCTAATTTTGTGTTATTTATAAGAGATGCTTGAATTTTATATTCTAAAAAAAATTTCAGTGGCTGCAGGTTCGTAAATTCTATTTTGGGATAGTTATGTTAGAACCATTCAACATATGCTTTGTTAAACGCAATGATTCGAAGTGTCAGGATTCGATACAATAAATTAAAATATTGTTGCGGGACAGGTCGTATTCAAGGAATAATATTCAGTAGGAAAAGACAAACAAATAACATTAATTTTATACAACAACAAGAATACATGAAATTGGTTGAATGCATTGAATGAGTGACTTTTTGGTTGTCAATAGTCTTCTTCGATATAATATAAATTGTATTGCGTACGGATGAGAACAGTGAAATGTGGCTACATTTGTGTTTTTGTGGAAGAGCCCGTATGTGTATACGTGCGTAGTAGTAATGTGGATAAAAGAGATAGGTAGAATTTAGTTCTTACTGTGAACAGTGACACAGAATCTTTGGCGTTCTCTTTTTAGTTTGTTCAGTGCTGAGTTGAGTGTTGCTTTTGTGAATGTGAATGGAGCCTTGAATATCAGCAGATAGTGAGACATGAACCATGGTGGCTTGTCTGATTTCGTAAAATTTGATTGTACAGAAAATCCATCCTTACACACACCTATACCTTTTCACATGCCAATTAAAAGATCATATACATTTATACATTAACTAATAAAAAAGCTTCTTTCATAGGACAATTAGTTCGCTAATTTTTAAAATTTACTGACATCTGCGAAAACAAAATGGAGATAAGTTCTTATTTATTGGCCAATCAAGAGCAAGGAAAAAATCTAAAAGTTGATCGATTTCTATTTTCTACAAACGCATAAATACATGTGATTTTGTCTTTCTCATCAGAGAGTCACGAGTCGTCTAACCAGAAGCCAAGTCCAGGTGACCTGCATTTTCTTACTCTTTCACCTCTTTCACGCATCATTCCTTGAAAGAAAGAACATTACAAAATGTCACAGGTTGTCAATCATATATTTAATCTAGCCGGCATGCCTTTTTCACATTTTCTCGCATTCTCTTTCACACCACACTAATTCATTCTTCCCTTTCCTCAATTACTTGTCGGCATAAAAAAAGAAAGTGGAACAAAGACATCCTTTCTCCTTTCATTCAAACGTTAGGACAACCATTCACCTACAACATTTGTACTCACACCAGCGACATCAGATGTGTATTTTCTTCACAGATTCATTTCGTCTGACTTTACGAAAACTGAACACTTAAACACATATTAAAAATGCTTCATGCAGAACTTTCACACATATGTTTTGTTTCAAAACGATAAAATTGATGTCATTCTACTCGTTAAATAGATTTACACTTTTTAATACAAACAAGATCCTTTTATCTTTTGTTAAACCTTCTGATATTTTCAAATATGGTGAGCTTGGTTACGTTTGACACAGGGACATTTCGTAAACACAGTCGACACTCTCTACAGCAATTGTGAGTCTCCTTCTTGAGGCTGGACAATGTTATTTATACCTTTTTCCTCAGAAATTGGTCCCAATTGTATTATTATTATTATTTTATTTATTCCTAATTTTCCCAAAGAACCACATGGTGTGACTGCTATTACGTACGCACACTATTTTGGCGATATCAACGTAAATTGTGATGATTAATGAAACAACCTTTCTGATTTGTATTTTTATGGTTTTGTATTGTACAGTTTAATTTGTGTGTGTTTAAAGTGAATGCACTTTATTTTGTGCTATTGGTTTATAAATAATTTGTAGACTTTTTAAATGTTTATGCAGTCATTGTATTAGATATTTTAGTGGAAACGACAGATTGATTAACTCTGACCGATATTATCAATAGGGTCACTGATTTTTATAAATTCTAATTGTGGCAAATTATGTCCCTTTCACACAATCTACTTAGTGATCCCATAAATGCAGTTGGGCTTCTTTTTCTTCCATCAACATATTTATTCTGATATAATGTACAGCCAATTATATGTCATTTGCAATGGAGTTTCTTTTCCAGAGCAGTTACAAGTCTTGACTTACATTTAGTATTTATATTTGTATCATTCAGAAGACCTGTCTTCAGGCTGCTTATACTATCAAATTCTTTTAAAACACTAAAAGCGTCTTCTGTTAGAACAACACTAATGACACCTGTAGCTGGAACTGCTCTCTGCATCAAGTATTTTCCAGTCTCAGTTCCTGTCTCTTGAGTAAATGTTAAATGGTTCTCTGGGCCCCTTTTGTTTTGTAGTTTAATGCTACCATCTTCTCCGATAGTGTCTTTATGCAAAAAAACTTTCTTTATTAATCTTGTCATCAACATTTAAAATAAAAATAAACTATTTTTACATTGCGGTTGGAGCGACAATTAGCCCATCACGAACGTTGATTATTAAGAAATGTGACAAATCGAATATAAACCCATTAAAAGTGGATCACAGCAATATATTTTCTATTTTTAGTAAACCCATTAAAAATGGATCGCTTGTCAAAAATGTTTTCGGATTGGTCAATGTATAATAGCAAACATATTTCCTTTCATCATTTCCCGTGCAAGAGTTTGCGCCAAAAATTAAAATGTACGAAATGAGCCAGTCACATGACTAGGACCAGCATAAATTCTGTGGCGCGAGACAGAACCCGCACTCCAAGACATTGAAGCAGATCGTCAATGATCATTCGCCATGTAAAGGACAGATGAAAACCGTTCACTTCACCCGCTACATGCTGTGCGAAACAGAATTCTTTAGTGAGAATTCCGAAAACAAGGAACAGACACTTAGAAACCTTATTCTGTTCGAACCTAAAAAGTATCACTTATTGTACGACTCATTTGCATCTCACTCAGTAAAAATAGACGAGAGAATTTATAGGTTGATTAACAATTAACAAATTATGAAACTTCTATCTCAACTAACAAATCTTATGAATAATACACAGGAAAGACCTGCAGCAAAAGAATCTTTAATTTAATAAAAACAAACAAGAAAACTTTTGACGAAAACAAAAATACAATCTGAGGTAAATAACTGCAGATACATTTTTTCCTTGTTTCTTACTGTAAAAAAATAGCCAAAAGTATTTTCAACGATCTTGATTAAACAAATCATTTAAGAACATTTTATTAAATAGAGAATCTTGATTCGAATTGTATTACTTAAATCCATGCTTCAAGATATTTATCCAACATTTACTTGGACCCAAAACATATAATCCTTTCGAAAACATTGTTTGTATAAATTTGTTTCATATATATATATATATATATATATATATATATTTATGTATAAAAACAAATGGGGAATTTCAAATGTAATAAATCTCGTTGTTTAGTTTGCAAACATTTAGTAAACGATGCAGTATTTTCTTTACCCAACACCAACATCAAATTACACCAACCACGCCTCACCTGTGACAGCCAAAATATAATATATTTTCTCTTCTGTTCAATATGTCCAAATAGTGGATATATTGGTGAGTCTGGAAACAGTTTTAGATTCCGTTTCAATAATCATAAACTAAGCATAGGCCAAAACAACCATTATTCACCCATAGCTGAGCACTTCAATCAACCAGGACACACATTAGAAAACTGCAAATGTTTACTGATAGATTCCGATTTTAGTTCTACATACTCACGCAGAAAGAAAGAAAAATACTGGATTTTAAAATCAAATACATATAGGCTAGGGTTAAATAGGAACTTAGGTGTTTTGAATCTTTATAAATATTTCAATAGTTAAACATTTTTTAGATACACTTAAAATTTTTTCTTTAAAACAACATTTAAAAGTATTATTAGAGATAGGTTTACGTTTACAAATATTAAAAAACTCTATCTCTTTCTACGTCACGTGATGTAAACATCTCTCGACGAACGCTTCTAGTTTAAATTTTAAAATCATTGGTTTCTGATGAAAGGTCGAGGCCGGTCTGAAATATCAAATATATATATATAATAATAGAAATAAAGAAATACTGTCAAAAAATACATTTTTAAACTTACAATTTTTTAGTAGTTTTTCCTATACATATTAAGACAGTATATGTGGATCATCATTATGCTATATATATCAGTTGTAGTTTGTTAAAAAAGAGTTGTTGATTACTCAAATGTTGATCTTGTGCCTTGTATGCAAATTAAAATGTTGTTGGAGTAATTTAACACAGCCTACAAAAATAAATCTTCTGATGTATCGAAATTTATTAAGCAACCGCAACTCCGCGACACACATAAACAGACAAGCTTTTTAATATCGCCAGTGTGTCTTTCATGTGTCATTACTTTTGTTCTAGCCTTTTCTCTATCTACTTTTGATTAAACACATAAACAGAAAAGCTTTTTAATATCTCCAGTGTGTCTTTCATGTGTCATTACTTTTGTTCTAGCCTTTTCTCTATCTACTTTTGATTAAACACATAAACAGAAAAGCTTTTTAATATCTCCAGTGTGTCTTTCATGTGTCATTACTTTTGTTCTAGCCTTTTCTCTAGCTACTTTTGATTAATGGTTATAATGTTTTTAAAATCAAATCCTTGGTGAAAATGGCCTGTAAATCCAAGAGAGAGGCATTAAGATGTTCCAAGATTAGAAAAAAAAAAGAAAAAAAAAAGAAAAAGAAATCATCACCCTGATACTGCGTTTTTCTTCAGACATTTTCATAAAACGCGTGAAAAAGTTTGTAGAGGCAGTCGGCCATGTCTGGTACAAAGCCACTTTAAAAAACACAGCAGACACTTCCCACATTTAAAGATCAAAAGGTTGAAAGAAAAGTATTTTGTTTGTAAAATAAGGGGAATTTTATTAACAGAACAGAATAACATCAATTTTGTAGGAAGTGTAGGGTTTGTGGTAATACCGACTGAACAAAAGCGATGAACCGGATGTTGGCTTTATGCCGACCAGAAAGCGAATGAATAAAAATCATCTCCACGCAGGTGGATTCGCGCAGATGTTCCGGTTGAAAAATAAAAATTAATCAAATATCAAATTTCCATTTCGTGAGCCTACGCGAATTTTATTTAGCAGCCAATGGGAAGCCCGGAATCAAATTCAAGGATGAAATTCGAAACGAGCTGTTTCTGATCCAAAAAGCAGATATAAAAAGCCGAGACAAAAAGCAGAAAGATAGACCGGCGGAGACAAGCTGATTAGTTTCTCCCTTGGCCTGCTGACCTCTTTCTTTCTCTCTGTCTCAAAAGCATTTATTGACATCAGGAGTGACCTCTTCAAAGACATTCCATACAAACTAACTTACTGACTAACTGACCTTAGAAGCTCCAACTTCAAAATGAACATCCCCTTACCTACAAGACGCTTCCACACTCTTTTATCTTTTCAGCATTATATTTTCCATGAACATTCTAACCTCCGTTGGACTTATATTCAAGTATTATTTTAATTGTAAAAACATTAATTGATATGTGTATATATATAAATGGTATTTTATACTCAAATTGCCTTTCTTGATTTTATAATCATTTTATGAATTATAGTGGGCTATCTTCCCACAAGGCCAAATTCCGTTAACCTGCACGGTATACAATTGCCCTTCATTAAAATGGAATCCTACTACAACTTGAAAAAGAATGAATAAGATAAGATACCCGCTATAGGGTCTCTGTGATGTTTATCAAATTGGCCTTGTGCCAAACACAGCTGAAGTCCCCACAATTTAAAATATGATAAGGTTGAAAGAATAAAACCGTTTTGTTTGTAAAATAAGGGGGATTTAATTAACAGAAAAGAATAACATTAATTTGAAAGAAGTGAAATTCTTAACTAAGTAAATGTTCAAAGAGAAAGTGCAGTACAAGGTTAAAGGAATCAAGAGTTCGTGGTTGTAGGTAGGAGGCCATATTGTGTGCATGCAAAGATTAACAGGATAATAATGAAGTCTGTGTTCCTTTCGTTTTTACGGCCGTCGAGAAAGTGAAAAAGAAGGTGAAGCAATAAAGGAAAATGATACTTATCGATGTTAATTTTTAGGAGTCAGTTGAAGTATCTTGTTATTGTTGCTGCTATCGTCTTCATTCTGCAAGAATGGCGAGAAAGAAGAAGAAGAGATAAAGCAAATTAGCATTCGAGAAGTAGAAGGAGAACGAATATGTGACGGGACCTTATGTCTGGGTCAGGTTTGAAGTTTCTATTGTCACGTCATCGCGTATCGTTTCTAATTTCTGCTCCTATCTGACTGATTGATTCGACTTTCTTTCTTTGTTTTATAGCAATTTAGTTTTTCATGTAGGCTTGTTAACGTTTCTCACAGTTTTGCAAATAGCTTTCTTTCATTGGTTAGAAAATTAATTTCACTTCAGATCGCGAGATTAACACCATAACAATCGCCGAGATATTAATTAATTTGATTTTTAATTGCATTTCCTCACATGGAATCGAAAGTTTAACATAAAATATTTTGTGTATGGCTTTATGATATCATACCCGAACTATCTAAACCTGTCCAAGAGTCTAGTTTAAAAATAGACCAAACCTATAAATACACATATAAAAAATCTAATCAGTTAAAAATAAAAAAAAACTCTTCCTTTATAATGAATAATAAAATAACCAAACAGACTCGGATATGTAAAACACGTGGACAATTTACACACTTTATGTTTAGAAAAAAAAATATTTGTACAAAGGCAAGAAAAATTGAAGAAAAAGCTTTATGACAGTACCTTGTCAATCCTTTAATGAAACTTGTATAAAAAAGGGATTCCTGTCACCCCACGCCCATATATATATATATATATATATATATATATAGTTGTCAGTCTGTAAACGGTGAGAATAATCCAACAAGATTTCCTTAATATAAATTATTAATAGGTCAATCCATATAGAGAGCTCGATGGGTGTTAGAGCGATCTCCATATATATATATATATATATATATATATGTGTGTGTATATGCAATTTTAATTGAAAATGACAAACAAGCTATTATCATTATGTCTTTCATGTAATTTTTTAAGTGTTCTTATTATCTTTTTCTTTTCAGAACTCAAATTATATAGAAATTGTCAGAATGCTCTTTTTTTCAAGCGTTTTCGGCTATTCTTTTAACCATTATTACGGGTGGATTTTATTTGATGTGTGTTATGTATGTAGAGTCATGTGTGTGCTATATTCCGAACACGGTAAGCACATTCTTGTCATGTTCATAACTGATATTATTAAGTGTAGGATTTTTCTTTTTATTAATAATTCCTCTATTATTTTTAATTTTTTTTTTTTTTTGCACGCGTATGATATTATTATGTATGTATTGTCAACAAGTATGTCACGAATAGAGCCTCGTAGATCTCCATGTGTGTTTAAATGACATCGGATTGAACTGTGGTCTGAAAGATGCAATGTCAAATTGTAGACAATCTTATTGCCCTCCGCACTGAATATTTGCATATTTTTTAAGGAAATACAAATATTTGCAAGTACTTACTGAATTTACCATAAATAATTGATTCCTTATTTAGTTTTGAATAATAATTTGTGAAATTTTCAAAAGTTTTGATCTATTATAGTCATAGTTATAGATTTTTCTAAAAATTGGTGCTGTCCAAAATTATTCACTCCCTTTACTTCTCTATTGTAATTATATTGTTGTTGTTTTTTTCTTAATTTGACATTTAATACAAACACACTTTGAAAATCAAATAGTATTGATCTGATTTTATAACATTGTAAAAGACAATGAATAAGACATCATGTGCGTGCCCCAAAACCACGATAACTCTATTATTCTGCAACCGGGGTGTGGGGTTTGATACATTGATACACACACGCACACACACACATACATGGTGATTCAGCGTTCACGTGATAACTTATTTTCCCGCGTAAACGCATGCTAATAAAAGCATGGAAAATCACGTGGTACGCTAGTTAGGATTTTGTCCCGGACGAGAGCAGACATGTCTCCCTAACTCACACAAACACACGCGCACTAATTGCGGGTAGCAATTAGTGGCGCAAATTTTTTTTATTTTTCTTCTCACCGACATTAACACTATGCACATTAACTTTCATTCAAACTGGACCTTACACAAAATAACTTTCTACACATAAATTCACAATTTTTCCAACCTTCGTCAGTAGAAATCCACAGACTGCCTAAGACTACTACATTCGCATGTAAGTCTCTCTCTCTCTCTACTCAACGCACACACAGACACAGAACTTTGTCTTCTGTCTGACTTTCTTGCCTAAACGCATACGCAGACACAGAACCTTGTTTTCTGTCTGAATAATTTCATCAAGGATGTGAACTTCGAACTCTTGACGATAATCTTAACAATTGTTACAAACCTTTCTTTCAGCTAGAAAAAGAACTTCTCTTTCCTTAATTTTATGCATGCTGTCAACCCTATGTAACCTTTGTTAATATATTGTTTTTTTGGTTACTTTCGCCTTACTCGTTCTTTCTTATTGTCTGTTTTATTTCACCACCCATGTTACGTCGAGTCGACTTGTAAATCTAAATTAGTAATGGACGCCTTCGTCCACTACAGGGGCAAAACGGCTAAACTCGACAAAAAGCTCCAAGTGAAGATAGTGTTGCAGAGTTCGGGGTTGTTGAATAAATTTTAATATATAAGAAGGAACTTTATTAAGATCGCGTGAAACAACTTCGCAAACATTTGAATTCTGTGTAAGGCACAAGGTCAATATTCAAGTAATCAAACGATTCTGTTCAACAAATAGAAAAAGTTTATATACAGAAATACAAATATTAATAAACAATATTTCAAACAGGATTACCCGTATGATGTAATTAGAGTTTTTTGTCCAATGAAAATTTAAAGAATATGCAGAGAATGAATTCAAGTTAAACAGTTTACTTCAAAGATTTCCTTGTTGAATAAAATGTTCCTAAATAATCGTTTGTTATTATCGTCCAAAATTTATTTGACTATTTTCAACAAATCAGAATAATGCAAGAAGGAATATTCAAAGTTCTCTACCTTTAGATGCATTCATAAACTGCAAATAGAATGTTTTATATATATTTTTTATGTTCATAGAAAAGTTATTGATTGTTATTTCAATGAAGCTGAGTTTGATTCAAAATAAGGTCGATGTTCAGATGTTTTTGAGGAAATATTTTTGGTGCAGGTCTTGTTGATTTTTGTATGTTCAGATTTCTTCACAGAGAGAAAGGTTTCTTCATGTGTTAACTATTAATTATCTTTAAAACTTTTTTGTCGACGTTCGTGAAAATAGTTGAGTGAGAAAAGGGCACGTTTTATTTTTCATTTATCTAACAATTCTACCAACATTTAATAGTAATTTTTTGTATTCATTTTAGAGTAGTGCTTTACAATAGTTGATACGTACAAACAAGGTGGTGGATATACAACAATTTCTAAGCTTTTGAATGTGCTTAAATTGACACTTCATAGCATTATCAAAAATACAACCATACTCATTGCGTTGAGAATAAATCAAGGAATTAGCATACTGATTTTGGAGAAAATGGAAAGGAAAATTATTACAGATGTCTCATAGTGGGTTGCTTATCTATTCTTTTTCCGTTGTAATGGGAGTCCGTTCTAGTGAAGGGTAGTTGTATACCGTTGCAGGTTAACGGAATTTGGCCTTGTGGTAGATAGCCCACTATAAGTCATAAAATGATTATAAAATCAAGAAAAGCAATTTGAGTAGAAAAATAACATCTTTATATATACACATATCAATTAATGTTTTTACAATTAAAGTAATACTTGAATATAGGACCAACGGAGGTTAAATGTTCATGGCAAATAATAAGTTGAAAGAGAATAAATGCTTAGGAATGTGAGAGCGTCGTGAGTAAGGAATGTCTGTGATGTAGTCGCTCCTTAGGTCAGTTAGTAGTTTTGAGACAGGGTGAAGGAAAGAGGCAAGCGTTGTAGTAGCCGCTTGTCTTAAGTCAAGGGGATATTGATTGAGGTCTGCCTGCCTGGGGTCTGTCTGTATCCGCTTTTTATATCTTCTTTTTGGATCACAGCAGCTCGTTTGGAATTTCACACTTGTATTTGATTCTGGGCTTCCCATTGGCTGATAAATAAAATTCGCGTAGGCTCGCGAAATGGAAATTTGATATTTGATTAATTTTTATTTTTCATCCGGAACATCTGCGCGAACTTGGATGCGCACCGACTAGTTTTGGTCATTTTCTTTCTAGTCGTTAAAGTGCAAACATCCGGTCCCTCGTTTTTGCTCGGTCGGTATCACCACAGTCAAAAAGAATCTTCACCTAACAACAAAGAATATTGTCAATATATGTCAATTTAAGACATCAGGGTTGAATGTATCGACAAAGTCTCTAGATGCTTTCCTCAAGCAGGACTCCGAGCTTTTTCGCCCAAGAAAAATTTTCTTGCGTACAGCTAAACAGCTAAAATGCAGATTCGTTCATGCTAGTATAGTCGTGTATGCACCGACAATGCAAAGCACTGAGGAAGAAATAGAATCTTTTTATTTCATAGGAGACAACGCCAAGACCCAGTGTAAAACCCAATAAATTAGAATTATTATGGGAAACTTGAATACCAGGTTAGATAAGGAGAGGAAAGGGATAATAGTTGGCAGCTTTGGAATAGGAAACTGCAATGAGCATAAAACAGTTGTTTTAACTGACCCCACAGATAAAAATTTAAAGGATTGAGGCTAAAGAAACTTGCAGACAGTCATCATCCCTTACCTAGCCATCTTTCATGGTATATGTCAACCAGTAAATAGCAAACAATGTGACGAAAATATGCAGGAGCTCTATCATGCATGAACCATGTGCGTCTTTGTATTAGGAAGGTTGCATCCTCTAGCATATGTTTTTTTTTTCACCAGGTCTACCGTTAACATGTTAATGGTCATCAGATAAGAATGTATTCTATAATCTTGGGTGACAACCAGTCTAGCAGAAGGAAAACTTTGAATTCAAACCAACCTGGAGAGGGTTGGGTTCAGTCAGGCTACATTGACTAAAAAACACCACTTCTAATGCGACTGCAGTACATGTGGTGCTCCTATGAACCTAATGGGTTACGAGACTCATGATCATAAGTGTATGCATGTACTTGAGTAGATATCCCTGTTTTTTTAACATTTTTAAACAGTTTTTAGCAGTTAAATCAATCTCTAAGCAGGTAGTCATTAACTTCTCTTTTCAAAAAGCAATTACCCATTTATATTTATGTTCATTGTAACAAGAAATATATATACATATATATATATAAAATTTCAGGTACAAATAAAAAAGGTATCTGTAAAGACAAAATAAATAAAACAAAAGATATGAACATTTTTTTTGCGAATGTCTTTCATTCATCAAAGGCAGATGTAATTTATTTAGTAATGAGCATTTATAATCAGAAGTTACATGAAAAAAAAGGATTTATGATTCTGCATTAGATAATTCTCTAAAAAATATTCAAAAGTCTTAATGTGTAAGGAAATATAAACTATGGAGGACACTAAGTGTCATATTTTTTATATTAAATATCTCTTTTCTTAAAAGAAATTCTCTTTTCTCAAGCCAACATATTTATGCATGCACTTAATTATTTTAAATTTAAAAGAAAGGCATTAACTTTAAAATTACAAATAAATTAATTAGTTAAATAAATAAATAAATAAATAAATAAACAAAATAAACAAAATATATATAATAGTTGCATTTATAAAAATAACCAATAACAGCAACATCATTAATACACTTACATTTAATATAAGAAATTATGTCATTTTTGCATCATCCATAATCTACATTTTCTTACAGTGTAAGTTTTTAGAATACCTTTGGATAATGACTAAATCAAAATTTAAAAACTTGAGTACAGCAGAAATAACTTCTACATATTAAAGGACCAACGTATTAAAGAAAGTAGTTTCCTGTTGCTTAAACAAAGTCTTTTTTTATTCATTTTGTTTTAAAAATGACCAAATAGTGGCCTCTAATCGCCATACACTGTTGTAGACAATTTCTGAAATTTTCCATCACCTGGAAGTTCAAGTTCTTCAAAGTCTTCCAGGTGGCTTTCTTGCAAGTGCTGATCCTGTGGCCCTGACATTTTCAACCCATATCAGTATCGATTTTCTACACAGAACAGCATTATTCCGACGTAACATGAAATGAGCATGAAAATCTCTCTGTGCTGCAATTACAGATTCACCAGTCTAAAAAAAAACGCTTTAACTGAAAACATAGAATGTACACCTGTCCAAGTCATGATAGTAAGTGATGGTATCTGAAAAAAAAAAAAAAGACATAAGCTAGATGATGATACCATTGCCACTAAAATGTTCACTAGCACCACACAGGTGACAGTTTAAAATGTGGTGGGGATTCTTCTCCATGTTACTTCTGAATATAAATACAGGTTACTAAATAAAATGTCTAATATTGTCTTGATATTTCGTCACGTTATGAAAATTAGCATAAAATTTTTTTCTTGGCTTGGCTATATAAGGTTGTCTCCCAAAATCTATACAGGTATACCTCACTTTACAATACATTCGTAATTTGTTCCAGAAGAGCCAACTTAAGTCAAAAAACGAAAGTCAAATTTACTTGTTTCTGAATTTACTTGTCCCTAGGCTAAACCGCAAATAACCATTCCCAGTTCTGTATTTTATTTATAAATACATTTTTAATAATAAAAAAAAGAATCTATTTTTAAGCTTACAAACAAATAAATTTTGGTTTTTAATATAGTAGGAAAAAGTAATCTACATTTACGAATACATGATTGAAAACTAATTTATGTTAAATTTACCAATATTTACATTCAATTTAAAATACGTATTTTAATATGATTTTATGTATTTTTATTCTTATTTATTGCGTAGTAGGATGTGCGTTGTGGTACAGTGGATATCGGCTCGGAACGCGAAACCGGGGAGCCGAGTTCGAATTCCAGTTGTAATCCATTGTATTCACTTGCGCGCAAATATCCTTGGGTAAAGGTATTAATCCGTCTCTTCCTTCCAGTTATGGGTTAAATAGCAGGACAGATTGGGTCTGGTTGGGTCAACCAGTCTACCGCAGATAAGCAATGGCAACTTACTGCGGGATAATATTCTGCCTAGTCAGTCATGTCTCTTTCGAGACATGATTGCCCAAGCGTGTATCACGTATGGCACTTAACTGACTGACTGAATATGATTTTTATGTGCTTTTATAGTGATATTATGACTTCAATATTTGTAGAGGACAGACGTAAAGTTGAATAAAATGACTTGATTTTTTTCCAATTATTTTTTTAACAACGTTTAATCGAGAAAAACTTAACTCTAAACAACGTAACCCAAGGTATACCTGTACAGTGTGCACACATGAAATAATTGTAAAGTCAGTGTTTATAAGAATACGTTTCATTTACAAAATTCAATAGAATCTACAGACATTATTTTTTCAAGGTCTGTTTTCAAACTGACGGCTGATCTCGTCCAATCATTGCTGACAACGCAAAGCAATGGAATCGCAAACAATTTATTTGGTATGTAGCGTTGAGAGCTGGTTAATTTTTCTTTAATCCGGCCTTGTGTCAGACATAACAGAACTCTCTACAGCTTACAAGTTTTATCCAGAATTATCATCAGAAGGTTGGTTGTCGGCGGGATAGAATGTTTGGAATAGTGTAAGAGTATACAATTATATACATTTCGCATTTTAGAATAGAAATTGATTAAAGGGAAAGACTAACATAAGTTGTAGGAGTTTATGTGCAATTAGAAACATTATTAAGAGGTTAAGGGTAGAGTTCGTACAAAATTTTCGTAGTAGTAATTGTTGAATGAGATAAAGATAAAGAGAACAAGGTGCGATCTGACGTTATCTACGTGTCGATTTGAAGTTGATGTGACAATTTAAGTTGTTTAATCTCGTGGCTCCCATCTGTGACTCTTGGCTGAAGCCGAGGTCATTTATATAGTCTTTTTGAATTTAGCAATCGATCACTTAGTCCTCAAGTCTTGCAAGTCGTCTCACTGGTCAAAAATCATTTTCACACCTACTTGCGAAATCTGGTTTCAAGCACATGGTCAACCTTTTTCCTATTTGGGAAAAACCAGGGTTTCAAACGTCGTTGTGAATTTTTGTAAAAGTGAAGAAGAAGGTTGATTTTAATTCTTTTTTTAAATCCTTACAGGGATTCACTGGATGCTCTCATTTCAGTGGGTGTTGCAGTTTTTTTTTACCGTATACTTTGTCTTTTAGGTATCCCTATGTATATATATATATATATATATATATATATATATATATATATATATATATATATAGTTTAGTAGTGTTGTGCAGTTTACACATTCACACACGCATGCATACATATATAATTCAGTGTGTAATTCTACTCCATCAGCTTCTTTTCTCGCACTTCCTGCCTGTGGAACTCTCTTCCATATTCTTGCTTTCCTGGCGGCTAAAACCTCCAGAAATTTAAATGCGATGTCAATACCCATCTCTTAACTACTTGACTCCAGTTCTTTCTACATCACCCTATATATCCTTTCCTTTCTCTCTACCTCTGCAACTGTCATCACACCTGTATTCCCATCCTCCTCTTGCTCCCCTTCTCTGACACCCCCTGTAACTGGTTTGTCTTTCTCTTTACTCTACTCCTATCTAATCTTTTTCTTTTATGTAACCCCCGGCGCATCAGTGGCATAACCACCTTGCTTGGGGTGAAACGATTAAAAAGAAAGTACATTTACTTGTTCATACCCACGTACAAAAACTTTACAATTTTCTCGGCAGCTATTGGTTAAATAATTGCTGTACAATTCATTACGAGACCACTTTGAAATTGCGTCTGAAAATAATTCTAACTACTTCCAAAACTTGGTTCAGTACACGAAATCCAATTGGTTGATTTATGACCAATCAGATATTTAATTGCAAAGGTATGTAAATGTGAAATTTTCCGGTGAACCCTTCTGGAGCCTACTCGAAACGTATATAAGGTGAATACATTCATTGCTTCTTCAGTAAGGTTTTAGTTGCTCCAGGACTCCATGTCACTGGTTTCCAGAATTTTACTCACACAACAAAAGCGCACACACAGTCATAAATATACACTGTTTAAATTACCAGTGGTCATTATGCTAAACATTCTGTCAAGACCTGTTGATCTATTCTAAACTTAAGAACACTTGAACAGTTTATTACATTCAATTTGAATCTAAACTTTCATTCGACAAGTGACTTTCTTTCTAAGAACATTTGACCTCTTAACGGTCCTGAGAAAAAATCTCTTTCTTTCTCCTAGTTAACTATTGACAACTGTATTGTTTTTTCTATCAATATTTTATACATTCGTTAATACATATTTTATTGTTGGTTACATTGGCCTCATCGTTATCTTATTACTTATTTCTTGTGTCTGGAATTGTTTTATGTTGAACGAATCGTATTAATATAAATATTGTGGGGGATTCGGAGATAATCTTCAGGCCCGATCAGCGTAAGTTTTTCACTTAGTGACCTTGTGCCAGACGCGATCGAAATTATTAACAAAGTCTCCTACGGCGTGATGTCTGGTGACTACAGAAGGTATTCTACGAAACCCCTTTGTCCAATCAACCTGTTTAGCAAGGAAAGTGCCCCATTTTGCTGAAAATAAAACCCCTCATATTCAAAGCACTTTCTAATTTGCATAACAGACAGGTGCAGTGTGTATACACTTTTTGGAACACTATATATATATATATATATATATATATATATATATATATGTGTGTGTGTGTGTGTGTGTGTGTGTGTGTGTTAGCTCTGCTAACATATTGTTTACTCTGCATATTCTGTTCATTTGTGTTGAGGATGCATTGAGCACTTTTTTCAAACTAATGTCTGCTGGTCCAACCAAAAACTATTTCGCTAGTGGGTATATAGATAGATAGATAGATAGATAGATAGATAGATAGATAGATAGATAGATAGATAGATAGATTTAGTGCAAAGAAGTTGTCGCTTTAAATGAGCAGTTTCATGCCGACTTTGAAGTTTCGTGAGAACACTGTTATATCTTCACTCATTGGGGCTTGCAAGAAAAAGCAAATTCTTGGGACTAAAACTATCAGTATTCTATCTCCACCCCCATATATTACATTGTATGATAAAAAAAACTTGCTTGCCAAAATACCTTTTATCAGTAAAACTACTGAAAATCAACAATTTTGGTGCTAAACATTCTCGCAACTCAGCATTATATATATACATATATATATATATATATATATATATATATTGTGTATTTGGGCAGCAGTCCCTCTTTTATAGAAGTTTTAATAAAGATGACTGACAAGGTATTTTGATTAAGCTTTTTATTCAATTTTTCTTGTGTTTGTATAATAAATTGCTTTTCTGGATATAAAGGGTGTAAAAAATGCCTAAATGTTCTATATATACAAGTGCTTTTGGCAATTCTATTAGCTATTATCAAGGATGATTTTTATGTTTAACTGAATGTGTAAATTTTTATAAATATTTCTAGAATGATTTTTTTTTACAAACATGGTCAAAATATTGTGGTCCTGTTCATAGTTAATGTTATTGGGTTTTTCTTTTTTATTATTAGTGATTCCATTAGTTGTAGTATTTTTTTTACATGTTGATGAGGTTATTATAGATGTATATTCTATAAGTATGTTGTAGATAAAGTTTAGTAGGTCTCCGTGTGTGTTGAATTGTGTTCTAATTAATATCAATTCTTTCTGGAATGAAGATATTTGAAAAAAAATAATTGGGTTAAGTATTTATATTTTCATTAGATTTGATAGCTTCACTCTTGAGAATTTTCCGTCTGAGTAAGTTACTTTCTCTTTTAATAAATGTTGTGTATTCTTTAGATCAAAGTCAGGACTGAATTTATTTCTATGCATGACTAATGCATTTGATAAATTGTTTATATAGGCTCCTTTTTGTATTCATTTTTAAAAAACTTCTGCAAGTTTCCCCAATGTATTATAAGGAGCATTTGTAACAGTTTATTTTATATGTAACTGCTTCAGAATTATTATTGTTTTGCATCAGGAAGTAGGAGGTAATATTATATGTCTATTTTATCATCATTGCTGTTAATAATGTCATTATCTTTTGTCAGCATGATGAATATTTATGAGCATTTCAAAAATTTAAGAATTTTGAAAAACTAACAACATTCTTACTTTTGTTTATAAATACAGTCTTTGTTAAAAGTAATCAATATGTTTGTCTTGATTAAATCCATCAAAGGAAAAAACATATAAGAAATACATTAAGATAAGTGTTTTTACAGAGATATTTTAGTTATATCTTAAATTGTACACACACACACACACACACACACACACACACACACACACACCCACACACACACAGAGTCTTGACAAGCCCTACTTCCAGATATGTGACCCCCACACACATTCTAGCACTTTCTTGTTTGTTTCTTAATTTTATAATTCAATAACAGTAGCAAATCTCTCCTTTCCTTCCCACGTCTTCCCCTGTCTGTTATCCAGATAAACGTTTTTCCTTTTCACCTTTTCCCCATCCTCTCTTTCTTTGTTGTCTTTTTTTATTTTCTTATCTTCTTTCCTTTCCTTACCAACATATACATTCAAATAAATTCTTGAATTTTTCATTTTATCAAAGGATCACCGATGAAGCAAATTCTGCCTACAGAAATGATCATTCAATCGTATTTTTTAATTTTTTATATGGAAATATGTATATATCTTTATATATTGGTTTAACAACATTACCAACTGTTATGGTGTCCTTCTACAAGAAATGAATTTTCCTCTTTGTTATATGTAAATACCTGCGTGACTTCCGAAGAGCTGTTAACGAAGACAGTTAACAACTACTAGTCAGTCAATAAGCAGCGTAATAATACCTTCAGACTTACTTATTTCTATATTTCTTATTATTAACACTTCCTTTGAATATCTTGTTTCTTGTTATACTAATATACTGTTTGGAACCTACCTCTTGTGTAAAGTGACTTACTTCTGGCACAAACTGGTCACTACATTTTGCATCAAAGTTTCACCACAACTACTCAACAACAAATTAATGATGAAGATCCACAACACCAACAAAGAAAACTGCTCCTTTATGCAACTAGATATAATAGACTTCTAAACATCCATCAATGAATATACACTAAGCAATACACTAGGCCTGGTAAAACAACACATAAAAATGACAGCTGAATATTAAACATTATCAAATGCTGCAGAAAGTCAATGCTATACTAAAACAAAAAATATGGATGAACAAGTGAAACACTAATAATAATAACAACGACCATAAGTTTGATGTGACATTGGGTAGTTACAATGGCACAGAATATATGCAAACTCATAGACATATATATCATCAACAAATTAGCAAATATCATAAATGAAAATGACATAGGTTTTTACAGGAATGACAACCTAATAATCATTAGAAACTGTAATGGTAAAAATACATAAAAACTAAAAAAACAAATTCAGCACATTAAGATTTAAAACAGACATCAAATCTGATCTGAAAATAGTAAATTTCCTTTATATAACATTCAATTTAAACAACAACACATGCAAACAATAACAAACAACAAAATCTCCAACCACCCCTAGTGTATTTAAAAACATACCTATATCCATAAACAGAAGAATATCAATGAATTTCAACAACATAAAAATATCCAATGCAAACAAAAGAAATATATGAATCAACATTGAAAAATAGTAGTTATTTGAACAAACAAGAATACATATATGAAAACAAACCAAATAAACACAATAGATAATAATCTACTTTATCTTCTTTGTTCTCTCTAAACATAATCTGGTTCAACCTAGTCTAATACTGAAAACAAAAATAGGAAAAATATTTTTCAAAATAGTCAAAAAAACTTTTCCTCGGACACAGCCAACCATCGAAAATCATCAACAAAAACACAGTAAAATCAGCTACAGCTGCATGGATAACATGGAAAAGACAATAACCAAACACAATAAAAAATAATTAACAAAACCAATAGCAACTGCAACAACATAAACCAAGAAAATCAACACTAGTAAAAGTGAAAACAACTGTCAACTTAACAAAAATGTCTAACCAACAATATAACATATAAAGCTACTGTAACAATTAATATTAATACATAAGCAAAAATTACATAAGAGCCACAGAAACAACCTTTAAAGAAATATTTAACAATCACAAAACATCATTCAAAACAGAAAGATACATAAACAACACATTACTAAAACATATATATCGTGAAAAAAATAATATAACCACCAAAATTAAATGGGAAATCATAAAAAGTGCCTCCTCCATTCAATAGTAATAGTAGAAATCGCAAACTGTCTATGGAGGTAAAGTTAGTAATAATCACCATTAAAAACCAAAGCAAGCTACTAAACAAGAAAAGTGAAATAATGGGGAAATGCAGACACTTAAATAAATACATACTTTGCCACTTAAATACTAATACAAAGAAAATATATACATACAATATAAAATAAAATTCTATTACAAACACAATTCACCACACTTAAACCAAAAGAAAATCAATCAAGAATGAATAAACACAATATCTTTAACAAACAAATATCCAATTACCCCAACCAAATCCACTAACAAAATATAAACACTCATAAAACTAACATATACGCCTACCACAATATAAAAACCAACATGCAGTTACACTCATTACAAAATAAAAATACACATACACAAATATACAAGAGCAGGCATGCTTAGACAGATGTATTAATATAATATATATATATATATATATATATATATATAATACAAATAATAATAGAATTATAAAATAAAAAATGAAAAACAACAAACAAAGCTGCATACAAAGAAGTGCAAAAGAATACAATTAACCAATTTATCACCAAAAATGCACCAATTTACATTATAAATGCATGCACAATTAATACCCACAACCATGCCAGTATGAGTACATATGTGTGAGCACATGTACATAAATACACACTCAAACACAAACACAGTTAGACAGATGTATGCGAGCACACAAGTGCACACACATATATCTGTGCATGCACACACATACAAACATTTAACCATCACCCTTAAAGACAAGGAGTCAATACACTACAAAATAAAAAATCACCAAAAATTCTGTACTTCTTAAAAGACAAAAAGGAGGAAAACAAAGAAGATAACCAGATAACATGACAATTATCAATTGAAAAAAAAGAAAAAATAATGACACACTCACAGACTTACACACAAAAGTAATAAATGACACAAGTTTCACAACAGTATATAGACATACAAATATTGAAAAATATCAGCAGAAAAGTTGAAACAACCCTGATGAGTGAGCATATTATTATATGTTCATCAAACTTTGAAGTCATCATGACAGAAGTGACACTAATCAGTTAAGTGACATTTTTTTCTATATTAATTCTACATATATATAGAGATTGGTTTCTAAACCAGACTCTTGAATAGGTTTGTAGTTAGAACATGATATCACAAAGTCACGCACAAAATATCTCATGTTTAAATGTTGATTCCATCTAAAGAAATGCAATTAAAATCAAATTAATTAATATCTTGGAAATTGTTGAGGTGTTAACTGAAATAAATAACCAGCAGACCAGATTATTTTATACCACAAAATAAAGCGAATACAAATCAATTTAAAACTGAGGTTTATAATTTCTTTAAAATGTTGGAAAAGATAAGCAATTGTTATAAGAAATAATATGCTTTGAAAAATTTTTTTTTAATCATCTCACCCCAAGCAAGGCATTCCACTGCCACTATTGCACATGGGGCTACATAGGGGAAGGTAAAGAGGATGAGTAGTTAGGTGTAAGAGATATCAGAAGAAAGGTGATAGATGGGTAAGAATATTGAGGATGAGGGATGGGCAGATGGGAGAGTGTTTGATAGAATGGGAGCAGGTTAGTGTGTTAGGAGGTGACTATTGACCTTACATTTAAACTCCTGGAGATTGTATCCGTCGGGGAAGCAATCATGTGGAAGGGAATTCCACAGTCGGGAAGTGCGAGGAAAGAAACTGTTGGAGTAGAAGTTGTGGTTGCATTTTATCGATTTCACTGTAAAAGGGTAGGATCTAATTACTAATCTAGTATCTCGTGCAAATTCATATTTAGGGGGCACCAGTGATCTAAGTTCATCGGAGCAGAAGCTGTGAAAGTATTTATAGAAGAGACACAGGGAAGCCACGTCGCGCCAGTGGGAGAGAGACTGCAGGTGGTCTGCCAAGTCGGTATCTATCACATTACAGACCCTCCTATGAACCTTATCGAGAAGCCCGAGGAGAATAGTAGGGGCACCCGACCAGATATGGCAGCAGTATTCAATGCACAGGCGGATGGTAGATTCATATATGTGCAGGATAGATTTAGATGGAAAAAACTTCCGGGCCCTACACAGAGAACCGACTTTCATAGCAGCGGATTTAGCAATGGATTCGATATAGTCATTCCATTTGAGGTCCGCTGAAAGTGTGAGACCAAGGAGGCGAAGTGTTTTACTCTCTGGGAGGTAAGCCTGGTCCATGCTAATGGGAGGTAGGTGAGATTGTCGATGATGGTTAATTGAGAGTAGCTTCGTTTTAGAAGCATTAAAATTTACTAGCCATTTCTTACCCCAGTCCAATATGGATTGGAGGTCTTTTTCAATCTCGGATGCGAGGTTAGCTTTGACGCCTACACCAGATTTTTGGTCGAGGCGAGAGTAAATTGTGGTGTTATCGGCGTACAAACCTACTTGGGCTCTTATGGAATCAGGGAGATCATTAATGTATAAATTTTACTTTAAAATAAATTATTTAAAAATGACAATATCAATCTATTCAATTTAAATTGCAGGTTATGTTAAAATGGATTAAAAACTATTCTTTTAGTTTATTTTTCTTTTCACAAGAAATATTTTCACAGTGAATTCAGTAAAACAATTCATTAATTTCTTCATTAATTTTAAGCGATTTTAGAATAAATAAAAGACAAAAAACATTGGTTTCACTTTGAACCGGATTTAAATTTCATTCGTTATTATTTGCTTTTACAATATTATATCAGCATGCGTTTTATTTACATCAGAAGCTGTTCTATTTAGGAGCTGATGGCAAGATTAATAAAGAAACTTTGTTGTATAAAGAAGATATAAGAGAAAATGGTGACATTAAACTACAATATGAAAGATTCCAAGAACACCATTAAATATTTATTCAAGAGAAAGGAACCGAGACTAGAAAATACCTGATGCAGAGAATAGTTCCAACTATCAGTGGAAAAATGAAAATAAAATAATAATAAAAAAATAAAGAATTTTATTTTCTCATAATGCTAAGAAAAAAAGGAAACCAAAACAGGTTTCTGATTACAAGTGAATTTTATGACCCCATTACCGGGAAGGACATGATCATTCTCTTCTCACTTCCCTACCATTGAGTTTAGATGTTTGGTAGTCATTCCAATGAAAGAAAAACTTGGTCATTCTCACTCAACATCAGGCTGACCTGTGTTTGAACATTCTCTATACATTTGCATCTTTGTACCCATGCATACTAATAAACATTGGCAATTCATTTTCTGCTGAAGGTTTTCATTTTGTTTTGTTTTTAGCAGCCTACGGAAATTTAACTTCTGTTGGTAATCCAAAGAGGTTCCATTGAAAATAAAAATGACTGTTCATTACATCAAAATGAGCTACCATTCAGAGCTCTTTTTTAAATGACAAAAAATTACAGTTGCCTGATTTTTCCTTCATATTCTTTGAATATGTTGAAAGAGCAGGGAAATTAACTGCTGAAGCTTCTCATGTTGTTTACAGATTTGAAGCAAGATATAGACATATTCTTGCAGAAACCTTATGTCATTAACTAAGACTGTTTTTTTCTAAAGGCTCTTATACGGAAAAGTTTGATGATGACATGATTATATGAATATTTGAATTAGTTTTCATGTAATATAAAATTTATAAAATTTATTTATTAGCTTTTTTATTTATTGTTGAAATAATAACATTTTTCAATCAAATATTTTCAAAATGAATAGTTTTTTAAATGTATTTTCAATTCTGATTTTTGATTGTATTTCTACAAAAAAAGGGTTTAAAGCAAGGAATTCAAAATTTAGTGGGAGTTTTTATCTCATTAAGTCCCAACTATTCATCAGTGACTTAAGCTGATTTTGGAAAAAAGGGTAAAATCAACCTACCCTAATAAATGTGTGTGTGTGTGTGTGTGTGTGTGTGTGTGTGTGTGTGTGTGTGTGTGTGGTGGAATACCAGAGCACTGCTGCTGACTATATTGTTTTATAAATTAAGTCTGCAAAACTACAATGTGTTTTATAATGAAGTTCTTGGGTCAACTCTGTACTTTCTACAGGTTGTAAACGATAAATTGGCAGTTTGAGATCTCAGACTTTAAACCTTGATAAAGAAGGGACATTTAAAGACATTTAAGATTTGTGTATGTTTATTTAACTGTTTTATTAAATACAAACATTTTATTCTATGCTTCCACCATCTGTGTCCACAACTTGCTGAATGCGAGCCCTAAAGGCACGACAGGCCTTGACAGCTGACTCTTTCTTGATAGCGCCAAATGCTCGCCTTATGGAGGCCTTCAGGGAGGCCACACTGTTATGTGGGCGAGCATTAGAGAATTTCTCAACATCACCTCATAACAAATAGTCGCAGAGGTTCAAATCTGGTCAACGAGAGGACCAGATATTTGAGGGCACAAAAAGCGGCAACTCTCTCTTCAAGAAGGTCTGCACTGTTTTTGACCCATGAGCAGGTGCAGAGTCCTGGATGAACATCACTTTGTTGGGATCATAGTTCTTCTTAATCCAGGGTAAGAGAACTTCCTCCAGAATCTTCAGATATTTTGCCGTATTGATCTTCAGGCCCACTTCAATGAAGTGAGGGGGTATGACTTTCCCATCGCTGGCAACAGCTCCAAACACCATGACAGAGGCAGGGTGTTTACTCTGTATGATTGGAGGAACACAAGAAGGGTCAATGGCGATAACTCTCGAGTTTCTGCGGTTGGCGACTTCATCTACCACAAACTTTTTGTCGTCCACAAAAATGCGAACGGTACCACCATGGTGTTTCAGGCGATTGAGTAGCAAGGAGCTTCTCTCTTTACGAATGGTCTTAAATTTTACTGTAATAATGTTACGACATCGTCTGCAATATGACTTCATCCCAAGATCTTTCTGTACTGCATTAGAAATGGTCATTTTGGTCACATTCCGCTTTTTCCATTGACTGTGATAGATTTGCTGCATTGGATCATTGCAAGCCACTGAGAAACCTTCTGGTGCAGATTTTATTACTTCTTGGACTGTGAACCTTCTTTTGCATGTCTTTACCTTCCCTTAAGTTTGCTACAACACGATAAACAGTCCTAGGAGCATAGCCAGTGTCTCTGATAATGTCAGATGTCTTATGCCCGCCACGGAACAAGTCAGCAATAACTATTCTATGGAAAAATTCTACACTGGCACTCATTTTGTTAGTATTTTTAGGTGGCTAATCTGGACTTCAGGCTCTAAAGAGTACAGCAACTAACATTTCAGATTGATAATGCCGCTTTAAAAAACCTAAATTGCGGATTGATATTACTACTAATTTATCGTTTACACCCTGTAAGTATTTTATTTAACTGATGAAAAGATGGTTTATCTATTTGGTGTGACCCTGTTCACATTGCAAGCATGTCAACAGAAAAGATAACATTGGCAATACATTACAGTTAGTGCCATATATACTGTGCAGTTAAATTGACATGTGCAACATTTGAAGAAGTAGGTGCATGTGATTCATTGTAAAAGTGAACATGATATAATTTTTGATAACAGATATGGGGAAATGTGAAAATGAGAATGATGGAAGGAAAAACTTAGCATTCTTACCACCCAATAATATAGTCAACGGAAATGAAAACAAGCATGAACTTCTATATAAAGAAAACTCTCTCTCTCTCTCTCTCTCTCTCTCTCTCTCTCTCTCTCTCTCTTTATATTATGCTCTCACACCCTGATTGAGCACTCTAGAAGAAAGGTAGACTTTGAAAAACAGTAGCCACTCTAGCGTGTACGCATCGCTCATTCAGTAAAAATGAATTTAAGCACTCTAGCTATTGGGCGTGTAATATGATATGCGCTAAAAAGACTGCCTTCTTCCACCGAGCGCCCTGTGGCCCAGGGGTAGAGTCGCCAACAGATGCCAAATCGGTCGGGTTTCGAGCCTGGGTTGTGTAGCAATCGGAGTCTAACCGTACTGATGAGCTGTGATACAGCAAAACAGATCTGTCTGCGGATGACAACAATATATATATATATATATATATATATATATATATATATATCCACAGACAGATCTGTTTCATTGTATCACAGCTCATCAGTACGGTTAGACATCCGATTGCTTTTTATGCAGGATTGAAACCCAACCGAATTGGCGTCAGTCGGTGATTCTACCTCTGAGCTATAGGCACTCAGTTGAAGGAGGCAGACTTTAAGTGCATCATGTATTATACGCCAATAGCTAGAGTGCTCTAATTCATTACTGAATGAGCGATGCGTAAATGCTAGGGTAGCTACTGTTTTTTCAAAGTCTACCATTATTCCAGAGTGCTCAATCAAGGTGTGAGAGCGTAAATAGTCATCCGCAGACAGATCTGTTTCACTGTATCACAGCTCATCAGTACGGTTAGACATCCGATTGCTTTTTACCCAGTATTGAAATATATATATATAATTAGTTGGTTTTAGGTCATAATTAAATTAGACCAGTACACAATTGTATTAAAACGTGTTCAATACACTTATGTTGTAGAGCTACAATCAGTGGTGGTGCATGCAGATTATGCCAGGAGGTAAAGTTAGCTATTATGTTATTCCTAGAATGAAAAAAATTACGAAATGAAAGATCAGAAATAATGTCCAGATGTAATCACACCTATAAATACATGCTAGGTTCATACAAACCTGGATGAAAGTGTTGCAAGATATTTGAATAACTCCTCCCGAATTTTGAAAATTTTTGGTTGTTTGAAAATTCGTCATTCATTTTAGAAGCTTTATGCTTAAAATTATTTCAGCCTGTATTGTGCAAGCAGAAAAAGAATTTCATAAGATCCTTACATTTATTCGGACATATGTAAGCTTTATTTTTTTCTTTTTATGCTCCACTGGATCATTTTTCTTTATTTCTGTATTTTAATCTAAAATTTTTGTTTCTTAATTTTACGTGGTTACAATATTCGTAATTTAAGTGTGTTCCATTACTGTTTCCATATTTATTTCTTTCCTAATCAATCTTTTATAATCAAACTTGCCAACAACTGGCTCCTGATGAAGCATTGGCCGAAAGGCAGCCTAGACCCGGATATTTAAATACAAAAAAAAAAAAAGAAAATGAAATTATGTTGGTTTATATATATATATGAAAAATTAAGGCAGACACATTATTTCATGGTAAATTGGAAGTTTAAGCCTATTTCAGGAGAACCATCATCAGCTTCTGTCTTTATTTTACAAAGGATTTTACACAAACCTTTGTAAAATAAAGACAGAAGCTGATGATGGTTCTCCTGAAATAGGCTTAAACTTCCAATTTACCATGAAATAATGTGTCTGCCTTAATTTTTCTTATATTTGATCTATATTTATTTATATACATATATATTTAGAGCTCTCTTAGAGAGTTATCCTACCACTATGTGCAGGATACTCCTTTGGATTCTTCTATACCCACACTGCATGCTGATATATATATATATAGATATATATATATATTTTCCTATTTTTTTGGGGGGGGGAACAATTTTAAATTTATACATATTTGTAGATACTTGTATTTATAAACAGAATTTTTTCTTTTGATAAATTCTTAGACGAGTTTTTATCCTCATAATTTTTTTTTAGAAACGACTTAAAATTATCTATATTTGTAGACATTTATTTTTAAACAAATCGTGATTAATTCTTAGTCAAAACTTTTTTTTTTTTAGCTACATGACAAGTAAAATGCTTAATATACTTTAGGACGAGTTCATGTTCAGTTCGCCACTTGATATAAATTGGCTCTGTCTGTCGCCAATCAAAATCGCTTGTAAGACTTTGTACAGGGCCCAAACATTATAAATTTTTTCCAGTGTCTGAAAGCGCTTATTTAGGGTGGACCAGAAACTGATCATCTCTGGTCGGGTCAGCTTGGTGAGGTGGGTATGATGTTGAGAGACCCGAAACCCACACAAAGACATCACTGATGACACCCTCTAGCGCCCCGACTATGGTGCATATGTTTAAAAAAAAAAAATATATATATATATATATATATATATATATATATATATATACATATAATAAGATTTTAGCCTAATTTAATCTTGATTTATATATTTATTTTTTTCTATCTGTCATCATTTCCAAAATTAATAAACTTTTTGATTCTTGGGTTTATTTATCTATGACTATTTATTAATTTGCCTTGCTTCCTAGTGTTTTTGTTTACCTCACATTTTGCATAATTAAAAATCATGAATTTTTCATATTCACAATGATTCAACCAAAATATGCTCTGGTCTTCTTCAGGTGAAATATGTTAAAGTTTCAAAGCAAACCTTTTATTTAGTCCACAATTTTGGATTCTGCATTAGATAATTCTCTAAAAAATATTCAAAAGTCTTAATGTGTAAGGAAATATAAACTATGGAGGACACTAAGTGTCATATTTTTTATATTAAATATCTCTTTTCTTAAAAAAAATTCTCTTTTCTCAAGCCAACATATTTATGCATGCACTTAATTATTTTAAATTTAAAAGAAAGGCATTAACTTTAAAATTACAAATAAATTAATTAGTTAAATAATTAGTTAAATAATTAGTTAAATAAATAAACAAAATAAACAAAATATATATAATAGCTGCATTTAAAAAATAATCAGTAACAGCAATATCATTAATACACTTACATTTAATATAAAAAATGACATCATTAATACACTTACATTTAATATAAAAAATGATATCATTAATACACTTACATTTAATATAAAAAATGATATCATTAATACACTTACATTTAATATAAAAAATGATATCATTGATACACTTACATTTAATATAAAAAATGATATCATTGATACACTTACATTTAATATAAAAAATGATATCATTGATACACTTACATTTAATATAAAAAATGATATCATTAATACACTTACATTTAATATAAAAAATGATATCATTAATACACTTACATTTAATATAAAAAATGATATCATTAATACACTTACATTTAATATAAAAAATGATATCATTAATACACTTACATTTAATATAAAAAATGATATCATTAATACACTTACATTTAATATAAAAAATGATATCATTAATACACTTACATTTAATATAAAAAATGATATCATTAATACACTTACATTTAATATAAAAAATGATATCATTAATACACTTACATTTAATATAAAAAATGATATCATTAATACACTTACATTTAATATAAAAAATGATATCATTAATACACTTACATTTAATATAAAAAATGATATCATTAATTGCTGTTCGAAAAGCAGACATGTGGAAGGGAATTCCACAGGCGGGAAGCACAAGAAGCACTTACATTTAATATAAAAATGATATCATTAATACACTTACATTTAATATAAAAAATGATATCATTTTTGCATCATCTATAATAATATAATGCTCTGGTCTTCTTCAGGTGATATATGTTAAAGTTTCAAAGCAAACCTTTTATTTAGTTCACAATGGTAGATTGTTCTTGTTCCACATGCCATTCTCTTTCTCAATATTGCAGTTTTAGTTAATTAATCCCCTTTAGTAACTCAACACTCCAAGGTTTTGTTTAGCTCTGCCATAGCTAGGTATGAATGTTTTGGGTTAAGCCACTTTTTGGATTACTTCAACCAACACTTTTATTCACTGGGCCATATATATTCCATGACCTAACTAAAGGTTTCTGTTCAAAATTTTGACATATATAACAGGGAGAAGATTGGAGTAAGAAAAAGCTAAAATATTGTGAATATAACAATAAAGATAAGGACAACAGTGCAAACAATATAAATAGTGTAAATAGTTTAAAATGTTTATTCATGTACATTATTTTTTTTTTTAATCATATCACCCCGAGCAAGGCGGAAATGCCACTGATGTGCAGGGGGCTACATAACTGTAAAAAGATTAATTAAAAAAGAGTGAGGAGTACAAACTAGTTAGAAAGGAGCAATAGAAAGCTGAGAAAGCAGGTGCGATGACAGATACATAGGTGGAGAGAAAGGGAAGGTTATACGGGGGTGGGGAGAGAGCTAGAGTCCAGTGGTTAGTAGATGAGTATTGACTTTGCATTTAAATTTCTGGAGGTTGTAGCCGTCAGGAAAGCAAGAATACGGGAGTGAGTTCCACAGGCGGGAAGTGCGAGAAAAGAAGCTGCAGGAGTAGAATTGTCGTCTGCATTTGGCTAACCTGACTGTGAATGGGTGGGACCTAGTTGCTAGTCTGGTTGCACGAGTAAACACCTGTTGAGGAGGCCCCAGTGACTTAAGTTTGTCTGAGCAGAAGCCATGAAAGTATTTATAGAACAGACAAAGGGAGGCCACATTTCGACGATGGGGAAGTGGCTGCAGTCAAGCTGCCAGATCAGTACCTATCACATTACAGACTCTCTTTTGGAGCCTGTCAAGAACACTGAGGAGAACGGCAGGGGCGCCTGACCATAAATGGCAGCAGTACTCCATGCACGGATGGATGGTTGACTTGTATATATGCAGGATGGATTCAGGTGGAAAAAACATCCTGGATCGACATAGTGACACAACCTTCTTAGCAGTAGATTTTGCTATGGATTCAATATAGTGGTTCCATTTAGGGTCTGAGGACAGTAAGTCCGAGGAGGCATAGTGTATTGCTCTCTGGGAGAATCACTTGGTCCATGCTTATGGGAGGCAGGAGAGGTTGCCTGTAATGGTTGACAGACAACAGCTTGGTCTTAGATGAATTGAAGTTGACAAGCCACTTCTTGCCCCAGTTCACCACAGAATGTAGATCCCGTTCAAGGTCAGCAGCAAGATTATGTCTGTCTGCCATGACAGGTTTCTTACTGGTGCAGGAGTATATTATAGTTTCATCTGCGTAGATGCCTACTTGGGACTTTATATGTTCCAAAGGTTGTCATAGTTGGGGGTGACAGTGGGAACAAGCTTCCCCTGTCTATAAAGTGCTTCTGTGACATGTGTCTCAAATAACCTTTGACAACTACTAACCCCAGCTCCAAGCCAAGGGAGATAAATAGAGAGGGAGATAGAAACAGATATGTAGAGAGATGGAAACAGAAACAGATACATAGAAAGAGGGAAATAAAAATATATATATATATATATATATATATATATATATATATATATATATATTGTCATCTGCAGACAGATCTGTTTCGCCGTATCACAGCTCATCAGTACAGTTAGACTCCGATTGCTTTTTTACCCAGGATTGAAACCCGACCAAAATGGCGTCAGTCGGTGACTCTACCCCTGGGCTATGGGCATTAGAGAGAGAGAGAGAGAGAGAGAGATAGAGAGGGAACTAGAAACAGATACATATACAGAGAGATAGATATATAGAGACAGAGAGATAGATATATAGAGAGAAGGAGAGAGAAATAGATATATATATAGAGGGAAATAGATATATAGAGAGAGGGAGATAAATAGAGAGGGAAATAGAAACAGATATATAAAGAGCGTGAAACAGAAACAGTTATATAAGAGAGTGAGATAAAAACAAATAAATAGAGAGACGGAAATAGAAACAGATATATAAAAAGAGGGAAATAGAAACATATATATATAGAGAGAGGGAAATAGATATATAGTGAGAGAGAGAAAAAATAGGTATATAGAGAGGGGAATGGAGAGAAATTTTTTTTTTTTACGACAAAGATTTTTTTTTTTAATAATCATTTCACCCCGAGCAAGGCATGTCACTGCCAGTATTGCGTAGGGAGTTACATCGAGGGGAAAGTGGTGAGAAAGAGTGGTTAGATATAGGAAATGTCAGAAGGAGGGTGATAGATGGGTAAGGATCCCGAGAATGGGGGTTGGGTAGATGGTGAGAGTGTTGGGAGAATAGATGCAAGTTAGTGTGATAGGAGTGTCTATTGACCTTACATTTAAACTCCTGGAGATTGTAGCTGTTGGAAAAGCAGACATGTGGAAGGGAATTCCACAGGCGGGAAGCACGAGAAAAGAAGCTGTTGGAGTAGAAATTACGGTTACATCTTATCTGTTTTACTGTAAAAGGGTGGGACCTAGTTGCTAATCTAGTATCTTGTGCAAATCCATGCCTAGGCGACACCAATAATTTAAGTTCATCGGAGCAGAAGCCGTGAAAGTATTTATAGAAGAGGCACAGGGAAGCCACATCACGCCGGTGAGAGTGGTTGCAGTCGGTCTGCCAAGTCAGTATCAATCACGTAAAGATTAATTAGAGCCAAAGACAGCAAAATAACAGTTGAATAAAGTCAGGTTTTCACAAAACTGAATTCTTTGTATGCAATTAGCTGCCAAATGTTTTTTGATGAAAAACAAAAATTGAATACTTGCAGGCTCTATTGGGCAGTTTGTGGATTGCATACAACTTCCAGGCCATATTTTGTGCAAGCAGTTGTTTTCATATTTCCTATTCGGTATATCTTGGCCTCTATACGCCATCATTTTTTATATTACTTATCTCTACATCAGATCATTTATTATATTACTTAAATCTATATGATATTTATTATGTCATTTATCTCTAAACCAGATTATTTATTGTATTACTTATCTCTATACGAGATCATTTATTATATTACTTACCTCAATACCTGGTCATTTGTTATATTATTTATCTTTATACAGTATCATTTCTTATATTACTTATCTTTATACAGGATCATTTATTATATTACTTACCTTTATACAGGATCATTCATCATATTAATAATCTTTATAGAGGATCATTTATCATATTACTTATCTTTATACAGGATCATTTATTATATTACTTATCTTTATGCAGGATCATTTATCATAATACTTATCTTTATACAGGATCATTTATTATATTACTTATCTTTATGCAGGATCATTTATTATATTACTTATCTTTATACAGGATCATTTATTATATTACTTATCTTTATGCAGGATCATTTATCATGTTACTTATCTTTATGCAGGATCATTTATTATATTACTTATCTTTATACAGGATCATTTATCATGTTACTTATCTTCATAGAGGATCATTTATTATATTACTTATCTTTATGCAGGATCATTTATTATATTACTTATCTTTATGCAGGATCATTTATTATATTACTTATCTTTATGCAGGATCATTTATTATATTACTTATCTTTATGCAGGATCATTTATTATATTACTTATCTTCATACAGGATCATTTATTATATTACTTATCTTTATGCAGGATCATTTATCATGTTACTTATCTTCATACAGGATCATTTATTCTATTACTTATCTTTATACAGGATCATTTATTATATTATTTATCATCATACAGGATCATTTATTATATTACATATCTTTATGAAGGATCATTTATTATATTACTGATCTTTATGCAGGATCATTTATTATATTACTTATCTTTATGTAGGACAATTTATTGTATTACTTATCTTCATACAGGATCATTTATTATATTACTTATCTTTATGCAGGATCATTTATTATATTACTTATCTTTATACAGGATCATTTATTATATTACTTATCTTTATGCAGGATCATTTATTATATTACTTATCTTTATGCAGGATCATTTATTATATTACTTATCTTTATGTAGGATCATTTATTATATTACTTATCTTCATACAGGATCATTATTATATTACTTATCTTCATGCAGGATCATTTATTATATTACTTATCTTTATGCAGGATCTGTTTATTATATTACTTATCTTTATGCAGGATCATTTATTATATTACTTATCTTCATACAGGATCATTTATTATATTACTTATCTTTATGCAGGATCATTTATTATATTACTTATCTTCATACAGGATCATTTATTATATTACTTATCTTTATGCAGGATCATTTATTATATTACATATCATCATACAGGATCATTTATTATATTACTTATCTTTATGCAGGATCATTTATTATATTACTTATCATTATACAGGATCATTTAATATATTACTTATCATCATACAGGATCATTTATTATATTACTTATCTTCAAACAGGATCATTTATTATATTACTTATCTTCATACAGGATCATTTATTATATTACTTATCTTCATACAGGATCATTTATTATATTACTTATCTTTATGCAGGATCATTTATTATATTTCTTATCTTTATACAGGATCATTTATTATATTACTTATCATCATACAGGATCATTTATTATATTACTTATCTTCATACAGGATCATTTATTATATTACTTATCTTCATATAGGATCATTTATTATATTGCTTATCTTTATGCAGGATCATTTATTATATTACTTATCTTTATAGAGGATCATTTATTATATTATTTATCATCATGCAGGATCATTTATTTATATTACTTATCTTTATGCAGGATCATTTATTATATTACTTATCTTCATACAGGATCATTTATTATATTACTTATCTTTATGCAGGATCATTTATTATATTACTTATCTTTATGCAGGATCATTTATTATATTACTTATCTTTATGCAGGATCATTTATTATATTACTTATCTTTATGCAGGATCATTTATTATATTACTTATCTTCATACAGGATCATTTATTATATTACTTATCTTCATGCAGGATCATTTATTATATTACTTATCTTTATGCAGGATCATTTATTATATTACTTATCTTTATGCAGGATCATTTATTATATTACTTATCTTCATACAGGATCATTTATTATATTACTTATCTTTATGCAGGATCATTTATTATATTACTTATCTTCATACAGGATCATTTATTATATTACTTATCTTTATGCAGGATCATTTATTATATTACATATCATCATACAGGATCATTTATTATATTACTTATCTTTATGCAGGATCATTTATTATATTACTTATCATTATACAGGATCATTTATTATATTATTACTTATCATCATACAGGATCATTTATTATATTACTTATCTTCATACAGGATCATTTATTATATTACTTATCTTCATACAGGATCATTTATTATATTACTTATCTTCATACAGGATCATTTATTATATTACTTATCTTTATGCAGGATCATTTATTATATTTCTTATCTTTATACAGGATCATTTATTATATTACTTATCATCATACAGGATCATTTATTATATTACTTATCTTCATACAGGATCATTTATTATATTACTTATCTTCATATAGGATCATTTATTATATTGCTTATCTTTATGCAGAGGATCATTTATTATATTACTTATCTTTATAAGGATCATTTATTATATTATTTATCATCATGCAGGATCATTTATTATATTACTTATCTTTTTATGCAGGATCATTTTTATTATATTACTTATCTTCATACAGGATCATTTATTATATTACTTATCTTTATGCAGGATCATTTATTATATTACTTATCTTTATGCAGGATCATTTATTATATTACTTATCTTCATACAGGATCATTTATTATATTACTTATCTTTATGCAGGATCATTTATTATATTACTTATCTTTATACAGGATCATTTATTATATTACTTATCATCATACAGGATCATTTATTATATTACTTATCTTTATGCAGGATCATTTATTATATTACTTATCTTTATGCAGGATCATTTATTATATTACTTATCTTTATGCAGGATCATTTATTATATTACTTATCTTCATACAGGATCATTTATTATATTACTTATCTTTATGCAGGATCATTTATTATATTACTTATCATCATACAGGATCATTTATTATATTACTTATCTTTATGCAGGATCATTTATTATATTACTTATCTTTATACAGGATCATTTATTATATTGCTTATCATCATACAGGATCATTTATTATATTACTTATCTTCATACAAGGATCATTTTATTATATTACTTATCTTCATACAGGATCATTTATTATATTACTTATCTTCATACAGGATCATTTATTATATTACTTATCTTTATGCAGGATCATTTATTATATTACTTATCTTTATACAGGATCATTTATTATATTACTTATCATCATACAGGATCATTTATTATATTACTTATCTTCATACAGGATCATTTATTATATTACTTATCTTCATACAGGATCATTTATTATATTACTTATCTTCATACAGGATCATTTATTATATAACTTATCTTTATGCAGGATCATTTATTATATTACTTATCTTTATGCAGGATCATTTATCATATTGCTTATCTTTATGCAGGATCATTTATTATATTACTTATCTTTGTAAGGATCATTTATTATATTACTTATCTTTATACAGGATCATTTATCATAATACTTATCTTTATACAGGATCATTTATTATATTACTTATCTTTATACAGGATCATTTATCATATTACTTATCTTTATGCAGGATCATTTATTATATTACTTATCTTTATGCAGGATCATTTATTATATTACTTATCTTTATGCAGGATCATTTATCATATTAGTTATCTTTATACAGGATCATTTATCATATTACTTATCTTTATGTAGGATCATTTATTATATTAATTACCTTTATACAGGATCATTTATCATATTACTTATCTTTGTACAGGATCATTTATTATATTACTTATCTTTATGCAGGATCATTTATTATATTACTTATCTTTATGCAGGATCATTTATCATATTACTTATCTTTATACAGGATCATTTATCATATTACTTATCTTTATGTAGGATCATTTATTATATTAATTACCTTTATACAGGATCATTTATCATATTACTTATCTTCATACAGGATCATTTATTATATTACTTATCTTTATGCAGGATCATTTATTATATTACTTATCTTTATGCAGGATCATTTATCATATTACTTATCTTTATACAGGATCATTTATCATATTACTTATCTTTATGTAGGATCATTTATTATATTAATTACCTTCATACAGGATCATTTATCATATTACTTATCTTTATGCAGGATCATTTATTATATGACTTATCTTTATGCAGGATCATTTATTATATTACTTATCTTTATACAGGATCATTTATTATATTACTTATCTTTATACAGGATCATTTATTACATTACTTATCTTCATACAGGATCATTGATTATATTACTTATCTTCATACAGGATCATTTATTATATTACTTATCTTCATATGGGATCATTGATTATATTACTTATCTTTATACAGGATCATTTATCATATTACTTATCTTTATACAGGATCATTTATTATATTACTTATCTTTATGCAGGATCATTTATCATATTACTTATCTTTATACAGGATCATTTATTACATTACTTATCTTCATACAGGATCATTGATTATATTACTTTTCTTCATACAGGGTCATTTATTATATTACTTATCTTCATACGGGATCATTGATTATATTACTTATCTTTATACAGGATCATTTATCATATTACTTATCTTTATACAGGATCATTTATTATATTACTTATCTTTATACAGGATCATTTATCATATTACTTATCTTTATACAGGATCATTTATTACATTACTTATCTTCATACAGGATCATTTATTATATTACTTATCTTCATACAGGATCATTTATTATATTACTTATCTTCATACGGGATCATTGATTATATTACTTATCTTCATACAGGATCATTTATCATATTACTTATCTTCATACAGGATCATTTATTATATTACTTATCTTTATACAGGATCATTTATTATATTACTTATCTTTATGCAGGATCATTTATTATATTACTTATCTTTATGCAGGATCATTTATTATATTACTTATCTTTATGCAGGATCATTTATCATATTGCTTATCTTTATGCAGGATCATTTATTATATTACTTATCTTTATGCAGGATCATTTATCATATTGCTTATCTTTATGCAGGATTATTTATTATATTACTTATCTTTATGCAGGATCATTTATCATATTGCTTATCTTTATACAGGATCATTTATCATATTACTTATCTTCATACAGGATCATTTATTATATTACTTATCTTTATGCAGGATCATTTATTATATTACTTATTTTTATACAGGATCATTTATCATATTACTTATCTTTATACAGGATCAGTTATTATATTACTTATCTTCATACAGGATCATTTATCATATTACTTATCTTTATACAGGATCATTTATCATATTACTTATCTTTATACAGGATCATTTATCATATTACTTATCTTTATACAGGATCATTTATTATATTACTTATCTCTGAAGGAGATCATTTATTATATTACTTATCTGTTTAATCTTGATAAAAGCGAAACATATATGCATGATTTTGTAATTTTATGTTCTGTCAATGTATGCCCTGGCTTAGTGACTTAAAATTTAGAAGGTTTTTCTGTGTTTGTTTTAGGCTTCAAGACATCTTGCCTTGGGTTAGTCAAAAGAAAAAAGTTAAAAGTGAAAAGGAGACTAAGGAAGACAGAAACGAAAGAAAGAATATGGCAAAAGAAGTGAGAAAAAGATAACAGAATAAAAGAAACGGTAAAAAAAGGGAGGAAACAAAAAAATGAAAGCGATAAAAGAAAAATCCACAATGTAATTTATTTAGTGTTGTTTTTGAAAAGAAGCATTCTTTCAAAGTTCTCACATTACACATTTATATGTTAACAGTCAAAATATGAGGATATAAGAACAACAGTTGAAAATTAACACCCTTGAGAATAGCCAGAGAAGTGGCTGAAAGTGCTTGGAAGAATAATTATGGAACATTTTTATATTCCTTATCTCCAGCAAAAAGAAAACATGTTAGAATACTGGAAAAATTAAATAAAAATTATTCAAATCTTCCATTTCAGTAATTTTCATACCGCTCATTCGATAATGAATTGGAGCACTCTAGTTATTGGGCATGTTTATACGCGTTAAAAAGCCTGCCTTCTCCTACTGGACACTCGTGGCCTAGGAGTAGAATTGCCGACTGATGTCAATTCGGTCGGGTTTCAATCCTGGGTTAGGAAGTGACCGGAGTCTAAATCTGAGTCTAAGTCTAAGTCTAAGCCATACTGATGAGCTGTAATACAGCGAAACAGATCTGTCTGCAGATGACTATAGTATATATATATATATATATATATATATATATATATATATATATATATATATTCAAATGAATAAGAATGAAGAAAATAATTGTAACATTAAAAACATTAAAACAGTGCTCAATATAAAAATAGAGTAATGAATATTTATTATTTATTATTACATCAGAACATGTGAAAACTATAAACCACAACAAAAGTATACATTTTGTTTCGACATTGAAAGAAAAATGTCTCATCAGGCAGTTAACAATGATGGTCATAAACGTTTTTATTTTTAAAAAATCATTTTTAAATAAATGCTTTTATTTTTTAAAAAAGTCTTTTTAAAATAAAACAATTATTACCATCATTGTTAACTAACTGATAAAACATTGTTCTTTCAATGTCAAAACAAAATGTACAATTTTGTAGTAGTTTGTAGTTTTGACATGTTCTAACACAATAATTAATAATATATATATATATATATATATATATATATATATAGGTATAGTTGTCAGTCTGTAAATGATGAGGATAATCCAACCCCACTAGCCTTATGCTTATGAAGAGTATATATGTATGAGTATGAAAACTCTAAAACCTAAAAAAATAAAAAAATAAACCAGTGGATATGTAAAATTAAACAAAATCACATATATGTGGGAATATATACATAGGTATATATGTATTTAACTTAATATAAGTAAGTGGGTTGACCTGATGGGGTCAAATATACTCCTAAAGTCAGGGGAATTGGTTCTTTTCAGAGGTCATACCATCTAAGACAGTCAAATAACTTCAAACTGATACTACCCATATTTGGAACTAGACTCTATCTCTTTCTTCCCTATTCCCTCCCATTTCTTCCTTCCTTTCTTTCCTTAATCCTTCCCCTTATATATATTGTCATTTATTTATTTGTTTGTGATCTTATGTTTATTATTATTATTTTTATTATGTTCCCTCTTCATTTTAAGAAAAAGCTCATTCAGGCAGAAATTTTATGCCAGATGGAGGAATATTGTAAAAGGGTCTGATGAGATGAGTTGTTTAAGCTCATTGAAATGAACTATAGTTTATAACTAATATGAAGTGTTGAGTTTTCCTTTATAAACTATATATATATATATATATATATATATATATATATATATATATATATATGACAAGAGTATGTTTCATGCTTGAATGCAATGATCAGGTCTGAAGACTGAAGATTGGCTTCAAGTATGAAACAGACTGTCCTCACTTGTTGTTGACCTCAATGTCTACTTTTATATTTAGATTTGCATGAAGGATTTGTAATGAAATCAATCCTAATCTGGCATTTCAACTTCAGTCATTTTATCACCAATGGGAAGTGACTTCTTTCTCTCTTTTTTACAACTACTTTCATGGAAACTCTTCTCATGAGCTTTTTTCCCTAATGCTTCAACTACAAGAATTTAAGTGTGCTGCTAGCTTGCCAACTAGTTTCCACCATTTTACTTTTGAACTAGCTAAATGAGCTGTCTGTTCTATTCTAACAGTTTCTTTTTTCTCACTTTTTCTGTGGGACTCCTTTCTGATTTTTTGCTTCTCTGCCACAGAAAATCTTCAAAACTTTACATGCAATTGCTATTTTTTTCTTCTTGAACTCTATTTCTGCACTATTCATTCTTCCCCACTAAGGTTTTATCATTCTCTTTCACTCACATAAAAAAATGATTAATCTCTATTTATTGAGCACTTTTACCAATAAATATCTATAGTAGCTCTAAAAACTATATACATATATATATATATATATATATATATATATATATATATTATATCAATAAATTCAGAAATATGAAATTGTTGAATAGCTATTTCAGCAAGAAAATTTTCACTTCATCAGCAATGAACAAAAACAAAAATTATTAATTCAAATATGGTACAAAACTTCACATACTGGAAAGAGCCCAAAAACATATCTATACACAGGAAGTTAAAAACAAATGAGAGGTGAGATTAAGAAAGAAAAAAAATTATTTAAAATTTGTCTTCCAGATATAAAAAATAGGGCAGAGACAAAGATTCATGACACAATATTAGAAGAAGACTTTCATTTACGTTTGTATTAAAGAATCAAAACTCAAAATATATCCATGTCACAGGAATAGAAGTGGTCGTGGAAAAGAAAAAAGAAAGAACTAATGGGGTAGATGGGGAAAGTTAACAAAGAAATAAGACATGAAATATATATATATATATATATACATATATATATATATATATATATATATATATATAAAGAGAGAGAGAGAAAGAGAGAGAGAGGGGGGAAGGTACAATGAATGAATTGTCATCTAAATTATGCAATGATAATATATATATATAAAGAGAGAGAGAAAGATAGAGAGAGAAAGAGAGAGAGGAGGGAAGGTAGAATGAATGAATTGTCATCTAAATTATGCAATGATGATACTGTTTTAACAGATATATTTACCAAAATTACACAAAAATACCTGCAACTTTTTGGGATTGTCTCCTTGCTTAAGTTGGTGAATGCTGCTATAACACTTGCCTTCAGTTCATCTTTGGTGTTACAAGGAGTTTTGTTCGTCTCTTGCTCAACTGTGCTTCACATATAATAATCATAGGGCTTATGGCCATATCAGGTTGAATACACTGGTTCTCACTCGATCACCGAAGTTAAGCAACATTGAGCCTGGTCAGTACTTAGATGGGGGACTACTTGGGAATACCAGGTGCTGTAAGTGTATAGTGACGGATATGTGTTGTGGTGCAGTGAGACGAGTTCAAATTCCAGTTGAATACCCTGCATTCACTTAAGCACTGGTACCCTTGGGAAAGGTATTAATCCATCCCTTCCCTCCAGTTATGGGTTAAATAACAAGGGTAGGACTTGGGGACCCTGCCCTTAAAAACAAATCCCAGTGAATCTTGATACTCAAAAAGAAAAATGTATTACTAGACACAAAACTTATCTAAAACAACAATAAATTGTTGAAAGAAAAAAGGTATTACCAGCAATAATAAATAAAGTTTAGTTGGCAATAAATGACCCGCCAAGGTTGATTTGCCATAAAAACAAAACAACCAACCAACATATAATAATCAATGGAGTTAGGTGGCCAGATGTAAAGGGATGATATGGTCACAGAATTGTCTGACAGCCTGTTTGTGTGGTATGGTGTAGAGACCTGTAGCCAGAGATAGGGTCCTTCAGCAACCATTGTCTTGAGCCAGCACTACCTCCTCAAGGCATTTGATGTAGGCCTCCATGTTGGGTCTGAGGACCTGTGCTAAGATTAATGGGGACATAATGTCGTTATTACTAGTAATGACCTGTAATTACCATTAGACTCATTCATATCTTTCGGAATCATCTGCACTGTCCTCAGATTGACACCTAAACACTCTAAAATGTTCATGAAACTTCTGGTATAAATGCCAAGCCATACAGCGTTCTACTTCCAAATTTCTGGCAGAGTGAATTGTGTCATGATGCTCTTTTTCTCATCAACAGTATCTAGCTGACCCCACTATGCAATAAAGCCAACAAAATCAAAACCAAACCACATGCATGCGCAAAATTAAAAATATAAAGTGGCAACAATTTAAACATCACGTCCTGCACATAATGGTTCACTTCCTTGTTGCAGACACTTACTCAGGCAGATTTGTGATTCTTTAACACTCACAAAGCCACTCTTGCAGTTTAAGCTGTGATTATAAGAAGTATAATCAAATTTAATCTATAAAAATCTCAATACAATATCAATCGCTGTCTTCTGTCTTCTTAATTCCTGTTCTTTTACTGTTCTTTCCTCTTTATAATATGTTATTTTTTCTCAGATTTTACTACTCCTTGCATCATAGTGGCTTTATGACCTTGCTTGGGGTGAATTGATTAAAAAAAAATAGATAATCCTGGTCTGTTGCTTCAATGTTACTGAGATTTGTTCTCTGTGCTTCCAAATGTACTTGAAGAAATAATTATTTGTAAGTAACCTAATGCACTAATATATATAATAACATATGTATATATATATATATATATATATATATATATATAATACCTAATATATATAAGTAACCTAATGCACTAATATATATCACATATTGAAAAAACAAGCAAATTGAATTTGTTAATTGCTATAAAAATACGTCTCTTATCATTACTAATGTTAATTTAACATTAAGGATTGCTTGACAATTAAGTGGTGGTTTAGCTCAAGGTGTCGTCTCTTGTGCTTCAGTAAACAAGAAAATAGAATGTATCATTAGTAAGGATGGTCAGTTAGTTGATTTTGTTTTGTGGTATATAAACACATTTATGAATTATTTAATGCTGAACTCTAAATAATTTGAACATAATTTTATGGCTTCAACTAAATATTTTTAAATGCAATTGTACACTTTCAACTACAACTGGTCATTTTGCTTGAAAAATGTGTGTTTTTGGTAATTTTGTTTTTTATATATAAAAATGTGTTGGCATTTGTACTATAAAATGTATTTTTATACTTTCATCGTATTTTATTTTTGTTTGGGGTTTACTATTTATTTAAAATTTGATAGCACTTGTTACAGCTGGGACTGTAACAAGTGCTATCATCCTGGGTCAGTGTGGTCCTGGGAACAGTAACAATTAAGAGGTGGTTCCATGCTCCTCAGGACCTCAATCTCCTGATCAGAGGCCTTGCTACCAGGTGTAATTTATTGTCATGCCCAGGACTGAATAAATAAGAAACATACAATGTATCACCATTAGTGTACTGTGTCCTTTTTTGGACATTACGAGTATGACCTGATTTTATTTGTCCCTTCACATACTGGCTTTTTTTTAATATGTGAAGGATGATTTGTGACAAATATTTATGTAATGCATGTACTTCTGGTGGTTCATTAGGATGTATAGCGGCTTGGATTGAGAAATCAAAGGGCTGAGATTGAATTCTTTTTGAGTTCATTACATTCTCTTGAATGCAAATACCCTTGGGAAAGGTATGATTCCACTTCTCCACACAGCTATAGATAAATATCATGACAGACTGGATCTTATAGGCTTGGTTGGCAACCAGACAAGAAGAAAGTAAACTGAATTCAAACCAGCCTGGAAAGAGTTGGAATTTTATTTTAAATTAGTATCCAGTCAGTACGAATAGTGGATCTTATTAAAAGATTTTCAATAAAAAGAGTTTTTTTTTCTCTGAAATTATACAATACTTCTAGAATAGATAGATAGATAGATAGATAGATAGATAGATAGATTTGAACTGAGATAGATAGATAGATAGATAGATAGATAGATAGATAGATAAATAGATATAAGCTGACTGAGATAGATAGATAGATAGATAGATAGATAGGCTATCTCACCTAAGACACACCGCTGCTGCCATATATATGGTGCCTCTTTGACTTTAAAGGGTTACAGAAATTGTGATCATGATTGTGATCAGGATATTCATTTGTATAGTTCAGTCTTATAGAAAGACTGATATTATATACCAGTCCAGTACACTTTTCTTTGTTTCTAATGTATTTTTCCTAATGTTATAAAAAAACTGATATGAAACCCACTGATGTGTGAAGATGCTGAACTAAAATATTCAATACATGACCATAGACCCAAACCTATTAACAGAAAAATATAACTCTTTCATAAAGGTATATAAGGGCTAAAAGCATTCAGAGGATACTGAACAACTGAAGTTAAAATTTCTTCAGAAATGAATGATCCAAACTAGAAAAAAATTAAACAAAAAAAAATTGAAGCAACAATGCCATGGTTCTGCAGGAGGATACTGGGAATACCATTAACTAAATATAGAATAAACAAGGAAATTTTAAAGAAATTGAGAACAAAAAAAAATACTTTTACTCAAAATCAGAAAGAAATAGTTGAAATATCTGGGATGTTTGATGTTTTTTATTTCAATCTGTATTATTTGAATGTTTTAAGGTTGATTTAAGTTACCAATCCTCATCATCCTCATCCGTTACCCCCAGTGGTGTGTAGAGCAGTGGTGTGTAGGGCAGTAACTTCTGTTACTCTTTCCGTAACAATCTGTTTTTTTATGGGACAGGGTTGTTAGCCCTGTACCCAACCTCCAAACCTGGAGGGCCAGTAACCCCTCTTGTTCCTTACACTTACAGCACCTGGTATTCCCAAACAGTAACCCATCCAAATACTGACTAGGCTTGATGCTGCTTAACTTGGTCATAAGCATCAGTAAGTTACCAATGCTAGACCTAAATTAAAACTTATTATTACATTTCAAGTAGTTAGATCAACCAGCATGAGAAAATGAATTTCAGAGTTAATTCACAGATGAAGAAGAGAAATGTGGATCTTCAGAAGGCTGCTGTGAATGCATGGACCAAACATGAGAGCAACAACAAATTTTAAAATGAATAGAACCAAAAAGACACTTATACACAGAAAGTAATGGCAACCTACTGCAGGAAAATCTGCCTAGTAAGTCATGTCTCAAAAGATATATGATCATCCAAGTGTGTATCATGTATGCCAGTTAACTGAACTGATACATAATACCAGAAAAAGATAGCTGAAACTTCTAAGGCACATTATGAGGAAAGAGAGCATAGAAAATTTGAGACTCACAGGAAATACTGAAGTAAAATGGGATAGAGAAAAGCAACAGATAATCTACTAACAAAATCAATGACACATGGCCCAGTTGATATGGACGTTGGTTAGTTCCAGTGATTTGACCCAAAGAGCTGAGAGTTCAATACCCGGCTACAGCAGTGGTGAACAAATAACTTAGAGAGATAAATCATGACTACCAGAAGTGGCTTTGCACAAAGAATGAAAATAATATACCCCAGTGATTGCAATAAAGGGTTCAATTAAAAATTCCTAGCACCAGAAGAAGGCGAGAATGTACAATGACTGAAACATCATTAAAATGACAACCACGATGAAAACAATAGTCCAGATAATGTAAATAGTGAAAATTATATAAATGGATGACAGAAAAGGGATTGAGATATGATATAAGGGGACAAAAATTGTCAAGACTTAAAAAGCAGTGGAAGCTGTGGAAGGCCGTGGCTGAAAAAACACATCAAATAAAGTGAAAACTTGACTAATGTACAAATAGATTGCAGAATATTGATTAATTCAGAAGCTTTTGCTTGAATGCCTGTTAATTGCATTAAGTTGCTTATTGTTGCTGTATTTGTTTCCTACTGTTTATAATTCCTTTCAAAGTGCAGTGCATTGGATTGTCCGCAACATACAGCGTTTATTTCATTGAAATTTTACATAGAAGAATAAAGAAAATTATCTTGTGGCAATGAAAGCATGTATGGACATTGCAAATAATATTAAAACAGAATTTGAAATTATTATGAAAAATACTTCTTTTCATATGACAAAATCTATTGATCATGATTATTGACACATTTTTCGCCATTTTCTCATAAAATTTAAACAAGCAGTATTAATAGAATTTATATTATCTTTATCCTATCTATCTATCTGTCTATCTATCTATCTATCTATCTATCTATCTATCTATCTGCCTGTCTGTCTGTTCCTATCTATCTATCTATCAATCTATCACAGTTTGCTCATTATCTCTATCTATCTATGCATCTGTATATTAAATGGAAAAATGCGTGCATGAAAAGTAATATTCTTAAGATTATATTAAACCTGGAAAAGAACAGGACAAGTTATAAAACCTGGAAAAGTAAAGGACAAGATATTCTATTGAAGTAAAAAAATCTTTTACTTAAAATATTGCATGTAAATTGTATTTTTTAACTGCAATATTTTAAGTAAGAAAGTTTTTATTTTTTACTTCACTAGAATATCTTGTCCTTTTCTTTTCCAGGTTTAATAACTTGTCCTGTTCTTTTTCAGGTTTAATATAATCTTAAAAATATTACTTTTTGTGTGTGCATTTTTCCATGTAATCCATCATTTTTCCAGGCATTTTCATTAATTTAATATAAATTTAATGCTGAAAACCGCATTCAAAAAAATTAAAAGTAAAGAATTTATATTGATTAAAAAAACAATAAAAAAATTAATTATTTATAATTAATTTTGATAATCAATTCTGATAAAATGATAAGTGATAAGCAACATTTGATTGATAAAAATGATATATGATATCATCAGAATTTAAATGTGGAAAACCACATGCAAAAATATTAAACAGAAAAAGTTTTTAAAAATAAGATCTATCATTAGAAGTGTTAGTCACTTACTCACTAATGTACTTATGTAGTTAGTCTCCCTTTTCAGACTTCACATATTTTGATGTAACTTTTTTTCTACTGAACCAAAATTCAAAATTTCTTTTCAAAATGTAGCTATGGAGGTGTCCTATCTAATTCTGTAAACTGTTTGAAATTTGGTTGAGAACCGAATTAGTGGTGAAGCTTGAAAGCTGCCTAGACTTACTCAATGTCAGACTTAAGAATATATTCAACCAATGCCATGTTTGAATGATTGCAGATTATCTATCTATCTATAAAGTGCAATGGGTAAATTGTCACGATTAAATAATTTTAATTGTGTACATGTGTATTTGTTTTTGATTGTGTTGTGGTGCACTGGATATCGGCTCAGAACGAGAAATCGGGGAGCCGAGTTCGAATTCCAGCTGAATTCATTGCATTCACTTACGCGCAAATACCCTTGGGAAAGGTATTAATCCATCTCTTTCTTCCAGTTATGGGTTAAATAACAGGACAGATTGGGTTCTATAGCCTTGGTCGGCAACCAGTCTACCGCAGAAAGCAATGGCAACCTACTGCGGGATAATCTTCTGCCCAGTCAGTCTCTTTCGAGACATGATCGCCCAAGCGTGTATCACGTATAGCACTTAACTAACTGAACAGGCACTGGCGATTCTACAGGTCCTTCCAGTTATGGGTTAAATAATAGAACAGATCGGGTTCTATAGCCTTGGTTGGCAACCAGTCTACCGCAGAAAGCAATGGCAACCTACTGCGGGATAATCTTCTGCCCAGTCAGTCATGTCTCTTTCGAGACCTGATTGCCCAAGCATGTATCACGTATGGCACTTAACTAACTGACTGACTGCACAAATGTACACAATTTGTGAGAAAAAGAGCACCGACCATGATTAAATTCACCCCACCAGAAAGTTGAAAATGGCATGCTGTTTTGCTCAGCATTCATGATGAATGCTAAGAAGAATAAAGAAAATTATCTTGTGGCAATGAAAGCATGTATGGACATTGCAAATAATATTAAAACAGAATTTGAAATTATTATGAAAAATACTTCTTTTCATATGACAAAATCTATTGATCATGATTATTGACACATTTTTCGCCATTTTCTCATAAAATTTAAACAAGCAGTATTAATAGAATTTATATTATCTTTATCCTATCTATCTATCTATCTATCTATCTATCTATCTATCTATCTATTAATCTATCACAGTTTGCCAATTATCTCTATCTATCTATGCATCTATATATTAAATGGAAAAATGCGCATATGAAAAGTAACATTCTTAAGATTATATTAAACCTGGAAAAGAACAGGACAAACATTTTCAATACAAACATTTCAGTGTGTTTGGGTGTAAATCTGATGACAGTTCAGAGGATTCAGAAAGAGTTGGATGAGTCTAATGGTGATTACAAAGGTGTTTGGAGGGATCACTAGTGATGGCAACAGTATACCTTCATTTATTGTCCCACCTCAGACTTAACATGGAGGCCAACATCAATTACATTGAGAGACTGTGCTGCCCTGAGTCAAGAGGGTGGCCTAACCCTATGTATAATCCTATGTCTAGCTACAGGACTCTGCACCATACGACACAAGCAGGAGATCCCACTCGTGGCTATCAGACAATTTCTGCAACCACATCACCCCTTATATCTGGCCACTTAACACCCCAGATTATAACCCCAAGATTATTATGTATGGGGCACAACTGAGCAAGAGAACAAGAGAATTCCTTGCGACACCAAAGATGATCTAAAGGCAAGGAGTATAGTAGCATTCATTAATTTAAACAAGGAGACCATTTATAAGAGATACAAGAGATTCCAAAGACATCTGAAGGCAGTGGTTTATTGAATAAATTTACTCTCTGGTATTTCAAGATATTTTTCAGTAAGTTTGGTAAATATATCTGTTAAAATGAGATGTCAGTGTTATTTTCATTTTTGCATAATTTTGATGACAATTCCTTCACCACATCCTGTATCTATCTATCTATAAAGAGATAGAAAAATGTATATTTTTCGTAATACAATTTTTTGAGAAATCATAAAATCTTTAGTTGCTCTTACAGCTTTTGTCAGTTCTTGATTCAGCATCAGATACCATAATATAATGAGCATATGTGGATATCTAATGTCATTATATATTTGTATCAATAGATATATGAGGCTTTTACTGAAAAATTTTCAGTCCACTTATTTCTCAAAATGTTTTTTTTAAATTATATTGCCTCGAGCAAGGCAGTAATGCCACTGATGTGCAGGGGGCTACATAAGAGAAAAAGATTAGAGGAGATTGAAGAGAAGGACGAACCAGTTAGAAAGGAGCAAGAGAAGGATGGGAATACAGGTGTGAAGACAGTTGCAAAGTTGGAGAGAAAGGAAAGGATATACAGTGTGGCGTGGAAAGAACTAGGGTCAAGTAGTTAAGATATGAGTATTGACATTGCATTTAAATTCCTGGAGGTTGTAGCCATCAGGAAAGCAAGAATAAGGAAGCAAGTTCCACAGGCGAGAAGTGCGAGAAAAGAAGCTGAAGGAGGAGAATTGTCATATGCATTTGGTTGATCTAACTGTGAATGGCTGAGACCCAGATGCCAGTCTGGTTGCATGAGTAAACACCTGTTGTGAAGGCACCAGTGACTTGAGTTTGTTGGAGCAGAAGCCATGGAAGTATTTATAGAACAGACACAGAGAAGCCACATCTCATCAGTGAGAAAGTGGCTGTAGTCAAGCCACCAAGTCAGTACCTATCACATTACTGATTTTTCTTTGCAGCCTGTCAAGAATACGGAGATGAACAGCTGGGGCACCAGACCATATGTGGCAGCAGTACTCCATGCATGGACGAATGGTTGATTTGTATATATGCAGGATGGTTTCAGGTGGGAAAAACATCCTGGCCCGACACAGTGAAGCAACCTTCCTAGCAGTGGATTTAGCTTCTTTTTTTTTTTTTAATCATTTCACCCCGATCAAGGCGGAAACGCCACTAATGTGCAGGGGGCTACATAAATGTAAAAAGATTAATTAGAAAAGAGTGAGGAGTACAAACTAGTTAGAGAGGAACAATAGAAAGCTGAGAAAGCAGGTGCAATGACAGATACATAGGTGGAGAGAAAGGGAAGGTTATACGGGGGTGGGGAGAGAGCTAGAGTCCAGTGGTTAGTAGATGAGTATTGACTTTGCATTTAAATTTCTGGAGGTTGTAGCCGTCAGGAAAGCAAGAATATGGGAGCGAGTTCCACAGGTGGGAAGTGCGAGAGAAGAAGCTGCAGGAGTAGAACTGTCATCTGCATTTAGCTAACCTGACTGTGAATGGATGGGACCCAGTTGCCAGTCTGGTTGGACGAGTAAACACCTGTTGAGGAGGCATCAGTGACTTAAGTTTGTCTGAGCAGAAGCCATGAAAGTATTTATAGAACAGACAAAGGAAGGCCACATTTCGACGATGGGGAAGTGGCTGCAGTCGAGCCGCCAGATCAGTACCTATCACATTACAGACTCTCCTTTGGAGCCTGTCAAGAACACTGAGGAGAACGGCAGGGGCACCTGACCATAAATGGCAGCAGTACTCCATGCACGGATGGATGGTTGACTTGTATATATGCAGGATGGATTCAGGTGGAAAAAACATCCTGGATCGACATAGTGACCCAACCTTCTTAGCAGTAGATTTTGCTATGGATTCAATATAGTGGTTCCATTTGAGGTCTGAGGACTGGGTAAGTCTGAGGAGGCGTAGTGTATTACTCTCCGGGAGAATCACTTGGTCCATGCTTATGGGAGGCAGGAGAGGTTGCCTGTAATGGTTGACAGACAACAGCTTGGTCTTAGATGAATTGAAGTTGCCCCAGTTCACCACAGAGTGTAGATCCCATTCAAGGTCAGCAGCGAGATTATGTCTGTCCGCCACGACAGGTTTCTTACTGGTGCGGGTGTATATTGTAGTGTCATCTGCGTAGATGCCTACTTGGGACTTGATCTCATCTGCGAGGTCGTTAATGAAAATAAGGAAGAGCGTCAAGCCCAGGATAGAGTCCTGTGGGACACCAGCATTCGTGCTGTAGGACGAAGAGGCACACCCATTCAGAACGACCTTCATTTTGTGGTTATTTAAGAAAGATTGGATTAGGTCAAGCAGGTGACCTGTAATACCATAACCACGTAGTTTGCATAGGAGGCCAGAGTGCCAAACCCTGTTGAAAGCCTTGGAGATGTCCAGAGCAACCGTGCGAGCCTTGTCAGACTCATCAAGGGCCTGTAGCATGTACTCCGTTACGGTTGTTAGCAGTTCAGCCGTGGACCTGGCAAAGCGGAATCCATATTGCCTGTTGGAAAACAGTTTGTGGGCGGTGAGATGATGAACTATTTTAGCATTGATTATAGCCTCGAATACTTTCCCGAATATTGGTAGAAGACTGATAGGGCGATAGTTGGAAGGGTCCGAGGGTTCACCACAATTCTTAAATACAGGAACGACTGAAGAGAACTTCCAGCATGCAGGAAAGCAGGAAGCAGAAAGGCAGTAGTTAAATAGTTTAGAGAAAACAGGGGAAAGTTCAGGAGCACACCTCTTAAGGACTATCACCGGGATTCCATCGTCTCCACACGCCTTATGGGGGTCGAGTTTTGAAATTACTCTGGATACTACTGTCGGCGTAATATATACGTCATGCAGTTTGGCCTCAGTTCTAATAGGGAAGTCGGGTGGTTGTACTCCGGATGAGTTGAATGTGGTGTTGGATGAGAATCTGTGGGCAAAGCATTCAGCTTTGTCCGCAGATGACGTGAGAACCTCAAATCCATGGATTAAAGGAGGTATTGAGGATTTCCTATTGTTGAGCACTCGTTTACAAATCCTCCAATAGTCCTTGGAGCCGAACTTGTGGTCAGCTATGTGCTGTCGCATTCTCTCAGCAAACAACTGTTTGGCGTTATTTAGGGTCCTCTTGCACTCATTGCAAGCAGATATGAACAGGCTTGACTCAATGTAGTGGTTCTACTTGAGATCAGAAGAGAGGGTAAGGCCGAGGAGGTGCAGAGTATTGTTTTCAGAGAGACTTGCTTGGTCCATGCATATGGAAGGCAGGAGAGGTTGCCTGTGATGATTGACAAACAGCAGCTTGGTCTTAAACACATTGATCCATAAGTAATCATCAGAATAATGATTTAGGGAAATGGGTCAGGCCAAAAACTATTCCAAACTATAACATATGTATTCATGTGTGCCTGTCAATGTTGTTGCACCAGCTGGCATGTGAAAGACTGTGCCAATCATAGAATGTGAATGATTTTGTCCAAATTTGTAAAATAGATGGGTTCAAACATTGGTTTCTGTTATTGTGGAACATTCTAGCATACCCCATAATAGAATGATCTAGTCTATAAAGAACAGTGACAAGCTGGACTAGAGTGTTATGTCATAGGTGAAGGCATTCTCTACTTGATAGATTATTCCGCTCCTATTCGTTGATTGCTATTGTATACCTTATGATTTATTGTACCTTCATATAATAAATCCCTGCTATCTATTTCCCGTGTTAAGTATCATTCTTACACTTATTTTTTACTGATATTCCTTTCCGGGATATATCGGTTTCACATTAACAACATAAAAACCTTATTTATATTTTTTGAACTGTTGTTCTCCTGTTTATTGTCATATTCATGACGTTTCGGCTGTTGTGCATTCTGACCTACTTCTGGGTCAGGCCAAAAACTATTCCAAATTATATCATATGTATTCATGTGTGCCTGTCAGTGTTGTTGTGCCAGCTGATAAGTAAAAAAGTAAAGACTGTGCCAATTTTGGAATGAGAATGATTTTGTACAAATTTTTGAAGTTTTTTTATTTACCTCTGCTGTTGCCAGATACTGAACCCACAAAAATTTGGGTCAAGTCACTGGATCTAACCAACTCTTTTATTCATTGGGCCATGTCTCATTGAGAATCAATGTCAATAATGTAAATACCTTATTTCAGAAATATAGACAAATATATGAAACATATTCTGGACAAATATCGGAATATCAATGAACACATCTTAAAGATATATATAATGGATATGAAATTTATTTTGAAAAAAAAAAGATTAGGTGGGGACACAAATTTGGCCTTCTGAAAATAATCAAAATAGTCCACAAAGAATAATAATGGAAAGTGTGAATTAGGTCAAGTGTAAATCTACACTTTTTATATTTGTTATGTAATATTTCTTATTTACAGTGGAATTGTCTCTTCCTCCTTCAATAAATACTAATCTGCGTGACTTCTGGGGAGGTAGTCGTGAGGCAGTCTAGAGGCAGTTGAGATGCAGTGTAACTTGATTGTTCCGACATACACTTCTATTTGCTGACTACCAATACTCTTACTTTGTATATATGTTCTGTTATTCTAATACACTGGTTTAACCTACCTTCTTGTTTCCATGTCTTTACTTCCTGGCCACAACAATAATCTAGAAATTTACTAAAATTGTTTGTTCCTGTTTTAGTCCAGTTTCTTTATCTAAAGGCAAGTTACATGCAGCAAGAAATTAACAAGACACAGTAAAATTTCTTAATGTCTCTTCTTAGTAATTTTACTCAGATTGCTGCTCGGAATCACTAATCAGTATATTGTCATTTATTTATACATGGCACATGAACACAAAATATGCATGAATATTTAACAGAAAAAAAGACATGGCTCTATTCGAATGTGTGTTCCTTGAAGAGTATAAATTTTCCAATTACTTAATAATTATACATGCTAAAAAATGGAACTTTGTAAATTAATAATTTTTAAATTTTTATCTTTCTCCATAAATTACGAGTTAATTAAATTTTATTTTAAGTTAGTATCCAGTCAGTAGGTATATTGGATCTTATTAAAAATTTTCAATAAAAAGAGTATTTTTTTTCTCTGAAATTATACAATACTTCTAGAATATAATAGATAGATAGATAGATAGATAGATAGATATGAGAGATAGATAGATAGATAGATAGATAGATAGATAGATAGATAGATAGACAGATATGACAGATAGATAGATAGATAGATAGATAGATAGATAGATAGATATGAGCTGACTGAGAAAAATAGATAGATATATATTAACTGAGATAAAAAAGATAAATAGTTATGAACTAAGATATATAGGTAGGTAGATAAATAAATAATAGATAATGAACATACCCATATATATACATAGGTAGATATAAAATAATGCAGACAGTTTTGTCTGTGAATTATGGAATGTGTTCTAATAATAGTATTTGTATTGTAAGGAATTATATCATTTTGAATTCTGGTGTAGCAATATAAAAAATACAAAGAATGAATTATCTGAACCAATGTTGACATACTGATGACTCTTTTAAAATTTGCAAAAGATAAATGCAGAATAGTTTACATAAACTGTTGTGTTTGCAAATCAACATCATAAACAATGATATCCATTGTCTTAGAAAATCTTCAAAAACTGATCACTCTTCTCAATTTGTAGATGATTGATATAAAATGAAACTAAGCTGAATATTACGACAACATCAGAAATACAAAGAGTAAAATGAATAGTCTGAATAATTGTTTGAATACTAACAACACTTCTACATCTTGTTGAACATAGATGCAGTATATTCAATAAAATAGATTGGATATGGATTGACTGGAATGATATGGTATCAACATTTTTTTTTAATTGTTTCATTCTAAACAAGGTAAGAATGCCACTAGAATAAAGGGGGTTACAGGGGGTGAAAGTGAAAGAGAAAATGAAGTCTGAGAATGGAGAGGAGTGAGGAAAACGAACCAGGGTTCAATGAAACAGAAGATTGCAATTAACACATCATTCAATAAGTCCCAGGCTTGACATATAGATGGTGCCACTAATAAAAAATCCATATGGTTTTTATGAAGTCAGTCAGTCAGTTAAGTGCCATACGTAATACACGCTTGGGCGATCATGTCTCGAAAGAGACATAACTGACTGGGCAGAAGATTATTCCGCAGTAGGTTGCCATTGCTTTCTGCTGTAGACTGGTTGCCGACCAAGGCTATAGAATCCAATCTGTCCTATTATTTAACCCATAACTGGAGGGAATAGACGGATTAATACCTTTCCCAAGGGTATTTGTGCATAAGTGAATGCAAGGAATTCAACGGGAATTCGAAATCAGTTTCCCGATTTCTCGTTCCGAGCCAATATCCACTGCACCACAATGCACATCCTTTTTATGAAGTACTTACCTTTAAATGGCACCTAACAAAATTTGGGTTGAAATTAGTTGACAAATTACAGTTATTTAAGTGAAGCTACTGTTGCAAATTTTCAAAACAATGGAGAAATCTGAATTTTGTGTGTTGATAAAGCATTGCTTTCTGATGGGAAAAATACTATTCAATCAAAGCAATGGCTTGATAAGTGTTATTCGAACTCTGCTTTATCAGAAACAAGGATTAAGGGGTGGTATGATGACTTTAAACACGGTTGTATAAACATAAATGATGCTGAAAGCTCAGGTCACCCAAAATTGGTAGTTGTCCTGGAAAACACCAAAAAAATCCACAAACATATTTTGGCCAATCATAAATTGAAGGTGTGTGAAATTGCAGAGGGGGTGAACATATCAGAAGGCAGTGTATTCACCCTTTTGCATGAACATTTGTCAATGAGAAAGATGTGTTCAAAGTGGGTTCCGCATTTGCTCACAGTTGATCAAAAACTACAATGCATCAATGATTCAGAGCCTTGTTTGCAACTGTTTCAATGCAACAAGAAGGTGTTTTTGCATAAACATGTGACAATCGATAAAACATAGATCCACCAATTCACTCTGAAGTCAAATTGACAGTCAGCTGAGTAGACAGCAGCAGGTGAAAGCTGTCCAAAGTGACTAAAGACATAAACATCAGCAGGCAAGGTTTTGATCTTCATATTTTGGGATGCATAAGATATTTTGTTCATTGATTATTTTGAAAAAAGAAGAACCATCAATAGTGTATATTATATAGCCTTATTGGTGCATTTGAAAAATGAAATCGCCAAAAAATGGCTACCACTGAAAGAAAAATGTGATCTTTCACCAACAGGGCGCACTGTATCACAAGTCAATTGCAACGATAGCAAAACTAGATGAACTGCACTTTGAATAGCTTCTCCATCCACCCTATTCTTCAGATCCGGCCCTCAGCAACTACTGGCTGTTTGCAAACCTCAAAAGAATGCTTCAGGGAAAGAGATTTGGCTTCAATGAAGCAGTGATATCAGAAGATGAGGCATATTTTGAGGCCAAAGACAAGTCATTCTACAAAAAATGCTTCAAATTGTTAGAGAAATGTTAGAATCAGTGTATCACCCTAGAAGGAGACTATGTTGATGAATAAAGTCATCTTTTGCCTAAAAGTTGTTGTTTTATGAGTTAAGCTCAGGATTTATTGAGTAATGTGCCAATGTTGCATTTTAATTTTAGAAGATTGCAATTATCCAGAAAGCAAAACAACAAAGTGGATTTCCACAAATGGGGAGGGCATGAAAAGAAACTGTTTGAGTAGAAGTAGCACTTGCATCTAGCTAGTTCAACAATAAAACCTAATTGCCAATCTAGTAGCACACAGAAATTTATGTAGTTGCGACATCATGGAAAAAAAAACTCGTCAGAGTAGATGCCATGGAAATATTTGTAGAAAAGACAGAGGGAAGCCAAGTCATGTTGGTAAGAAATTTACTGAAGTCAAAATGTTTGGTCAGAATCAATTACAGATTGGATAACTTTCTTTCGATTTTGCCAAGAATTACAAGATGAATAGATGAATGTGCAAGATAGATTCTGGCAAGAAACATTGTCCAGTTCCTTGAATACTAAAATCTTATCTTCAGTTCCCACCCCCTCCCTCTTGCATTCCTATCATACCTCATGCATTATAACCCTTTTAACAAAAAAACATCTATTTTCAGTGGCTCTTGTGTCTTATACTGACTTAAAAAATATATAATAGTGTAAGTGTCTGAATGTGTGTTTGTTTTTATTTATTGTTTTATTTATTGTTTTTCTTAGATGGTCAGATAAACACTTTTAGGCAAATGAGACACTAGAGTAATGTTGACTTTCATTCACTGGTATTTTTATTCACCAAAAAAAGTAAAATTGAAAATGATTAAAATAGAGTTTCTCAAATAATACAAACTGAAAATATGAAGAATTATTTGCAGTGCTGGACTGGGACTAAATATAACGAAAAAGTTAGATGGGGTGGCTAGATAAAAACACAGAACATCAGACAGTTCTTAGAGAAATGAGTAGTTCAAATGTAAAGAAAAATTCTAAGAATGGAAATGTATGGATGGAGTACATTAAAAATAAACAAGCAGAGCAAATTTAAATGTCTGTGTGTTAGGAAAAATATGGCCCATTGGATAAAAGTGCTGGTTGGATCCAATGACTTGACCCAAAAAGTTGTGAGTTCAATACCTGGTGACAGCAGGCATGAACAAAAACCTAGAGATTTGAGTTAAATGGAGATGACTAAAGTATCTGGAAGTGGCATGACTCATAGAATTAGAGCAATCAACCCCATTGATTGAAATAAAGTGTTTCGTTCAAAATTCCAATTACCTGAAGTAGGTCAGTAAGCATAATAACCCAAACATTGGGAATATGGCAATTTAGATGAGGACAATAGTCCAGGCAATGTAAATACCTCCTCTCAAAAATATCAACAAATACTGAAAAAATATGTACTTGAGTAAAATAGATTGTACAAAAAGAAAACATTAGGAAATGTAAATTTCACAAAGTAAATAATTTCTCTGCTTGCAGAGGAAGAAATAAATGATTCTTACCAAAGATGCTTGAGACAAAAAAGGTTTAAAAAGTAGGACTCAAAAAAATGTTTGATGTGCGAAAGTGAGAGTTTTCTTTCTGAGAAGACACTGGCGGTAGAAGAACTGGGATCATTGAAACTTTTCCTAAAGAACAACAGCTGCTAAGTGAGATACAGAGCTTTAACAGGTCAGATGACACATAGAAGATGTGCTGCTTGGACCTGTTTTTCAAGATCTGTTTTCCTGTTTGTCTCTGCTCGTCATTGCTTTTCCACATCTATTTTCATCATTTGTGTGGTCTTTCAGCCTCTGGATGTTCTTTGTTAGAAGTACCTGCATAAACATCCATCTGACCACTACAGTTTTAACTTCTTCAAGTGTCAATAATTATGTATGTCTGTTGTCCTATGTGCATTGTGGTGCAGTGGATATTGGTTCGGAGTGAGAAATCAAAGGGGTGAGGTTGAATTCCAGTTGAATTTACTGCATTCACTTAGGTGCAAATACCCTTGGAACTATGATTCAAATAGCAGGACAGATTGGGTTCTGTAGCCTGTGTTGGCAACCAGCCTACTGTGGAAAATATTCTTCCCAGTCAGTCATGTCCCTTTTCTCTAGCTAGGGGTCAAATAGCAGGGCAGATTGTGTTTATAGCCTTGGTTGGCAACCAGCCTACTGCAGAAAGTAACTACAGCTTACTGTGGGAAAATCTTCTGCCCAGTTAGTCATGTCTCTTTTCTCTAGCTATGGGTCAAATAGCAGGGCAGATTGGGTTCTATAGCCTTGGTTGGAAACCAGCCTACTGCAGAAAGTAATTGTAGCCTAGTGTGAAAAATCTTTTGCCCAGTCAGTCATGTCTCAAAAGAAACATGATCACCCAAGTGTGAATCATGTATAGAGCTTAACTGAATGTTGGAATCTTCACTTCTTTCTACTTCTAATCACACACTTTATTCAGTTGTCTTTTGCATTGAGTGCCTCTTAAGCATTGTACTAGGGAAAATCCTCTAAAATAATCTAGTAAAATAAAGAAGCAATTCTTTGTAATTTCAGTTGACTTATCCCAAATTTGCATGAAATGGATGTAAAATTTATTGGTTAGAAAGAGCGTAATCAGTTGTCTGAACAAAATTTTTGAATATTAATGGGTTTTCTCGGAGTTGCAAAAGATTAATGGTTAATGAATTGGCAGTTTCACTGCGATGGGTACATCAAGAGTAGCCAAGAATGAAATTAATTGTCTGACCAAATTTTGGAATCAAAATGACATTCCTCAAATTCTGTAAGATAGATAAAAAAACAGTTTAACCGTAAGAGTGGGTAAACTCATCAGTAACGACAATGAACGAGATTAATATTCTATATAAATCTTGGAATGCGTCTGACTTTTCCCAAAGTTACATCAGATACAATTAGAAAAGATTAACTGGATTATTGGTGTAAAAGCATCAGTAACAAATAGAAATATTTTAATTCTCTGAACAATTTCGAAATTTATATCACTAGTTGTAATAGTGAAAACTTCTGTTTTGCTATTTTAATTTTCCAATGAATCACCATTTTTACTTAATGACCGAATAAGCTCTTTGATAGTTCCACAAATACCCATGGAAGTTCTCCCATTATCTCCTTAAATGTTTGCGTTTAGCTTTAACAAAATATTGTTATAACGAGTGTACCCCTGTCATAAAAAATGACAGCAAAATATTTTAGCGGATTATTAGCAGTTTCTGCGCAAGTTATCACTCCTGAGCATAACAAGAGGGATTATGTGTATATATATATATATTTTAAACAAGTTGTGTTAAATGTTACAGAGAACATACTCTTATATACTTTCTTTTGAATTTTTTCATATTCTCTGATTAGACTTTTTATTTCAGAATTATATTTGTATAAAAATTGTCCAAAGGTTGTCCTAGTACTTATAAATGTCATCGTTTATCATCAGGGACTATATTACAGTTTAAAAATAAAATATTGCCTTGTAGCAGGTAAAATATTACAACATTTTAAAAGAAAATAAATAAACATTATGAAGATTTTTTAAATTCAAAGGCAGTAATAATGTAAGCAACATGCACAGGTGAAGATATGTGCTCGCATAGATGCGTGAATTATATTGAATATTTGGTTGCTATAAAAATATGTTAGAGAATTTGAACTTCGAAGGAACTAATTATGTAAATAATCAAATTATTGAGAGGCAAATCGCCGAATGACGCCAATTCAGTCGGGTTTAAATCCTGGGTAAAAAGCAATCGGATGTCTAACCGTACTGATGAGCTGTGATACAGCAAAACAGATCTGTCTGCGGATGACTATATATATATATATATATATAAATATATATAGGTTTCGTTAAAAATGACAGACAAGGTATTATCATTAAATTTTTAATATAATTTTTCTTATGTTTGTATGATTTTTTTCTTCGAAACTTGAATTATATAAGAATTGTCCAATTGGAAGCTTCCCTTTCTTTCATTCTTTCTTCATATTATGCATGTTTCATTTTGAACATCTCTTTTCTTTCTTATTTTTCTGTACCTTTCCCTGGTATTGTTTTTTTGTTTCTTTATTTTTTTCTTCTTATGTATATTTTCTTTTCCTTACTAAAACCAAACAGAGTCTCTTATATATCATTTTCTTTCATCTTTCTTTGCAACCAAAATGGGACGGTTCATTATTTATTTAATGTAATGGAAAGGCATATGCTAATAAAATAACCAACTAAATGGGAACATGCAGAATTATAGTATGATATTTATGCAAGCAAAATTCATAATTAGATAAATTATTAGAACTAAACTGAATATATTCTATAAAATGTGACAATTTAATTCCTAAAATAGCCCTGTGAAAAACATTGATTACCTATTTTCCGGCTTACAAAACACACTTTATTTCCTGAAAAATACCCTGAAAAATATGTGGGCATCTTTTAAGATGAAAGTATCACTTACCACTATGGTTTCGACCATGACATCACTTATGGTACATGACTGAAAATCGTGAGATATTTATCTAGGGGCTTTTATATGAATTCAGCAATGAAGAGGTTTTTGGGATTTAAGGGTGAATAAAATTTCTTTGATTGTGTTATATTTTCATAAATATTTTTAAAATTTTTAATTTTTATAAAAATAAAACCACACTTAGACAATGAAATATGTACAGTTTATTTATTAACCATTGCTAACTAGAATGTCGTTAATATACTAACAAAATTGGACAAGTGATTAGTGTAAACTACATGTGATGCTAGTATATAATGGGTCCATGGTGAGTGTGTTGTATGATAATGGCATTTTTTTTTTCAGAAATTTTTTCAGGAAAGTCGGAAAATACGGCACCTGATACTTATTAGTTTCAAGGTACTTCTTTTTTTAAATTAAGCCTGAGATGTTGGTGCCATTCTTTCTGTCCTTTTTAGCTCTTGCTAAGGTTCATTTTTTTGTCTCTCCTAATGCGTTTTGCAAACCATTATTCATTGATTTTTTGTGTGTCACTTCCTCTCAGTATGACCTGTTAATATAAAATTTTCTAAGCCCTCTTTTCTCATTATGGGCCCTAAAAATTTTAATTATCTCTTCCTGATTCTAAATATGTTTCTTTTTTGTATCCATTTTACCCAAAACTTCCCTGTTACTCACATGTTTAGTCCTTGGTATTCTCAGGTTCTTTCTGTAGAACCATATTTTTGTTGCTTTAGGTATCTCCTTCACCTAATAGGAACTAGCAGTATAGCCTGGCATTGCTCGGGTGCAATGAAAGCTTTAAAACTAATCCATGGTCCTGGAGCTCAGACTCTTTGGATGTTGGCATGAAAGACTAAAAAGCAATAGTTGTTTCCAGTTAAAGTGAAACCATAGACTGAAAGAAAAATGAATGGATGTAAGTCAAATTTTGATTTCCTGGTATAGATATCAAATAAGATTTTTCATTGTAAACTGAATTTTAAAGGCCAAATAAGTCCTCTGAGTAAATGGTATCATGGCTGAGACTAAGAACTACAATTATACCTACTTAAAGCCAAACCCGAAGCAAAAACTAAAATAAAAGGGCTGAAAAAAATAGACATACAGGCAGATAAACAGACACACACAAACAAACATCTTGCCTTTTATATATATATATTATTGATTTTCTGCACTATTATAAGAACTGCAACCTTGAAACTTCTGAATATCATTTCTTATGTCTTTATCTATGAGTGTATTAAATTTGATTAAAATTGGACCACTCCTTCTGTAACCTGATTTTTTCGATTATCAATTTTTGATATTTATCCAGGGTACCTCGACACAGAACCTAGCTAAGAACACTCGCAGCCACTCATAATACAAATGTGTAAATTTTCAAGAAAATTGATTCAGCCATTTTGGAGTCTATAGGTAATGGACATACACAGACACAGACACAGACACACACAGATACACACACACACAGAGATAAAGTTCCATTTGTAAATAAGTTTAGATTATAGGAGGACTGATATTACATAGCAGTTCAGTACTCTTTTATTTGTCCCTAATGAAATTTTCTTGTTTCTGCATTCTTTGCTTAACTTTTAGAATACATGTTTCACTGTTCCAATGTGCCTTTTGATTTTGATATATTTTTTGTACTCTGTTAAAACATTTCCTAGATATTTAAATTTTTGTTATTTTAAATCAAGCTCACCCCAAGCAAGTCAGTAAAGCCACCAAGACACAAGGAGGTTACTGAGTGTGGAAGAGTAAGAAACATAGATAACGAGCCAGAACAGAGGAAGAATAATCAAGAGGACAGCAGATGTCGATTGATATTACATTTTGTAGCTTAAAATTAACTTGAAAGTCTGGAACCAGAAGAGAGTTCCACAAGTGAGAAGTGCAACAAAAGAAACTGTTAGCATAGAATTTAGTTACATTTAGCCATCTCAACTTAAATTAAAAAAAGTCTAGGTATCACAGCAAAGATACCATATATAAATTAATGTGACCTCATTGCCAGTTTAGTACTGTGCTTAAATTTGAAGAGTCTGCATATCATAGAGAAGAACTCCTCTGAACAATTACCATAAAAAGACTTTTACAAAAAGCAAAGGGAGGCAACCTTATAGCAGTGTGAAAGTGATTGAAGTACAGGTGCCAGGTCAGGATCAAGAATACTGCTGATTCTTATCTGGATTTTATCAAGGAGTTCTAAATATATAGCAGGTGCCCCACACCATATGTGGCAACAGTATTCTAAACATGGAAAAATTTATATATACACCCTTTTGCACAGAACCTAGCTAAGAACACTTGCAGCCACTCATAATACAAATGTGTAAATTTTCAAGAAAATCGATTCAGCCATTTTGGAGTCTATAGGTAATGGACATACACAGACACAGACACAGACACACACAGCGATAAAGTTCCATTTGTAAATAAGTTTAGATTATAGGAGGACTGATATTACATAGCAGTTCAGTACTCTTTTATTTGTCCCTAATGAAATTTTCTTGTTTCTGCATTCTTTGCTTAACTTTTAGAATACATGTTTCACTGTTCCAATGTGCCTTTTGATTTTGATATATTTTTTGTACTCTGTTAAAACATTTCCTAGATATTTAAATTTTTGTTATTTTATCAAGGAGTTCTAAATATATAGCAGGTGACCCACACCATATGTGGCAACAGTGTTCTAAACATGGAAACATTTATATATACACCCTTTTGCACAGAACCTAGCTAAGAACACTTGCAGCCACTCATAATACAAATGTGTAAATTTTCAAGAAAATCGATTCAGCCATTTTGGAGTCTATAGGTAATGGACATACACAGACACAGACACAGACACACACAGAGATAAAGTTCCATTTGTAAATAAGTTTAGATTATAGGAGGACTGATATTACATAGCAGTTCAGTACTCTTTTATTTGTCCCTAATGAAATTTTCTTGTTTCTGCATTCTTTGCTTAACTTTTAGAATACATGTTTCACTGTTCCAATGTGCCTTTTGATTTTGATATATTTTTTGTACTCTGTTAAAACATTTCCTAGATACTTAAATTTTTGTTATTTTATCAAGGAGTTCTAAATATATAGCAGGTGACCCACACCATATGTGGCAACAGTGTTCTAAACATGGAAAAATTTATATATACACCCTTTTGCAAGTTAATTAAAATAAAACAAATGATGTTTTCCCATTATCTTTCACACTTTCTCTGTTCATTCATTCATTGTCTCTTTGTGTTGTTTTTCTCTTTCAACCTCGTTTTCCTTAATGCTTTGAACTGATGGATTTAGTTTGTTTCTTTGCCTTGATGACAGATTTGACAGTTAAAAGACTGATACCAACAATATCCATGATCTCTCTGTAAGGCTTGCCAATGTGTTCATCCAGTGTTACAATTTTGTATGCTTCCTTGGAGTAATGTCCATTGAAGACAATGTCCATAGGACAACTAATAAACAGACAAGTATGTTGGCATGATAAAATCTGATGCTATCTCGGATGACACAATATTTTCCAAGGCAAAACAAATTTCAACATACACTTTGAAAATAGATTCATATTGCTGCACACTACTGCAAATGATCTAATCTGAGGAAAAAATAGAAATTGATTACACCCTGTCACTCCAGTGGGTCTAAAACTGACTATGGTGGAAGAAAGGAAACTAAAGCACTTGTTTCAATTAATTTGCACAAAGGTTAAGATATACGCTAGAGGGAAAAACTGTTTAGCATGGCACAGTGAACCTACCTTCCTGGCGTCTGACCTAGCAATGGATTCAATATAGTCTTTCGACTTGTATTTGTTTGATTTTAGTGTCTACAATTCATAGTTAATACCTTAAGTTGATCCATACTTTTCAATAATGTAGTCAGGTGTTGCTGAATGTTGATATGTCAGCAAAACTTTTGTTTCCTTTGAATATTCTTCAATTTTGAAACTAACTAAAAGTCTCAAGGGTCTAAATTTGGTGAATGAGATTCATGGACCATATTTGCAATGGATTTCTTAGCCAGGAATTTTGCAAATTCTGGGAATATCATTTAGGGATCTGCTGCAGTGTTTTTACCTATTCACATTCAGTTCTTCTGTTATCGGTCATACATTTAATCTTTGATCAAGTTTTCCACACTGCCCAAAATTGCATCGGTGCTTGGGGCTTTTGGCTACCCATTTTTTGCATCATCATGCATATATTCTTGACTTTTTTTGAACTGTGCATGTTGCTCAAAAACACAGGATTTCTTCTTAATAGGAGTAATGTTTACAAAACTTTACATAAGACTTGATATTAAGCCACTGGCTTCAAAATACTTTCCCCCATTTTTTCTCAATAGTAGAAAAAAAAAGCTTACAGAGTTTCCTCTAATGTTCAGCAATGAATGATTCATTTGTTTTATGCTTCAATGAGAATGAGATCAGTTGTCTGAACAAATCTTGGAATACCAATGATTCTATTTGAAATTATAGAATATAGATGCTGTATCAAATGGTTGTACCTGAGGGCAAAAACATCAGCTACGCAAAGAACAAGATCAATTATCAAATCAAAGAATCAAATGGATTCTAAATGAAAATTGGAATACTAATGACTCTCCTCAATGTTCTAGTTGATGGATATAAACCTTGCTTGTGAAAGATTTCTACAGTGGTAGTTTATATATACCAAAATGACCTGCTTTGGTATCATACTGCTTAAAAAGCAAGCATTGTGCTAAATTTTAATGCTATAAAATGATAGTCTTGTGCTATGTTATACTAATGAATAATGTTAAGCAAAAGAATCTTAATGTCATTGTGTGATGTCTTTGATTTTATTTGTTTATTTCCTGTTTTCTTTTGTCCCTCTAGCCTTCCATATATCCTGTGATTATCAAATTTTTCAAGTTTTTTTTCCTTATTATGTGTCCTAAAATTTCAAATAACTCTTTCTATGTGCGTACTTCCAGTTTTACTAAAACTTTGTCATTGCTCACATGTTTGGCTGATGATATTCTCAACATCCTTCTGTAGAACCACATTTCTGTTGCTTCAAGTCTTTTGTTCATTTGGGAGAAGAATGTCCATCATTCATTGTCATAACTTCTTTTATGTGATATATTCCTTTAGGATGTAGACAATCATGGCAATCCACATCTTCCTGTCCTTCATGGCTCCTAATAATTGTGTCTTTTTGTTATTTCTCCCAATCCTTGTTCTACCATCAACTTGCTCAAGCTCATCAAGTATATTATATTATCTGTCCCGCCTTCCCTAAATTTGTCCTCTGAGTATCAGATTTTCCAAACCCCTCTTCTTCATTGCTCCAGCTGATATTCTTTTCTTTGTAATAAAATTTCCCTGTTTCTTAATACTTTGCTTAAATTTTGAAAAGCATCTTTAATTATTCCAATGCATCATTGGATTTTCATGTCACACTTTCTCTCTTATGTTTAAATACTTCTCAGATATATATTTGTATTTGTTTGATTTTGGAATCTCCAATTTGTAATTTGCCTGTTGTAATGTCTTTTTTGTTTACAACCATGCATTCTGTCAATGTTGATTCTTTTTCTTATTGAATGTCAGCATTGTGCTTTCTATCTGATTTGATTTTGAAATCTCCAATTTGTAATTTGCCTGTTTGGCTGTCCCTTTTGCTTATTACCATACATTCTGTCTTCTTGCAGTTATTGTTTATTTTTTTTATTTTGCTTTTGTTCACTACTTATTCTTGTAACTTCCCTTTTCTTTATGCTACTAACACTGCAGTGTATGGACAGTTGTATAACAGATAATTGCAGGCCAGACAATTTTGTACCAAAACATTTGTGTCCCTAGACAAATGTACCCCTGGATAATTACATACTTCTAATAACTTTTTGAAGTTACCATATTTTCTTAAGATTTGACAATTGCAAATCAACATTAATTATTCTTAAAATGCAAAAAGATATAACAACTCTGTTAGTAAAAATAAAACTGCAAATAAGAGAATTATGATGCTTTTAGAGAAGTATTCTCTTGAAAACCAGATAAATTTCTTAAAAGGGATAGCTCACAGCATTCATAACTTTTGATTAATTTGTAAAACTACAATAATTTCAATTTCTGAAAATTTTTTAAACACTGTTAATCTGTAATTGCACTTGTAACAAAAATAAAGTTGAATTTTTTTTATTTTATTTCTTTCTTAAAAATTTGCAATTACTACATATATAAGTTGTTTGGTGTTGATGCTATAAGGTTACATTTTTTGTTATATGTGAATTTTCATTGTTATATATGTATTGTGGTGTTCATTTCATAAAAAGTTTTTTTCTTTGTATATGTATTTTCATGTGAATCTAGCATATTTGTTTCTACATGTCTGTGTCTGGTAGAATTTAGAAGTAGGTTGCTGTTTGTGTGTGCTATGTTATAATTTGCTTTGGTATTTGAGAATGTGGATTGTTTCTTGAATTTATTCCTTGTTTTCATATTCCTTTCATGAAGATTATTTAAGGCACATCTTTTTTTGCTGGTTGGTGTGTTGATTGAATCTTTGACAATTGCTGCAAACTCTACATGCACGTGTGTGCAAACTGTGAACCAACTGAAGAGGAAAAGAGTCTATACATGTGTTTGCTGTTCGTTTTATATCTACTTAATGTCAACGTGTTTCTGCTTTGATTATGGTGGGAGTGTTAGTCATTGGTTGACATTCATATGACATTACTTGACCACATAAGCTATGTCCAGGTTAATATCTAAATTACCAGAAATATGGAAGGACAGAAAAGAAGGAAAGGATATATGTGTTAAGAGAGAAAGATAGAGGTTTTCTACCACTATTAATAAAGGGGAAAGAGTATATTTCTATACACTTTACTACTACTTATCTAATCACCCCCCCCACACACATATATATATATACATATATATATATATATATAAACTTATTTATAAATGGAATTTTGTCTGTGTGTGTGTGTGTGTGTGTGTGTGTGTGTGTGTGTGTGTGTGTGTGTGTGTCCGTTACCTATAGACTCCGAAACGGCTGAACCGATTTTCTTCAAAATTTACACAGTTGTACTATAAGCGTCTGTGAGTGTTCTTAGCTAGGTTTTGTGTCAAGGTACCCCTGATAAATATCGAAAATCGATAATCAAAAAAATCGGGTTATAGAAGGAGTGGTCCGATTTTAATCAAATTTGATACACTCATAGACAAAGACATAAGAAACGATATTCAGAAGTTTCAAGGTTGCAGTTCTTACAGTAGTGCAGAAAACCGATAATATATATGTATATATATATATATATATATATATATATATAAAAGGCAAGCTGTTTGTTTGTGTGTCTGTTTATCTGTCTGTATGTCCTTTATACAAATCCACAATTTTTATCCGATTCTCACCAAACTTCACATAAATATTCTTTAGTCTGAGTCTGAGCTCCAGGACCATGGATTAGTTTTCAAGCTTTCATTACACCCGAGCAACGCCGGGCTATATTGCTAGTATATATATATATATATATATATATATTTTAAATCAGATACTTTAATCCAAGTGAAAAAAGCAGGAAGGTAAATTCCAAAAACTCGATCCTAATTAATATTAAAAGTTTAATTTTATTATTAAAAAATGATACAGGAAGAGAGCTCCATGTAATAAAATATTACAGAGCAAATATAAATTAAAAAAGGATTAATTCAATGATGTTGAATGACCATTTCGATGTGAAAATCCCCACGGGGGATAACACATCACCTCAGCAACCGAAAAATCCCTTAGTTTCTGAAAGGATTTTTCGGTTGCTGAGGTGATGTGTTATCCCCCGTGGGGATTTTCACATCGAAATGGTCATTCAACATCATTGAATTTATCCTTTTTTAATTTATATATATATATATATATATATATATTGTGTGTGTGTGTGCAGGCAATTTTTTTCACAAAAGGTAAATAAATGAGGCTGAATGCTAAAACTAATTGCAGCTGAAATAGAACCAAATTAATTAAATACACCTTGACAAGAAAAAAATAAAGAGTTAGTAAAACATTCATGCCAGAAAAATATGGGAATGGGTCTTGAAGTTAGAGGGATTGATTAGTTTTATGCAGAAGGGAATAATGTTGAATATATGAATATCAAAATGTAGGAAACCTAAGGATACTATCTTAAGATCGAAATTGTTTTAAATGTTTCCATTTTACAGAAGAATCATCATCATCATCATCTTCTTCTCATTCTCTTTTTAATGAATTAAGTTTTGCTTTATTTTCTTTTTTATTTCTCTTTGTTGTAATGTGAGTTTCAAACCAAACACTTATTTTTTTTTTTTTTGAGATCTGTTTTTATATATATATATCTATAAGTTTCAATGAAAAAAAAAATTTTTTGGGCACAATATGGAATGTGAGTGGAAAAAATATAACAGTTGAATTTATGAAAAGAGTGGTTTTCTTTATTATAGTCAGAGTTAGAAAGAACGATATAAAAAATAAAGAAAATCTAAAAATAAAAAAGCGGAAATATATGAAAAGGGAAAAGGCTAAAGAAAGAGGGTGAAAAAAAGAATAAAACAAGAAGAAAGAAAAAGAGAAAGATACAAGTAAAGAACTACATTAAAATGAAAAAAGACAAGACAAAGAATGAAAAACCAAAATGATCTACAAAATCATCTTAAAAGAAAGAACAATAACAGAAATAAAATGAAACTGAAAAAAATGAGAAAAAGAAAAAAAGAAAAAAAAATATACACAGAGATGTGAAAAGAAAATGATTAAGTAAGAGTTAAAATGAATAAGAAAAAAAAAAGAAAATAAAGAACAAATGAGAAATAAATAAATAAATAAAGAACTAGATGAAAAGAACAAAAAAAACTGAGGAAGAATAAAAACAAAACAAAAATTAGAAAGAAATAAAGTAAAATGGAAATGAACCAAAAAAATTTTTTTAAATGAAAAGGAATAAAATGAAAATAAAAACAAAAAAAACATATAATAGAAAGAAAAATAAGGAGGCAGGAAGGAAGTAAGGAAGGAAAAGTTTGCAAATAATTTCTTGCCAGATAAAAAAATAAAAAGTAAAAGAAACATCTCATTGTATTTCTTTTATAGAACATTAAAAGTTAGAAAAAAATAAATGAAAATGATCAAAAAAATAAAGAAAAGAAAATGAAAATGTAAGAATTGTACAAAAAAGCCAATGAAATGGTAAAATAAAAAAAAGAAAAATTATATGGAAAAAAAAAGAAAAATTTCCAAAGATATAAATTGCTCATTAGTTTCTCAATTTTAGTCCTCAAGAAGGAACATTTTCTACTGAATTACGTCGACAGATTCTTAGGAGCAAGAGTAAAACCTTCAGTTATTTGGGGCAATTATTTTATGGTGAGTTTTAGATGATTTTCTATGGATTTCATAATGGGCTTTGTTACTAAAAATGCCAAAAAATTTCACTGAATGAAAAAGTATTATTTGTAAAAATAAGGATAGAAAAACAGAAAGAACTCCAAAAAGCATTAACTGAAAAGCAATCATCCAAAAGGGAAACGATAAAAAAAGAAACTATGAGGCTTATTCCAGAAGTTTTGAAAATCTTTTAGAAGAAATAGTTATAACTTTCCTAGATTATTCTAATTTTAGTATATCATTAGTATACATCAAATAAGCTTACCTGTAAACTTTTGTTATTTCAGACTCAAGAAGACGGCTGTAACAGCTCTTTGAACACATCCTAAAAAACACTGTTTGTCACAGCTGACTTATTTGCAGATGCAGTCAAGATGTGGACACAATATGGAAAATCGCTATGTGGTAGTCTTGTATTAACAGAGATTAGCAGAAAAATTCTTCCTCACCCTTCCTAAAGTTTAAACCTTATTTCTTGTGACTTTTACTTGTTCCCCAAGCTGTATGGGTACCATCAGGGGTAGGCATTTGGAGTCTCTCTTGAATTAATCTCAAAATTTCTGGAATGCACCTTGTGTGTGTGTGTGTGTGTGTGTGTGTGTGTGTGTGTGTGTGTGTGTGTGTGTAATTTAACACAGTAAAAGGCTTGAGAGTCACTCAAAGTAAAGGTGTGTAATATGAATGGAAGGTATTTGTCTTTTGTCGAGTGGATATAGACGTTGGTTAGTTTCTGTGACTTGACCCAAAGAGTTGTGAGTTCAATACCAGGTTGCAGCAGTGGTGAACAAATAACTTGCAGAGTTAAAGGAATATAACTCATGACTTCCAATCGAGGCATTACTATGCAATGAATGAAAATCATATACCCCAGCGATTGTAATTCAATAGATTATTAGTTTGTTTATATAAAGCTATAGCTAGTTTGTTTTCTATACATAGCCTACAAGATTGCTGAACACAATATCTTCAATATCTCCCATTTCAAGATAGGGTCTTTACTAAATTCTTATTTAATGGTCCATATGTGGGTCCATATCTGGGTTTGTATTTTTTGTTTTCGTCTTTGCCTTTCACCCCTCTATTAATAATTAAAAAATTAGAAAATTAAAAATATTTTTGCAATAAAGTTGTTACTACACCTCCTTGTGTTTGGTGTCTCCTTTCATGGTCATATGGGTTGTCTTATTTTCCTCCTTATACATCTTTTTTTCGTTTCCATGTTAGCCAGCTTTTCCTGATGATCCATTTAGGTGAAACTTAGGTAGGTCCGTCTGGCTCATTAGATGTTTATTTATTTATATATATATATAAACACAAACTTATAACTATACTTGTTTTGAAAAACCCTCTGCGTATCTACGTAGAAGGAAAAAATGGTTGTAAAAAGAGAAAGAGCTAAGCACATGAACATAAGCCAAAGGGATTCGAACCGAGTCAGCACATAGCCCAAAGAAAAAAACCCGAGACAAGTAATCAACTAACAAAAAAGCATTCAATACTTAAGCAGAGTAGAATAAGTAAGTTTATAAGTTTACTTTACTTATATATATATATATATATATATATACTAGCATTATAGCCAGGCATTGCTCGGGTGTGATAAAAGGTTTAAAACTAATCCATCCTCTGGGAGCTCAGACTCTTTGGACGTTGACACAAAAAACTAAAAAGCAATAGTTGTTTCCAGTTAAAGCAAAAACATAGACTGAAAGAAAAATGAATGGATGTAAGTCAAATTTTGATTTCCTGGTATCAATATCAAATAAGTTTTTTTCATCGTAAACTCAATTTTGAAGGTTATATAAATCTTCTGAGTAAATGGTATCATGGCTGAGACTAAGAACTATAATTATACCTACTTAGAGCCAAACATGAAGCAAAAACTAAAATAAAAGGGCTGAAAAATATACAGACATACATGCAGATAAACAGACACACACAAACATCTTGCCTTTTATATATATATATTATCAATTTTCTGCACTATTGTAAGAACTGCAACCTTGAAACTTCTGAATATTGTTTCTTATGTCTTTGTCTATGAGTGTATCATATTTGATTAAAATCGAACCACTCCTTCTATAACCTGATTTTTTTGATTATCGATTTTTGATATTTATTGGGGGTACCTCGACACAAAACCTAGCTAAGAAGACTCGCAGATGCTGTGTAAATTTTCAAGAAAATCAGTTCAGTTGTTTTGGAGTCTATAGGTAATGGACACAGACACACATACAGACACAGACACACAGACACACACAACAGACAAAGTTCCATTTATAAATAAGTTTATATATATATATATATATATATATATATATATATATATGCTGACTGCATATATATATAGTAGTCCACAGACAGATCTGTTTTGCTGTATCAGAGATAACTATCTTTTACCCACCCTACAACCCAGACCTTGGTCCCTGTGACTTTTCGTGATTTCCCATGCTGATGGAGAAACATAGATACATTTGTTTTGAATACATTGAGAAAATGAAGAACTTGTAACAATTAACATATAGATATATAAGTTTATATATATATATATAAACTTATTTATAAATGGAACTTTGTCTCTCTCTCTCTCTCTCTCTCTCTGTGTATGTGTGTGTGTGTGTCAGTTACCTATAGACTCTGAAATGGCCGAACCGATTTTCTTGAAAATTAACACAGTTGTACTATAAGTATCTACAAGTGTTCTTAGCTAGGTTTTGTGTCCAGGTACCCTCAATAAATATCGAAAATCGATAATCAAAAAAATCGGGTTATAGAAGGAGTGGTTTGATTTTAATCAAATTTGATACACTCATAGACAAAGACATAAGAAACGATATTCAGATGTGTCAAGGTTGCAGTTCTTAATATATATATTAAAGCTTTCATTACACCTGAGCAATGACAGGCTATACAGCAAGTATATATATATATATGCAATTAGCAATGAAGAAAGTTGTGCCAATTAGCATGTATATATATATATATTTATATATATATATATATATATATATATATAGTCATCCGCAGACAGATCTGTTTCACTGTATCACAGCTCATCAGTATGGTTAGACATCCGATTGCTTTTTACCCAGGATTGAAACCCTACCAAATTGGCATCAGTCATATATATATATATATATACATGTATGCTAATTGCCACAACTTTCTTCATTTTCACAATGTCTTCAAAACAAATGTCCCTATGTTTCTCCATCATTTCGGGGAACCACCAAAAGTCACAGGGACCAAGTTCTGGACTGTTGGGTGGGTGAGGGATAGTTTTGCTGACCATCTCTATCACCAGAAACTTTAATACATAGTGCGTTTACAAATTGTTTTTCATGTCTGGAATGCATTCTGCAATCTAGTCAACTGTCAGAAGCAGTGTTTAGTACATATTTTTTTTATTTTAACAATACAAATGCTAGAAAAATGTTTCACCCCAACAGTTAAGTTCCCAAGATATATGTAATACACACTGTTAAAAATAAAAATGAGGTATCTATTTGATTTTTTTATTTTTATGTCTTATCAATTTTTTGAAAATTATTAGAAAATATTTTTAGAATGGAAGAAATTATTTTTAAGATAATATTGATTCACTGATACAAGTCTTACTACTTAACCCATAGTTGGTGGGTAGAAGTGGTCAATGCCTACCTTTACACCACTTGCACATCCAAGTTTACAGAGCCTGCTATTTGCAATTGATCACCCATCTAGGTACTGACCAGGCTTGATGTTGCTTAACCTAGTCTGAATATAAATAATATATCTATATAAAAAAAGCCATCTTCTGATTGATAAAATGTATGAACTGTGGAGTGAAGTTCTCTATATTCCAGAAAACATTTGTCAACATGTTCTTGGGTCCTCCGCATGATGGTAAACTGCATCCAGCAGCAAGGCCTATGATTGGGAGGTTGTGAGTAGCATGGAAACACCTCTTAATTGCTGTTATTCTCAGGTCTACTCTGACCCATAGTGGTAGCACCTGTTAGGTTCCCAGCTATGGGCAAACATTTAACCTCGTGCCAAACTGGGTTCAAAACATTATGAAAGTAAAAAAATACACTTTTATAGAAATATATACATAAAAACAGACTTTATAGAAAAATATACATTTTTAAAGGAAAAATATTACCAACAATACTTTTTTGAAGAAAATTATTACCAGAACACATTTTTGAAGGAAAAAAATTATTAACAGCAAAACATTTTTCAATACAAAACTAGAAGACATTTTCAGTTTTCTAAAATAAAAAGACTAAAAACAAAAAATTTTCATTAAAATCTGTCTACTGCAACCTTCTCACTATAACTGAACATGAAAAAAAAACCCTTAAAAACCCACCTTTTTGGCATTAACTAACCCACAGAGGTTGATATGCTGTTAAACAAAACTCAAACTCAAACAAACATTTCCTTTTTTTTTCTTGGGAACCCTTTTCCTGTATTGCAAATTTCTCACTATGAAGATCAAAGTTTCTTACTTACTTGAATTCAGGCCTAATACCCATTACGCAATAATTCAATAATTCAGGCCTAATACCCATCTCCATCATATTTCATTTGTAAGAAAAAATTTCTATTCAGACAGCTTCTTCCCAAGAGATGCTGCTTTGTGGAACTGACTCCCAAGACTCCTTGGTCCCTATGATCTCATCAAATCCAGGGCCAACTATTATCTATGGCCAACCATCACATCATCATAATGTGCACTTTTTACCACTGCCTATTATGTTAAAAAAACAATCCGATATAGAAATATTTTGAATTGGGCAGCTCTTGGGCCTTGTATTGAGTGAACAATAATGCAAAAAAAAAGAATGAGAGGTTGTCACCTGAATTAATTTTTAAACAATTCAAACTGAGCAATTGATTGTATGGTTTATAGTTTAACTCCCAAACACTGAGACATACTCTTGAAACATTTAGTATTTAAGCCTTCGTAAAGAAGTGCATTTATTTTGAGTACAAACAAAGATAACAGTCACATAAAAAATATAATTCTATAATTTTGCAAAAGAAAAAAAAAAGCGTCTGAAAAGAATCTTTTGGGGGGAAAAAGGGGATTTATCCCTCGGGGAGAAAAGCAAAATATAGCATTCCATAACTTTCACTTCCATATTGTGAACTTTTGAAGCAAAAGAAAAACACAATTTCGGTTTTGCTAACTCTCATTTTCTAAATAATCTTTTCTGTTACTCCTATTTCAGATTTACTCTATCTCTCTCTCTTTTCTCTTCCTTCTCAATTTTTCTTTTTTCTTTTTTACTTATTCTTCCAGTTTCCTTCTATTTCAATTTCCTTGCTTTCTCTTTTTTCTAAGTGTTCTTTCAGCCACACATACTTATATTTTATTCTTTCTCTCTTTCTTTCATTTTTGGATTTTTTTTTTTAATCTCTTTCTCCTTCTTTCTTTTTTTCTTTCATTGCATGATTTTTGTATTTTTTTTTTTGCTTATTCTCCCAATTTCTTTCTATTTTAATTTGCTATTTCTCTTTTTCAATATGTTCCTTCTGCTACTCCCACTTCACTTTTTTCTTTCATTGCATGATTTTTGTATATTTTTTTTTGCTTATTCTCCCAATTTCTTTCTATTTTAATTTGCTATTTCTCTTTTTCAATGTGTTCCTTCTGCTACTCCCACTTCACTTTTTTCTTTCATTGCATGATTTTTGGTTTTTTTTTTGCTTCTTCTCCCAATTTCTTTCTATTTTAATTTGCTATTTCTCTTTTTCTATGTGTTCCTCCTGCTACTCCCACTTCGCTTTTTTAATCTCTTTCTCCTTCTTTCTTTTTTCTTTCATTGCATGATTTTTGTATTTTTTTCTTTTTGCTTATTCTCCCAATTTCTTTCTATTTTAATTTGCTATTTCTCTTTTTCTATGTGTTCCTTCTGCTACTCCCACTTCGCTTTTTTAATCTCTTTCTTCTTTCTTTTTTTCTTACATTGCATGATTTTTGTATTTTTTTCTTTTTGCTTATTCTCCCAATTTCTTTCTATTTTAATTTGCTATTTCTCTTTTTCTATGTGTTCCTTCTGCTACTCCCACTTCGCTTTTTTAATCTCTTTCTCCTTCTTTCTTTTTTCTTTCATTGCATGATTTTTGGATTTTTTTTTTGCTTATTCTCCCAATTTCTTTCTATTTTAATTTGCTATTTCTCTTTTTCTATGTGTTCCTTCTGCTACTCCCGCTTCGCTTTTTTAATCTCTTTCTCCTTCTTTCTTTTTCTTTCATTGCATGATTTTTGTATTTTTTTTTTGCTTATTCTCCCAATTTCTTTCTATTTTAATTTACTATTTCTCTTTTTCTATGTGTTCCTTCTGCTACTCCCGCTTCGCTTTTTTAATCTCTTTCTCCTTCTTTCTTTTTCTTTCATTGCATGATTTTTGTATTTTTTTTTTTTTGTTTATTCTCCCAATTTCTTTCTATTTTAATTTGCTATTTCTCTTTTTCAATGTGTTCCTTCTGCTACTCCCGCTTCGCTTTTTTAATCTCTTTCTCCTTCTTTCTTTTTCTTTCATTGCATGATTTTTGTATTTTTTTTTTTGTTTATTCTCCCAATTTCTTTCTATTTTAATTTGCTATTTCTCTTTTTCAATGTGTTCCTTCTGCTACTCCCGCTTCGCTTTTTTAATCTCTTTCTCCTTCTTTCTTTTTTCTTTCATTGCATGATTTTTGTATTTTTTTTTTTTGCTTATTCTCCCAATTTCTTTCTATTTTAATTTGCTATTTCTCTTTTTCTATGTGTTCCTTCTGCTACTCCCACTTCGCTTTTTTAATCTCTTTCTCCTTCTTTCTTTTTTTCTTTCATTGCATGAATTTCGTTTCTTTTTGTTTTTTTTGCTTATTCTCCCAAGTTCCTGTAAACTGCATCCAGCAGCAAGACCTATGTTTGGGAGGTTGTAAGGAGCATGGAACTCCTCTTAAATGCTGTTGTTCTGAGGTTCACCCTGACCTGGAGTGGTAGCACCTGTTAGGGTCCCAGCTATGGGCAAATAGTTAACTCTCAAATTAGATCAAAACACTATGAAAGTATATAAATACACTTTTATAGAAATATATACATAAAAACAGACTTTTATAGAAAAATATACATTTTTGAAGGAAAAAAATTATTCTCAGCAAAACAGTTTTGAATACAAAACTAGATTACATTTTCAGTTTTCTAAGCTAGAAAAGAATAAAAACATAAACTTTTCATTAAAATCTGACTAAATCAACCTTCTCACTGTAACCAAACATTAAAAAAACTACCTTAAAACCCCACCTTTTTGGCATTAAATAACTGATAGAGGTTGATATGCCTTTAAACAAAACTCTAAATCAAACTCAAAATTTATTTCTCACTCCTTGATTTTTGTTTTTCATTTTTTTTTTGTTTATTCTCCTAATATTCTTCTCTTCCAATTTCTTTGCCTTTTCTCGTTTTTGGAATATTCCTTTCCGCTATTTACACCTCTCTTATACTCTCTCGTTCTCTCTCTTCACAAGGTTTTTTTGGGCTTATTCTCCCAATTTCCTTCTATTTCAATTTCCTTGCCCTCTCTCTTTTTCTAATTGTTTCTTTCTCCTACTCCCAATTCTCTTTTACAGACTCTCTCACTGTCTCTGTCTCTCTCTCTCTCTCTTCTCTCTCATCACTATTTTTCTTTTCTTTTTTTTTTTTTTTTGGTTTTCTCCCAACTTCCTACTATTTCAATTTCCTTAATATTTTTTATTTTCTTGGTGTTTTTATTTGTGGTACAGTGGATATCGGCTCGGAACGAGAAACCGGTGAGCCGAGTTCAAATTCCAGTTGAATCCATTGTATTCACTTACGTGCAAATACCCCTGGGAAAGGTATTAATCCATCTCTTCCTTCCAGTTATGGGTTAAATAGCAGGACAGATTGGGTTCTATAGCCTTGGTCGGCAACCAGTCTACCGCAGAAAGCAATGGCAACCTACTGCGGGATAATCTTCTGCCTAGTCAGTCATGTCTCTTTCGAGACATGATCGCCCAAGTGTGTATCACGTATGGCACTTAACTGACTGACTCTCTCTCTCTCTCTCTCTCTCTTCAAGTTATTTTTGGGCTTATTCTCTCTATTCACTTCTATTTCAATTTTCTCACAATCTCTCTTTTTCTCAGTGTTCCTTTCTCTTACTCCCACTTCTTTTTACTCTTTCTTTTTTCAAAGTTTTTTTCTTTTATTTTCTTAGTTTAACTCCTCCAACTGTTTTCTTTATATTTCAGTAACTTTTTATTTCTCCTAATGTTTATTCTTACAAATCCCTTTATATACTTACTAGCAGTATAGCCCGGCGTTGCTCGGGTATAATGAAAGCTTTAAAACTAATCCATGGTCCTGGAGCTCAGACTCTTTGAACGTTGGCATGAAATACTAAATGCAATAGTTGTTTCCAGTTAAAGAAAAACTGTAGACTGAAAGAAAAATGAATAGATGTAAGTCAAATTTTGATTTCCTGGTATCAATATCAAATAAGTTTTTTTCATTGTAAACTGAATTTTGAAGGTTAAATAAGTCTTCTGAGTAAATGGTATCATGACTTAGACTAAGAACTACAATTATACCTACTTAGAGCCAAACCTGAAGCAAAAACTAAAGTAATAGGGCTGAAAAAATACAGACATACAGGCAGATAAACAGACACACACACAAACATCTTGCCTTTTATATATATATATATATATATATATATATATATATATATATATTATTGATTATTGTAAGAACTGCAACTTTTAAACTTCTGAATATCATTTCTTATGTCTTTGTCTATGAGTGTATCAAATTTGATTCAAATCGGACCACTCCTTCTATAACCCAATTTTTTCAATTATCGATTTTTGATATTTATCAGGGGTACCTCGACACAAAACCTAGCTAAGAACACTCATAGATGCTTATAGTACGACTATGTAAATGTTCAAGAAAATCAGTTCAGCCATTTTGGAGTCTATAGGTAACAGACACAGACACACACCGACACACACATAACAGACAAAGTTCCATTTATAAAAAAAAGTTTAGGTACACACCTGTCACTTTTAGTTGGGAAGTAAGACTATAGTGGGTTATCTGTTCTAGTGAAACGTAGTTGTCTGTTGAAATAACTGAATTTGGCCTCATTAGTAGATAATCCACTATAATGTATAAAAAGGGTTATAAAACAAGAAAATCAAATTGAGTATGGAAACAACATTTATATATACACAGATATCAATTATGTTTTTTTACAAATAAAGTAATGTCCTTAGGATGGGTTCAAAGGACGTTAAAATGTTCATAGCAATAAATGCTGAAAAGAGAGTTTGTGGTATGTATGTGGGAGCATTTGTCAGTTAGGAATGTCTTTGATGTCTTCGCTCCTTTGGTTGCATAAGTAGCTCAGGGGACAGCGAAGAAGAAGAGAGGGAAAGGATATGAGCATAGAGGATCACTTGCAGAGGTCAAGGGATGTGCTAATTATGCTCGTATTTTCTCAGCTGGCAATACGTCCTGTGTTGGCTTTTTATTTTGTTTTTGTGGGTCCCAGCAGATCATTTGGGAATTCACACCCATATTTAATTCTGGGCTTCCCATTGGATGATAAATAAAATTTGCATAGGCTCGTGAAAAGGAATTTGATATTTATTATTTTTTTGGTTTTCTGCCAGAAATTCTGGTATTCTGCCAATACCAAGTGTTGTTAAGCTTGGATATGTGGGTGGTACAATTGATAACATCTCAAAATGAGACATTGGAAGGTTAAGTTCAAATTCCAGTTACATTCACTTACATGCAAATACCCATATATCACCCATGGGTAATAATGAATAGAAAAGATATGTGGGTGGTACAATTGATAACATCTCAAAATGAGACATTGGAAGGTTAAGTTCAAATTCCAGTTACATTCACTTACATGCAAATACCCATATATCACCCATGGGTGATAATGAATAGAAAAGATATGTGGGTGGTACAATTGATAACATCTCAAAATGAGACATTGGAAGGTTAAGTTCAAATTCCAGTTACATTCACTTACATGCAAATACCCATATATCACCCATGGGTGATAATGAATAGAAAAGATATATGTTCACTGAAGCATGTTGCACCTTCCTCTATGAATGTGCATTAACTGTCTATGCCCTGAATGGTCATGGTATTTAAAAATCCTCTAATTTTTCTGAATTTCAACCATAAAGAAGGCAATAGGAAAACCGCATAAATTCTGCAATTTAAACTTTTTAATAATGCAGTCAATTTGTACTTGTAAAACTTTAATAGACCTAACTCTATTTCAACATATTGTTTTTTGTATTAACACTCTTAATATCAGTCAGTTAAGTGCCATCCATAATACATGCTTAAACAATCATGTCTCTTTCGGTCCATGACTAACTAGTCAAAAGATTTTCACACAATAAGTAGCCATTTCTTTCTACGATAGACTTCTTGCTAACCAATGCTATAGAACCCAATCTGTTCTGCTATTTAACCCATAGCTGGGAGAGAAGAAATTAATTAATACCTTTCCCAAGGGTATTTGTGTAAAAGTGAATGCAACAAATTCAACTAGAATTTGAGCTTGGCTCTTCGGTTTCTCATTTCAGCTCAATATCCAGTGCACCACAACGCACTCTTAATATAATGAACAAAAAAGATGGCAGTCATGGCTTTTCATGTTAATTGTGAGTTGACTAAAAGAATTCTTGAGATAGAATTGACAGAATAATATTTTCCACATGCTGAGAGGTATTGAGTTGAACGCAGGTTTTTAGTTTGAAATTCAAGATTTTTTCTTGCCATTTCTTTTGCAAAATTTAAAAATTATTTTTGTGCACGTTTTGTATAGTTTTATATTTTTATTTCTGCTTAAAATAAACATGCATGTTAGCTGGGGCCTAAATTCTTAATGACTTAAGAGTATAGCTCAGTGGTGGAAATGAACTGTGTGCCAAAAGGTCAAATGCTTGGTCTGACTTGCTCAGGCTTTTGCACAAAAACTCGCTCAGGAGGAAAGAAGATATTTTCAACTGAAGGGAAAAAATATTCCCAACTGCAGTTTTAAAAAAGTAAAACAAATGAAGGAATCTTTCCAAGTGCAGGTGAAAAAGCAAAAATCACAATTGCTGGCAAAACCAGATAGAAGTTTTTGTAAAAATATTGGGAAATAATGATTAACACCTTTTAAGACCGTCTTCCATAATCTATTTCTATATTTCAGTGTTTCTTAACCTTTGTTTTTTTTTAATTCAGGCCACACTTATAGAATAATTAAAACTTTGCGGTATACTTCAACTTTAATAATGAAACATTAGTCATGTAATTTGAAAATCAGGAAAAGAATAGTAAAGAGCCTTTGTATTAAGTATTTATTTTTAATATATTAAATGTCTTTATTTCTGAGATGAAATATTTTAATTATTTACACTATTTATTTTGTTTGGACTGTTGTCCTCATTTTTGTTGCCATATTCACCTTCAATTTCTGTCTATATTTCTGAGATGATGTATTTTAATTATTTGCATTATTTACAATCTTCAAACTGTTATCCTAATCTTTATTGGGGTAGATTGTTCTCATTCCATGAATCAACCCACTTCCCTATGTCTTAATTTACTTTGTTTCCATTGTTCAGACTGTTGTCCTCATCTTTGTTGCCATATTCACCTTCAATTACTGTCTATATTTCTGAGATGAGGTATTTTAATTATTTACATTGTTTGGACTGTTGTCCTCAGCTTTGTTGCCATATTCATCTTCAACTTCTGCCTATATTTCTGAGATGAGGTATCTTAATTATTTACATTGTTTGGACTGTTGTCCTCAGCTTTGTTGCCATATTCATCTTCAACTTCTGCCTATATTTCTGAGATGATGTATTGTAATTATTTACATTATTACAATCTTCAAATTGTTGTTCTAATCTTTATTGGGATAGATTGTTCTCATTCCATGAGTCAACCCATTTCCTAATTATCTCCATTTAACTCAACTCTAAATGTTTTTGCCACTGCTGCTGTCAGATATTGAACTCACAACGTTTTGATTCCAGTCACTTGATCAAAGAATAAAATTACCTTTTAATGGTTGTAAATTTTGGTTTGGAATTCTCAAAGAAAATTAGCAGTTCAGTTTTCATTCAAACGAATTTATGAATAATCTGCTATTTATTTTAAGAGCTGCCAATAATGAATGATTAAAATCCTTTGAGGAAGCCAAAATAGAAAGGATTATCCACTCCTTTTAAAGATTAAGTAATTTAACATTCAGTTTAAAATATCAACTGACAGTGGCTTAATTTCGACTTGGAAGTCATGTGCTTGTTGTTTGATTTTTAAAAAATAAAGATTTTTGAAATTTTTCTATCATTTCATCCCAACAAAGCAATAAAGCCACTAAGATGCAAAAGGTTAAAATGTGCTAAAGATTATGATAAAAATAATACTGTTAAAAAGAGGAAGATGATAAAAGAACAAGAATTAAGATAGCAGAAGATACAAATTGACATTGAATTTAAATTTTTAAAATTCGAAGATGATTGGGAAGCAAGAAGCTACAAAAGAATTCAACAAGTGAGAAAGGTGATAGTAGAAACTCTGAACATAGAACCTATGGTTACATCTACCCATTTCAGGTGTAAAATGATGAGACCTTGTTGCCAATCTAGTACTGCACTTAAATTAATAAAGTCTAGATACCGTAACAGAAAGTTCATAAGAACAATTTCCATGAAAGTATTTACTGAAAAGGCATAGAGAAGCCACCTTACAGCAGTGAGAAAAGACCTGAAGCTAAGATGCCAGCTCAGGACTAATAACATTGCAGATTATTCTTTGGATTCTCCTAAGAATCTCTATAGCAGGAGCACCAGGCCATATGTAGCAGCTATATTCAAAGCAAGGATGAATGGCAGATTTATAAATATACAAGATAGATTCTGACATGAAAAATTATCTAGAATTCTCAGTGAACCAATTTTTTAGCAGCAGAGCTAGCAATTGATTTAATATAATTTTTCTACTTCATGTCAGCTGAACATTGTAAACATAATTAACAAATTATTCTTCTGTTAATTTAGAGTTCACTTGGTGATCTTTCCGGGTGCAGTAATGCACCGAAATTGGCGGCTCGACTTCAGCTACTTCCCCACCGATGAGATGTGGCTTCCCTTTGTCTGTTCTATAAATACTTTCATGGCTTCTGCTCCAACGAACTTCAGTCACTGGTGCCTCCACAACAGGTGTTTACTCGTGCAACCAGACTGGCATCTGGGTCTCACCCATTCACAGTTAGATCAACCAAATGCAGACGACAATTCTCCTCCTTCAGCTTCTTTTCTCGCACTTCTCACCTGTGGAACTCGCTTCCTTATTCTTGCTTTCCTGATGGCTACAATCTCCAGGAATTTAAATGCAATGTCATACTCATATCTTAACTACTTGACCCTAGTTCTTTCCACACTGCCCTGTATATCCTTTCTTTCTCTCCATCTTTGCAACTGTCTTCACACCTGTATTCCCATCCTTCTCTTGCTTCTTTCTAACTGGTTCATCCTTCTCTTCAATCTTTCTCTCTTATGTAGCCCCCTGCACAACAGTGGCGTTACCGCTTTGCTCGGGGTGATATGATTAAAAAACAAAAGTACACCAGCTCAGAAATACTGGTATATACAACTGAAGAAGGTTGGAAAATTGTTCAACCAAACCATGTTGGTTGCAACAAATCCAATGAAAAAACATAGCTATATATAATTTATAGATAATGCACACTTTTCTCCAGGTTTTTCAGCCTAAACATTTGAGATATATATTATACATATTAACAGTTGAGTTGTACAATAGACATTTGGGAGAAAAATAATAATCATCTGTTCTTTTTTTTAAATTTCAGATCACAAATATCAATTCTTTTATTAAAAAAAAATAGGGGGTCTATTTTGTTATGTAAATTAATTGTATGTTGATACTTTTATGCAATCCAAAACAAATATGCTGATATGACATGATTTATATGATTTCTTATCACAAAAGGAAAGGATTTAGAGTTCAGCTTCTTGTTTTTCAATAGAATAATTATAAAAGGGACTTCAGCTTTTGCAGCAAGTCTTCTGTGACATAAATTTTAAATTGATATCTACCTAAAAAAACATGGTAGCTACTGAAGGGGGAGAACTATTGTTAAAATGACAAATGAGTTGTGATATAAAGGAAAGAGAAATAATCAATTTCACCTGCAAAATGAGACCTTACAGCCAACCTAGTACTACCTGAAAATTCATAACATTGAGGTAACATAGACAAGAGTTCATTAGAACAATTGCCATGGAAGTATTTATAAAAGACACATGGGGAAGGCATGCCCATAAGACAAAAGGAAACATATGATTGATCAATGAAAAGCTTGACTTCCAAGAAATTGGCTGGTGAGATGAGAAAAAGATGAAAATAAATTCATGAATCTATTTGAAATTTTCTTTTGACCAATGAAGCCTTTAACTTTGATGCAATTGGCTGTTGAGATGAGAAAAAGATGAAAACAAATTCATGAATCTATTTGAAATTTTCTTTTGACCAATGAAAGCTTAACTTTGATGCAATTGGCTGTTGTGATGAGAAAAAGATGAAAACAAATTCATGAATCTATTTGAAATTTTCTTTTGACTAATGAAGCCATTAAATTTGATGCAATTGGATGTTGTGATGAGCAAAAGATGAAAACAAATTCACGAATCTCTTTGAAATTTCCTTTTGACTAATGAAGCTTTTAACTTTGATGCAATTGGCTGTTGAGATGAGAAAAAGATGAAAATAAATTCATGAATCTATTTGAAATTTTCTTTTGACCAATGAAAGCTTTAACTTTGATGCAATTGGCTGTTGAGATGTGAAAAAGATGAAAACAAATTCATGAATCTATTTGACATTTTCTTTGGAACAATGAACAGTTTGACTACAAAGAAATTGGCTGGTGAAATGAGAAAATGATGAAAACAATTTCCTGAATCTATTTGAAATTTTTCTTTGGAACAATGAAACCCTTGTTTTCACAGAAATTATCCATTGAGCCTAGGAAAAGAAAGAAAAGAAAATAGCGAGCTTATGTCAAATGCTTTTTGATATAAAAAAGAAAAATGTAAACAACAAGAAAACAGAGTCTGAAGTCATGTAAAAGTTGCATTTCTGTTCATCTATCCAACATTCTGATTTTTGCCAGTATCAATTTACTTGCTAATTATATTATTGGCTTTAACCAAACACTTGCTACTTTAAAGAACTTTCTTACAACAATCCAAGAAAGCCAAGTATTTCAAACTATATTTCTTTGTCTATCTTTGAACCTATGCAACTGTAACTCCATTCTATGAACAACAAAATCTCTTGCCTTGTTTTAAACATTTTTTAATATTATTTTGTGCCAAATGATTTAATCTATTGTATGAATATTTTTTCTTCATGACAGTTTCTATATTTAGGTATATTAATTAATTTTTAATGTGTTATTATTGTCAATATTAGTTATGAAGTTCTCTTGTCATTATTATTCTTATTAATTGAACTAAGATTGAAAAAAAAGAAATGACAAAATATGAAACTAAAATGAATATTATTAAGAAAAATAATAAAAGAGAAAGGTAAAGGAATTTCTAATCTTAAATAAAACATATGTATTATTGATGTGTTTTTGTTTGGTTTAAGTTGAGGGGTTCATAAAAAATAAGTCTTTCCCTTTCTCACAGATCTATACAGAGTTCAATGGATTAATTGTTTAAATTATGCAAAAACATAAATAACACTGGTATTTAATTTTAAAAGATATATTTACTAAAATTACACAAAAATACCTTAAAATACTAAAGAGTAACTTTATTCAATACAATCATCATTGACTTTAACTACAACCTCCAAACAACTTTGGAATCTCCTATATCTCTTCTGGATGGTCTCCTTATTTAAGTTGATGAATGCCACTATAATCCTTACCTTCAGTTCATCTTTGGTGTTACAAGGAGTTTTTTTTTTTGGTTTCTTGCTCAGCTGTGCCCCACAGAGCATAACCAAGGGGTTGTAGTCTGAGGAGTTAAGTGGACAAATGTAAGTGATGATGCAGTCTCAGAAATTGTCTGACAATCATGACTAGGTTCCCCGGCTGGTGTGGCATGGTGCAGAGTCTTGTTGCAAGACATAGAACTTTCCAGCAGCCACCCACTTGGCCTAGGCCAGCACTACCTCCTTAATGCACTTGATGTAGGCTTGTGTGTTGAGGCTGAGGCCCTCATCAACAAATTTGAGAATTCATTTCTTATCAAAACGATCAGAGTGAGTTTTCTGGCCTACTGCATTTTCATAATCACCATTAGACTCACCCAACTCTTTCCGAATCCTCTGCACTATCCTCAGATTGACACCCAAACACTCTGAAATGTTCATACTAGAGATTCTGGCATGCAGTATAGCATGCTGTTTTTTAAGTTTTTAGCAAAGTGAATTTCCTCAACATGCTATTTTTCACAGATGGTGCCCAACTGACCCTACTATACTGTGCAGTATTTTGAACAAAATCAAAACAAACAATGCTCATTGACAAAACTAGAAATATAAAGTAATGACAATCACTTCAAGTACATAAAGTTCTATACACCCTTTTTTTTAATCATATCACCCCAAGCAAGGCGGTGATGCCACTGATGCGCATAGGGCTACTTAAGAGTAAAATGATTGGAAAAGAGAAAGCCAGGAACCACATCCTAAACAGGAAACAAGGGATGAGCCTCTTCACCTGTTCAATAGACGTGGGTGGAGTGTGAACCGGGCGATAGTTTAGTCTATCTACTCCAATTGAAAAGAAAAAAAGAAAAGAGAAAAGATTGGAAAAGAGAAAGCCAGAAACCACATCCTAAACAGGGAACAAGGGATGAGCCTCTTCACCTGTTCAAAAGACGTGGGTGGAGTGTGAACTGAGCGATAGTTAAGTTAGTGATAACTTCAACAGTACTAAATATTATGAGTATTACATGTGTCAGCCTGTTGCAAAAAATATCTAATATCTAGAAGACGTACAAATGCACCTTTTCACCCACCAGCTAGTTCAAGGCAGACTATTCACTCTAGCTGTGATAGAGCAATCAGTATAGAAGTAGCAAAGCATTGAGTAGATGGAGATTCTTTAATTTTGGTAGGGGAATCAATGTAGGAAAAGGAAAATTCTGAATTTAAACCCAGTTTGTGGCGCAGTGGATATCGGCTCGGAATGAGAAATCGGAGACCCGATTTCAAATTCCAGTTGAATTCCTTGCATTCACTTATGCACAAATACCCTTGGGAAAGGTATTAATCCATCTCTTCCCTCCAGTTATGGGTTAAATAATAGAACAGATCGGGTTCTATAGCCTTGGTTGGCAACCAGTCTACCGCAGAAAGCAATGGCAACCTACTGTGGGATAATCTTCTGCCCAGTCAGTCATGTCTCTTTCGAGACATGATTGCCCAAGCGTGTATCACGTATGGCACTTAACTAACTGACTGACTGGAGAAGGATTGTCTCTGTCAAGCTATCTTGTTCTAAACACACATCAGCTAGACGTGATGTACATATGGTATCTTCCTACAATTCTAATCGTCTTTGTGATATAACACAAGTATGTCTTATTTAAATGTTCTACGTTTCATATAACTCTATTTGACAATTTTGGGAGATTTAAGATCTTCTGGCGATCAACACATTTTTTGTTAAAAGAACATACAAAAAAGATTTTCAGTAACATATCTGATTAATGCTGGAAAGTGTATGCAAATATTTCTTAAAGGATGTTTTTATTTTCCCCACTAACAGACTGAATTGTATTCAATTGGTCAATCAAACTCAAAAAGATGAAGATGTTGCCTTCAGGGAGAAATAAGAGTTCTTTCAAATATTTGAATGTCTTTGAAAATTTCATTTTTAGACTACTCTTTTCTATTTCTTGATTGTTAATTTTTTAAAAATATTTTTTAACCCTTTTGTGTGACACATACTAATGTCGAGCAATCAATTTTTCGAAGTCGTAAATATAACACGAAACTGAACTGGATCAAATAAAACTTTTTCAGAAGAAAGAAAGGAAGGCAGGAAGGAAAAGATAATTAGTTTCTTCTGAAATATCATTCCTATTTATGCCTGTATTGTTGGTAAAATAATTTAATCTAAAATGTGAATGAAACAAGGAAAAAAGAAACAAAGTTACAAAAAAACTAAAAGTTCAATGAATAGAAAGAGATAGGAACAAAAAAGACAGAAAGAGGCCTGGTAAATTATCTTGAACGAAAGAAAGAAAGAAAGAAAGAAAAAGTTCATTTAACAGAAAGAGACAGAAGCAAAACAGAGAAAGAGAAAGAGAGAAAGTGAGAGAGAAAGAAAGAAAGAGTTCATATAACAAAAGGAGACAGAAGCGAAACAGAGAAAGAAAGAAAGAAAGAAAGAAAGAAAGAAAGAAAAATGAGTTCATTTGATAGATAGAGACAGAAGCAAGACACAGAGTGAGTGAGTGAGTGAGAGACAGAGGCACGGTAAGTCATTAATTAAAGAGTTCATTTAATAGAAGGAGATAGAAGCAAGACAGAGAGAGTGGGAAGTCTAGTAAGTCATTTTGAAAGAAAGAAAGAAAGAGTTCATTTAGCAAAAAAAGACAGAATCAAGACAAAGAGGTAAGTCATCTTGAAAGAAAGAAAGAATGAAAGGCAGAAATAAAGAAAAAAAATGTTAATTTAAGAAAAAGAGACAGAAACAGGAAAGAAAGATTGGGGGTATACGGTAAGTCCTTGAAAGAAAGAAAGAAAGAAAGAAAGAAAGAAAGAAAGAAAGAAAGAGTTCATTTAACAGAAAAAGACAGAAGCAAAACAGAGAGAGAGAGAGAGAGAGAGAGAGAGAGGCCTGGTAAGTCATCTTGAAAGAGAGAAAGAGAAAAAGAAAGAAAAAATAAAAAAGCATTTATTTAAGAGAAAGAGACAGAAGCAAGACAAAAATAGGAAAAGAGAAGCTTGGTAAATCATCTTGGAAGAAAAAAAAAGAAAAAGAAAGAAAAAAAGAGTTCTTTTAATAGAAAAAGTCAGAAGCAAGACAGAGAGAGAGAGAGAGAGAGAGAGAGAGAGAGAGAGAGAGAGAGAGAGAAAGAAAGAGCATGGTAAGCCATGAAAGAAAGAAAGAATGAAAGAACTGAACAGAAACAGATAGACATTAGACAGAAAGATGGCGGTATATCCTCTTAAAAGAAACAATAAAATTTAATTAAAAATCAAAATAAAGAGGAAGGAAAAAGAAAAAGAAAAACATGTGATTAAAAAAAGGAAAGGAAGGAATAAAGTAAATGAAAAGAACAAAAGGAAAACTAATTATCTAAAATAAAATAAGATAAATTATATAAAAAGAAAGATAAATGAATAAGATTAAAAGAAAGAAAGAAAGAAAATTGAATAAGGAAAAATAAAAGAAAGTTATTTTTTAATCATTTCACCCCAAGCAAGGCAGTACTACCACTAGTTGCACAGGGGGCTACATAAGAGGAGAGTGAAGAGTTACATAGGAGGAGAGCAAAGACAAAGAGAAACTGAAGAGGAACCAGTTGCTGGGGTATCAGATAATAGGCAAGAGAAGGATAGAATACTGGTGTGAAGAGAGTTGCATGAAAGTAGAGGGAAAAAGAGAGAAGAACAAGATTAAGTGGGTGTTTTGGAAAAATAAGAGAAGTATGGGGATCAAGGGAATAGAAGATGGTGATTGATATTGCATTTAAACTCTTGGAAATTGTCGCTATCAAGGAAGTAAATATACGGAAGGAAGTTCTACAGGCAGGAAATGCAAGAAAAGCTGCTAGAGTAGAAATGGCAGCTGCATTTGGTTGTTTTAACTGTAAAAGGGTGGAACTTTAGTGCCAGTCGGATTACTCAAGTAAATTCTTGTAGAGGGGGCACCAGGGAGCTAAGATCATTGAAGCAGATTGGTTGGTTGGTTGTTTTGTTTTTATGGCAAATCAACCTCGGCGGGTCATTTATTGCCAACTAAACTTTATTTATTTATTGCCGGTAATACTTTTATCTTTCAACAATTTATTGTTGTTTTTTATATAAGTTTTTGTGTCTAGCAATACATTTTTCTTTTCAAGTATCAAGATTCATTGGGATTTGTTTTTAAGGGTAGAGTCCCTAAGTCCTACCCTTGTTATTTAACCCATAACTGGAGAGAAAGGATGGATTAATACCTTTCCCAAGGGTACCAGTGCTTAAGCGAATGCAGGGTATTCAACTGGAATTCGAACTCGGCTCACTGATTTCTCTTTCTGAGTCGACATCCACTGCACCACAACGCACATCTATCACTATACGCTTACAGCACCTGGTATTCCCAAGCTGTCACCCATCTAAGTACTGACCAGGCTCAACGTTGCTTAACTTCGGTGCATTGAAGCAGAAGCCATGAAAGTATTTGTAGAAGAGACAGAGGGAAGTGATATCCTGTTGGTGAGAAAGTGGCTACCAAGTTGGGATTGATTACATTGTAGATTCTCTTCTGGAGCCTGTAGAGAACCCCGGAATAAATAGTAGGGGTACTTGACCAGATATGACAACATTATTCTATGCATGGGTGGATGGTTGGTTTGTATATGTGCAAGATGGACTCAGACAAGAAAAACTTCCTGGCCTGACACAGTGGCTTAACCTTAGCTAGTTTTTTTTTTTTTCAATTAGAGTAGATAGACTAAACTATCACCCGGTTCACACTCCACCCACGTCTACTGTACAGGTGAAGAGGCTCATTCCTTGCTTCCTGTTTAGGATGTGGTTTCCAGCTTTCTCTTTTCCAGTCTTTTCACTCCTTTTTCTTTTTTTTTCAATTGGATTAGATAGATTAAACTATCGCCTGGTTCGCACTCCACCCACGTCTATTGAACAGGTGAAGAGGCTCATCCCTTGTTCCCTGTTTAGGATGTGGTTTCCGGCTTTCTCTTTTACAATCTTTTCACTCCTTTTTCTTTTTTTTTTCTTTTTCAATTGGAGTAGATAGACAAAACTATCACCTGGTTCACACTCCACCCACGTCTACTGTACAGGTGAAGAGGCTCATCCTTTGTTCCCTGTTTAGGATGTGGTTTCCGGCTTTCTCTTTTCCAATCTTTTCACTCTTACATAGCCCCCTGCACATCAGTGGCATTACCACCTTGCTCGAGGTGATATGATTAAAAAAAAAAAGTAGATTTAGCTATTGATTCAATGTAGTCATTTTACTTGAGGTTGGCGGAGAGACAGGGGACAAGGAGGTGCAGTGTATTGCTTTTGGGGAGACTAGCTAGATCCATGTTAATGGAACAAGAGAGACTGTCTGTAATGGTAGATGAATAGCAGCTTTGTTTTGAAAGCATTAAAGTTTACAAGCCATTTCTTACCCCAGTCCACCACAGATTGGTGGTCCTTCTCAGGATCAGCAGTGAGGTTATCTTTGTTTGTCTTGGCAGGTTTCTGACTGAGGTGGGAGTAAATGGTAGTGTCATCAGCATAAATGCCTACTTGGGATTTGATCACATCAAGGAGAACATTGATGGAGATCAGAAATAGCATCTGGTCTAGTATAGAGCCCTGTATTTGTGTGATAGAATCTGGAAGCATACCTATTCAAGATGACCTTCATTATCTGGTTTGATAGAAATGATGAGATCAAACCAAGCAAGTATCCAGTGATGCCATAGCCCTGTAGCTTGTGCAAAAGGGTGGCATGCCAGACCCTATCAAATGCTTTGGAGATATCCAGGGCAACAGCTTGATCTTTGCCGTTCTTATCAAGGGCCTGGTATATGTACTCAGTAATGGTTGTTAGCAAATCAGCAGTAGACCAGGCAAAGCGGAAGCCATAGTGTCTGTCTGAGAATAGTTTATAGGCAGTGAGATGTTGAACTATTTCAGCATTGATGGCAGCCTTGAAAACTTTGCTGAAAATTGGTAGGAGATTGATAGGGCAATAATTACAGGGGTCCTAGGTTTCTCCTGAGTTCTTAAATACAAGAACTACTGAAGAGGACTTCCAGAAGGCAGGAAAATAGGAAGTTGAGAAGCAGTAATAATAGAGTTTAGAGAGAACAGAGGAGAGTTCAGAGGCACATTTCTTCAAGACAATGACTTAGATTCTGCTACCTTCACTCACCTTATGGAGGTCAAGTTTTGAAATTATCTTAGAGACCAGAGTAGGAGTTATGTAAACATCCCTCAGTTGAGCCTCAGTTCTAAGAGGGAAGTCAGGTGTGGATACTCCAGATGAGCCAAATGTAGAGTTGGAGGAAATATTAATGGAAACAACAGCATGATTGGAGGTTCCAAGAGGACAAAGCCGCAAGGCTTGGTAGGAGTTAGGGACAGATGTAAGGCATAGATCTGGGAGAGAAGCATGTCCTGTAGAGATACTGGAGAAGCGTGTGGAGAAATGAACCACTTGCGGAAGAGTTTGATGGCAGACCTGAAGCAGACTACCACCACGTTTAATTTCATTGTTTTTCATTTTTTTTTTTACTTTTTTTAGCGGAGTCCTATTGATTGTTACTTAAACTTTCCAATTATCAAAAAAGATCTTTTAAAATTACAATATTTAAACAAATTTGGTGGGGGGGGGTCAGTTTCTCATACAAGATTAAAGTAAATCGATCCTCCATTTTCAACCCACTCACGTAGCCAGGAATCAAGAATCAGATAAGGGGATTTAGGGGTTAAGATTAGCTGAAAGATGTCCAGAGACTTTCCATGGAGGAAAGATTCCATGCAGAAATAAATAAAAAACAAGTACATGTTTAAAAAAAAAAAAGAAATATGAATTAAATGAAACTAATGAAAGAAATAAAAATTAATTAGAAGAAAGAAAGAAAGAAAATTAAATTAAACATGAAAAGAAATGAAAAGAAAGAAGAAAAATTAAAGATAAATACATGATAAATCAGTCAGTTAAGTGCCATACATGATACACACTTTGGGCGATCATATCTTGAAAGAGACATGACTGACTGGGCAGAAGATTATCCCGCAGTAGGTTGCCATTGCTTTCTGCAGCAGATTGATTGCTGGCCAAGGCTACAGAACTCAATCTGTCCTATTATTTAACCCATAACTGGAGGGAAGAAATGGATTAATACCTTTCCCAAGGGTATTTGTGCATAAGTGAATGCAAGGAATTCAACTGGAATTTGAACTTGGCACCCCAATTTGTCATTCCGATTTGATAGCCACTGCACCACAATGCACATTCGCACCACAACACACATAATGAAGATTAAAAAAGAAAGAAGAAATGAATGAAATGAATGAAAAGAAAATTAATTAGATGAACTTACTAAGAAAATATCTTAAATGAAAAGAAAGAAAAAGAAAGATAAATGAATTAGAGGAAAAGAAATTGTAGTGACCTGCTTGTGTCGGAAGTAGACACAGAACAAGAAGGTAGGTTCAAAACAGTGTATTAGTATAACAAGAAACAAGATATTTAAAGGAAGTGTTCATAATAAGTAATACAGAAATAAGTAAGTCCGAAGCTATTATTACGCTGCTTATTGCCTGACTAGTAGCTGTCATGAACTGCCTTTGTTAACTGCTCTGTTAACTGTCATACTAGCTTCTCTTTAACTGCTCTCCCAGAAGTCAAGCAGGTAACTATATATAACAAGAGGAAGAGTCCATTCCTCATAGGAGGACACCATAACAGAAATAAAGAAGCAAAGTAAGAAAGGAAGAAAGACAGAAAATTCAATTAACCCTGGAACACTAACCATCATCGAGCCTGGTCAGGACTTAGAAGGTGACCATTTGGGAATACCAGGTGCTGTAAACATAAGGACCAAGAATGGTCCACTGGTCCTCCAGGTTTGGGGGTTGGGTGCAGGACTAACAACCCTGCCCCATAAAAAAACAGTTTGTTATAGAAACAGTAACAAAAAGTTACTGCCCTCCACACCATTGGATGTAAAAGGGTGAGATGATGATTAACCATCAAAGTTACACCACTACTAACCATGGGTATATCATACCCGATTTTGAAAATATCAGAAAAATATTAAATATAAATCTTTATTTGAAACATTTTACATGCAGGCACTTTAAAATTTGTACTTTGAGTTAACATTAAAAGGAACTGAAAAAAATATTATGTAGGTAAGAAAATCAGGTATTAAAAATTCATTTAAATTGTAATTAAAATAGCTTCATTTATGCTGGGTACTGTATACCCATGGTTAGTGTTCTAGGGTTCAAAATGAAAATAAAGGGAAAGAAAAAAAAATAGAAAAATAGCTACATGATTAAAAGAAAGAAAGAAATTAAAGATAAATTAATTAAATGAAACCAATGACAAATATAAATTCATTAGATGAAAAAAAGAAAGAAAAATGAAATGAAACAAGAAAGGAAAACATTAAAACAATCTCTGTACCAAAATTCAAGAAAGAACTGTAATGTGAAGAATAAGAAGCAAGTCTGGTTTTACACTCAAAGAAACCAAATACAGTCAGGTGCCAGGACTTCTATCACTGGATAACAATTCACAGAATAATGAGAACTAACATATTTATCCAGCATCGGATTAAAATGTTGCCAGAAATAAGTGCAGTTATTGGTCTAAAAGTAACTCCAATATATTTATTTAATCAACAGAGACTTTGTGTGAGCAAAACATCTGTGGTAAAATCATTGATTTTCAAGTTGGTATTGTCTATCTAGAGCAGTAAATTTCAATTGCTGCATCATAGCTCACTTGTGAATCACAAGAGGCTCATAGATGTACTATAAACATTTTTAATGTCATTATGAGAGGATCATAGATGTTCCATGAATATTTTTTTTTTTTGTTAAGGTCATTAATATTGAAAACACTGGATATGTGATGTCGTGCAATGGATATTGACTCAAAATGACAAATCGGGGATCCGAGTTCAAATTCCAGTTGAATTCCTTGCATTCACTTATGCACAAATACCCTTGGGAAACGTATTAATCCATCTCTTCCCTCCAGTTATGGGTCAAATAACAGAACAGATTGGGTTCTATAGCCTTGGCTAGCAACCACTCTACCACAGAAAGCAATGGCAATTTACTGCGGGATAATCTTCTGCCCAGTCAGTGATGTCTTTTTTGAGACATGCTCGTCCAAAGCATGTATCACATATGGCACTTAACTAACTGACTGAATATTGAAAACAGTCCAAAGTTAAAAAAGTTTACATATCAAAATTAAAACCCCTTTAAACTGATTATATGAGTATCATTATTTACATTGTTCAGACTGTTGTCCTCATCTTTATTATCATATTCATGACATTTCAGCTATTATACACTTCAGCCTTCTTCAGGTGATTAGAATTTTGAACCATACCCTTCATTTCAATCACTGAGGTAGATTGTTCTCATTCTATAAGCCATGCCACTTCCTGATGTTTTAGTTATCTCTATTTAATTCATCTCTCTAAGTTTTTTGAACTCACAACTCTTTGAATCAAGTCACTGGATCCAACCAACGCTTTTATTCAATGGGCCATGTGGTTTCCTTGAGGATAATACCAACATATTATTCATGTTATTTACATTGTTTCGACTGTTGTTCTCAATCTTTATTGCCATATTCATATTCACAAAAGGTTGGGTCCCTGTGTCAGGCCAGAAAATCTATCTATGCTGGTGTCCCACAGAGCTCTATCCTGGGCCCGACGCTCTTCCTTATTTTCATCAACGACCTTGTAGATGAGATCAAGTCCCAAGTAGGCATCTACGCAGATGACACTACAATATACTCCCGCACCAGTAAGAAACCTGTCGTGGCGGACAGACATAATCTCGCTGCTGACTTTGAACGGAATCTACACTCTGTGGTGAACTGGGGCAAGAAGTGGCTTGTCAACTTCAATTCATCTAAGACCAAGCTGTTGTCTGTCAACCATTACAGGCAACCTCTCCTGCCTCCCATAAGCATGGACCAAGCAGTTCTCCCGGAGATTAATACACTATGCCTTCTTGGACTTACCCTGTCCTCAGACCTCAAATGGAACCACTATATTGAATCCATAGCAAAATCTACTGCTAAGTAGGTTGGGTCACTATGTCGATCCAGGATGTTTTTTCCACCTGAATCCATCCTGCATATATACAAGTCAACCATCCGTCCATGCATGGAGTACTGCTGCCATTTATGGTCAGGTGCCCCTGCCGTTCTCCTCAGTGTTCTTGACAGGCTCCAAAGGAGAGTCTGTAATGTGATAGGTACTGATCTGGCGGCTCGACTGCAGCCACTTCCCCATCGTCGAAATGTGGCCTTCCTTTGTCTGTTCTATAAATACTTTCATGGCTTCTGCTCGGACGAACTTAAGTCACTGATGCCTCCTCAACAGGTGTTTACTCATGCAACCAGACTGGCAACTGGGTCCCACCCATTCACAGTCAGGTTAGCCAAATGCAGACGACAATTCTACTCCTGAAGCTTCTTCTCTCGCACTTCCCGCCTGTGGAACTCGCTCCCGTATTCTTGCTTTCCTGACGGCTACAACCTCCAGAAATTTAAATGCAAAGTCAATACTCATCTACTAACCACTGGACTATATCTAGCTCTCTCCCCACCCCCGTATAACCTTCCCTTTCTCTCCACCTATGTATCTGTCATCGCACCTGCTTTCTCAGCTTTCTATTGTTCCTTTCTAACTAGTTTGTACTCCTCACTCTTTTCTAATTAATCTTTTTACATTTATGTAGCCCCTGCACATCAGTGGCATTTCCACCTTTCTTGGGGTGAAATGATTAAAAAAAAAATAAAAAAATAACACTGAAAATGCCAACTCAGAAAGCCATGTTGATGGAAATAACAACACTACTCAAATAGCAGGTTTAGCAATCTGTCTGTATGAACTTCACATCGAGAACCAAAAAATCACACAAATTTTAATTTTTCTCAGAATTATTGTACCCACCAAAGAGTATAAATCGGGTGTACATATACCTCAGTTTGGGAACCTCTTTAATTGGTGCCGTGGTAACGTGGAAAATAAGCCAGCCTTCCTCCAAAGCTGCAAAAACTATTTTAAACTCCATTAAAACTTGTTTGCTTAATGTTTTTTTAACTCTTATATGACAGAAAATGTAACACTGAAATCTGAAGGCACATTGGAATATCAAAAGGTACATTCCAGAAGTTAAGCAAAGTAATAAGAAACAGGAAAATTTATTTAGAAACAAAGAAAACAGTGCCAGACTGTTTTGTAAAATGGCAAAAACTTCTTGGTAAAATAATAAAGGAAACCAGGAAGAAAAGACTCACCATAAATTTACAGCAGGACAGAAAGTACAATTGTCAGCAAGAAGAGCAGCTCAGAATGTGAGTTATGACTTGGAGATGTCAAAATTAAGCAATTGATAAATGCCTAAGAAATATTCTAATAGAGGATAGAAAATATGACATTAAAATCTGAAATTACTAAGGAATGGTGAAAGCTTCCATCTGAAAGCTAAGCAAAGTATTAAGAATCAGGAAAATCTCAACGGAAACTGTTATAATGTTGTCTTTGTTCAAAATAGCCAAGAATAAGAAAGACTGTAGTAACAGTGAAGATCAAAGGGACAAAATACTAGGTAAGTAAGACAAAGAAAAAGAGGTTTATTAAATACACATATATAGAATGGAAATACTTGAGTAAATCAAATACCACTCAAATCCTACTCTAATGTAGCTACTTGTAATTATAAGAAGTAGCTGTTTGTTGTTACAGTAGTAGGGAAGAGCAGGAACTATATTCAGTCCTACTTTACAACAGAAACAAGGGAAAGTGTTCTTAGCTGTCATGTAATATGAGTCTTCCTATATAGCAGTGAATGCTGGGAAATTGTAATTAAGAAGTACAAATTGTGTGTGTACAGAACACCCAGATTAAAAGGAAGAATTTAATGTCGGATATCCTGTCCAGAAAATACAACACAAATTTCAAGAAAAACCAATGCAATAAGAAATGTTTATGTAAAATTAGAAAATAGTATATTTAACAAAATATATACAGAATAAGCAATTTGTGTATTTTTTTATAATTTGTTTGGTGGAAAAAAAAACTGTTTTTTAGATTTAAGCAAATATGGCTTTGAACAAAAAAGTGTATGTATTTTACTGTTTGTAATTCAAAAGAGTAGTAATGTTTGTTTCTTTCTATTTTGCATGTCTGCTGCTAAGTAGGTGGAAAAGGAAAGAGTTGATGAATTTAAGATGAAAAAGAGAGCGTTTGTGAGAAAGAACCAAAGAGAGGGAAAATGGTCAAATAGAGGTAGTGGTAAACAGCAGAATGTGTTTGTGTAAAAAGATTAATCAGTCTACTTAACTAATAAAGTCTGTGTTCCTTTCCCTTTTCTGGCCAGTGAGAGATGTAAAAGTCTGTTTAGGATATCTTGTTGTTGTTGTTGTTTTCCTTTCCCTCTTCTTCTCTTGTGTATTGGTTGAGTCAGCTAGGGACATGTCTGTTGGTTCTTTGGCCTCTCTAATCTCTGAATCTTTCTGACTGTTTTGACCAGTCAGGGGACATCCTTAAGTAGTGAATCTGGTCATGTGACTGAATCTAAATGACATTTTCATTCTAGGTGTGAAAAAATGTCATATATGTATTTTCTATCTCCAATCTAATCAGGACCCAGAATTTTGCTTTTCACACTGACTTGTGAAATTTGCTTTGGTCTAGGTTTTTTTTAGATCTTTTTAGTTGTGGTCTGGGTTTTTCCAAGATACTTTTAGTCATTTTTGCAGGTGTGCAATTTTACTTTGTGTGTTTTAGTTAGTTGAGGGATGATATAGGATTTATAGGATCTATAAATTTAATTTTTGATGAATTTAAGAAATATTACCTTGCAACTAACTGCATTCATTTATTGCCTTCATCTTAAAGTAGATATATTGTATTCAGTCATGTTTGTCTGCTGACAGATTCAGATTAAATTTTCAGGAATGATTGACATCATGACTGGCACAAATTGATTATATTTGATCTAGTATGGAATAAAGTTTCTTGGTTATTTTTCCTTTTTTTTACTAATATCTTTTTTATGTTTCACATGCCAAATACTGAATTACCTGCCCTAGATTGCTTTACATCATTACCTTTTCTGAACACTATTTTTTCCATAAAAATATTATAATCTATGCTACAAATTTAATATTTAATATCCAAAAGTAAAATATAAGAGCGGTCAAGTTCATTGCAGTTATTCTCATTTTAATAATCATCTCTTGCTAATCGCTGAGATGATGACAGTATTGCCTTGGCAGATGTTCACAGTTTTTGACTGCTCTTGCTGTATTTGCAAACTTACTCATCATTTCTATGATAGATGAATTTGTAAAAGAGTTTCTTTTGCATACTTACCTTAAAATAAGTGCCATAAAAACTGGTTGTGACAAGATTAAATTATTTTTCTGATTTTAAACTGATAGGAGATATCACAACTTATACTATGTTAAAACTTAATTGTTAATAACAAGCTCTCAGGTTCCTAAGATTCACAACAAAGTACATGTATTTATATTTAATTTATTTTAATTTAATTTTTAATTTATTTAAATTTAATCCTACAGCTGGCCCCCCCAATTACCATCTCATTATTCTTATTTTTATCTCTCTTCATTTTTTCTCCTATCTTTTATCACTTTTTTTTTTCACCTAAACTTAAAAAATTTTCACCAAGAATTTTTTTTAACAATTTGGATTTTAATGAACCAAAAATAACAACATTAGTCCTGAGCCACTGAAGATCATTGATCCATTATTTGAATAATGTTCACTGTGCCTGAACTGTTTTAAAGAACTTTTTATTGCAATGCTTCTAAAAATTTGGTAAAATTATCCAAAATAAGTCAAAGTTGTTTTTACCTTGAGTCCCAAAATGCCAAATACAGGTTAGGGATACTAGAATGAAGCAGGTAAAAATTTTAAATACCTGGGAAGCGTTATAACAGAAGACGGAAAGTGCGACACTGAGATCCGAAGGCGAATTGGTATGGCGAAGGAAGCATTCCAGAAGTTGAGTAAAGTATTAAGAAACAGTACAATTTTGCTAGAAACAAGGAAGAGAGTACTGGATTGCTACCTGCTGCCCCTTCTTCAATATGGCAGTGAATGCTGGACAATATCATCAAAGATGAAGGAAAAACTTGAAGCAACTGAAATGTGATTCTATAGAAGGTTGCTACAAATATCATGGATTGAGCAATGATGAGGTCTTGGAAAGGATGGAAACAAAAAGGAAATTAATACTGAGCATCAGGAAGAGACAGCTGAAGTTCCTGGCACATGCAATGAGGAAGGAGAGCTGGGAGAGTCTGATACTAACAGGCTAGATAGAGGGAAAAAGAAATAGGGGAAAGCAATGGATAACATATTTGAAGGACCTAATCAGGTGGATGACGGAACAAGGATTGCATGGTGTAACAGGAGAAGGTGTGCTCAGAGCCACCAGGGATAGGGAAATGTGGAAAGCCTTAATCGCCTATGTTCTGAAGGGACAGGGTACATAGAAAAAGAACAACAACATGGAATCCACATATTACTGTTAATTTTAATGAAGCCTGCACTGTCAGCCTCCATTTCAGATATTAGATTTGTTACCATGAACTGAGATTTAGTCGTTCATAAGGATATTTGCAAATTTCTGTACTTGACTTATAAAAAAAAAAATTATCCCCTAACACAATGTATATATACAAATATAATTTCACCTTTTTTGCATATTTTTTGACAAATGGCTTCTGTATAGGTGATTTCTCTCTATTATCTATCATTCAAACATTTTAACAACAATAATAAAAATAGTCTTATATGGACCAGGCTTGCCTCCCAGAGAATAAAACACTATACCTCCTTGATCTCACACTCTCAGCGGACCTCAAATGGAATGACTATATCGAATCCATTGCCAAATCCACTGTTATGAAAGTCGATTCTCTGTGCAGGGCCCGGAAGTTTTTTTCATCTGAATCTATCCTGCACATATATAAGTCTACCATCCACCCGTGCATTGAATACTGCTACCATATCTGGTTGGGTGCCCCTGCTATTCTCCTCGGGCTTCTCGACAAAGTACAACGGAGAGTCTGTAATGTGATTGATACCGACCTGGCAGACCACTTGCAGCCTCTCTCTCACCGGCGTGATGTGGCTTCCCTGTGCCTCTTCTATAAATACTTTCACAACTTCTGCTCCGAAGAACTTAGATCACTGGTGCCCCCTAGGTACGAATTTGCACAAGATACTAGATTAGCAACTAGATCCCACCCTTTTACAGTGAAACCGATAAAATGTAACTGCAATTTCTACTCCAACAGTTTCCTTTCTCACGTTTCCTGACTGTGGAATTCCCTTCCACATGATTGCTTCCCCGATGGCTACAATCTCCAGGAGTTTAAATGTAAGGTCAATAGACACCTCCTAACACACTAACTTACATCCATTCTTTCAAACACTCTTCCCATCTACCCAATTTTATTTCTTCCCAGAGATCTTTGCTTTAATATTAAAATAATTATATCTGTTTATAAAAGATAGATAGATAGATAGATAGATTAAAAGAAGAAGAAGATAGATAGATAGATAGATAGATAGATAGGTATTTAAAGAACAAGATAGATAGATATTAAATTAAATAAGATAGATCAATATTAAAGAACAGATTGTATTAGATATATATAAAAGAATAAGATAGATAGATAGATAGATAGATAGATAGATAGATAGGAAAGAACAGATATTAATAGATAGAAAGATATTAAAAGAATAAGATAATTAAATAGATAGATAAATGGATAGATAGAAAGAAAGATTGAGACATAGATATATATTTCTTCATTGTTTTTAGTGAAATACTTTAAGTTTTCTATGGAGTCAATTTCATAATTTGGGTGTCTTTAAAACCTTTTCTTGGCAAGGTGGGCAATAATCAACTTTTCAGAATATTTTGCATGAATATAGTCTTAAATCTTGTGATCTGTACTACTCAAAAAATGGCTGATCCTAGAACTGAAAATATTTCTCTGTATTTACCTGGAAGGCAAGACTCAATTAACCTACTAAAGAAATGCACATTTCTCATTGGACCTTTTCAATGTCCATATCTGCTAACATTATTTTCATAAATAAATAAATTGCTACACAAAATATTCAACTACCAACATGTAGATATACTTTGCTACGCCAGGATAAGGAATTTGATCTTGAAAGTAATCCCCCCCTCGTACATAGTTACCACTATTTCTTTTGAAGTTATCACAAGAAAAATAAAATTAGAATTGTGAAATTAAAGAAAGAAAACATATACATGGAAGAATTAAGGGAAAATTTTGAAGTACATTTCATCTGCAACACACATTCAAATGTTTGCATAAAAATTGAGAAATGTCTAAACAGTACAATATAAACCTGTTTATGAAAAGTTAAAAACAGAAGCTCTAATCAACTTATCAATATCTGACGACATGTTGTAGATTATCTGAGCCAGTGCATAATTTCTAAAAGAAGTGTATTTTTACGAAACAGCAAAAATATGCAAACTGGCTAACAAAAGAAAAATAGACATTGTTTTGATAAATATTTGATTGTTGTCACAGTTAAGAATGTGGGAAATATTCTACATGTCGGGGGGGGGGGGAAATATTTGCTTTGTTTTGAAACCAGCACAGCCAAGGTCAGATAATATGGGCTTTGAAATGATTTAAACAATGTGCCGAAAGATGACATAGTCACTTACATGAGCCAGATTAGTAGTAAAAGTCAGTCGGTGAGCATTTGTGATCAGAACCCAGACCGAGTGAGACACAGAGAAAACCCGCAGATGAGCAAGTCCTCTGACTCCTCAATGCGTATGTGCTGATACCTCCAAGTCCACCTTCTACTCTATGTCATGACAACTGAAGAGTGAATAAATAAAATGTTGTATACTTTTATTTACGTACATGTATTACAGTCGTCATTTTATTAAATGAGAATATCATCATTTTATCAGTGTGAAAAAGTCAAACAATTTTATAAGAGAGAAGATAACAAGTTTTGAGACCCCATTGTTGAATCAATAATCATCGTTCCATAGAAGTTTATGCAGCATATATGTCGTTTCAACTATAGTTTAAATTTCATCATTGTGGTATAGAGTATACAGTCTGTTAGTTGTTTTAACAAAATATTAATCACTGTCAACAAATTCATATACAAGATACAGAAACTATGTTTTTACTGGATAGCAAAAGTGAAGAGGTGTTCTTGGTATCATTTGAAAAATGTTTAGTTGCTTTGATTGCTGGGGAGAGAGCTTCCTGTATTGAAGTCAATGACTAAAAGCAATGGGTTCCTCACTGAAATCAATGTTCATGTGTCTGTGACCAAGAGTAGTAGTCTGACCTGAAGAAAAATAGGTTCATTTGCCCAAGATTACAATTGTTATGCATGAATGAACACTTCTCCAACTTCCAACTAGTGGTATAGCTAGGGTGGGGTTGGATTGGGGGCGGGCGATACATTTTGTTGGGCAAAACTTTTGGTCTTTTGTATAAATGACATAAATATAATTGACAATTGATGTTTAACAGTCTGTCACAGTTGTCAGTTTTACATTATTAGGCCTGTGGTGCTTTTGATAATTAGGACTAGGCCTAAGTGATCCTTATTAAGTAAACCTGTTAAATGTTCCTGTTATATTCTTATATCAATAAAAAATTGCTAATTTTGTCTGAATATGTGTGTGTGTGTGTGTGTGTGTGCGTGTGTGTATGTGTGTGTGATAAGCACTTGAGGATTGTTGAATTACATGTATAAAATGTGGGATAATATGTATATTTATTAATTTGTTATTGAAATTAACGAAGATTAATGAAATGGTCTTTAAACAACCGACAATTTGTAATTATTTGTTTGAACATTATTTTTGATCGATACTCATATTTAAGTAGATATTCTGTTTATAATCAAACAGTATATATATATTTATTTCTACCAGCCTGATTATTTATGATAAATTTTTGTTACGAAACAGTGAAATATGGTTATTTGTGTGAGTCAAAAATTGTCTTATATAGGCTTGATTTGACTTCATTTAGACTGTTGGTCATTCATAGTCGAGAGGTCTAAGACCCACCAGATCAATTAGTGGCTTCCCTATGTAATATAACAATCCCGCCCCACCCGAGGAAGCTGAGCAAGCGGGGGCGTTTTCCGGCCGTTGAAAGGAACGGATGGTTGTTTGACCTTATTTCCGGCAGTAGCGGAAATGGCTACAAGAGGCAAACAGAACAGGTGTCTCTGAGAATTACGTGGGCGTGCGTAGGCGAGGCAAAAAATCGGAAGTACCGGTTTGGAGATAAAAAGACCTCGGGCACGGATTTCACAACAGACCAGTCTGGGCAGAGAGACAGAGCAGGCAGAGAGCCAGACCAGACCAAAGGAGCAACAGATACGACACCCCCCCCCGTCAACCCTGGAAGCGCGCTCTCACTCTCTGTTCACTAGGCTACACGGTTCATCGTTCATTAATAAAAATATCACTTGATATATTTTTATATACATGCTTGTTTGTTGTTTGTCGATATACAATAGACTTGTATTTTTGGTGCCTAAGTGACTTGGTTTTGAAACAACAAAACAGATTGATACGAACATTATTGGGTTTACCACGACAACGATTGAAAATTCAACAGACTTGAAATTTCCGGAATTAAAACTACCGGATAGAAGACGAAAATAGTAAACAACCGGACGACAGCGAGGAAGGAAGAAAAAGAAAAAAAAGAAGACGAAAATATATAGACAGTCAGCCAAGGTAGGTGTCTCTTTGATTGATAGTGTGTGTGTCCTGCTCGTGTTTATAGTAGGTCTCGTTAAAAAAAAAAAAAAGGGACAGCATACTTTTGCCGATCTGACCGTAGAAATGAGAAATATGGATTGTTCGGTAGAACGGAGGTGGTGAAACAGACTACATGTAGGGAGTAGCGCATTAGGTTTGGGGTTGACGGGGAGGAGTGGGGTGTTAAAGTTGACGGGGAGGAAGAAAGTTGAAATATTTGCCTGTCTGTAGGTGTAGGGCATCTGAGTTGGTGATTTGTTTTTTCTTTTTTTGTTAATATTTTACCATATATGTGAAGTGAGTTAGAGTGGATAATTGGATTAACTTGTTGATAACAATGTTTTCTTTGGTTTGTGCAAGAAAATAGTTAATATTTCGTAGAATAAATAATTAATGAAATAATTTTGGTTTGTGTCTTAATTTTACTTAAAAAGCGGCATGAACTTTTCAGACAACCCGATAGAAATATTGACGAACAACTATTCTCAATGTGATTATGAAGGTCAGTTGTATGGTTGAAATAGTTGAGTTTTTCTGACCAGTACTCGAGCCGAATTAAAAAAAACAAAAAAACAATCGATGTTCTACGTACACAAACTTTCCCCAATTGGAGTATTAGCGTAAAATGACCCTCTCCATTTTCTCCATTTGGCCTTGTATTGCATGAACTAAATCAAAATTGGTAAACATTGACAAATTATAAATGTAGCTGAATGCTACCACAATAGGAAAATCAGAGAAACGAAAGGGTTCTTTAATTTTGATCTCGTCAACAGAATTTGTTCGTAAACGTCAATTTGTAATCTTTACACAGATATTGTCAAAATTTAAAAATGTTTGTGTTTTGCGTGACATTTCTACAGCATAGAAATGACTTAAATGTTATCGAGAGTTTTAAAGTGTAATTTTAATTATGCAGTTAACAACAGCCAACAATATCGCCAATTATAAATATATCTCAACATCGTTGCTTGAAAACAACTGCATTGTTTGGTTATTTCTTTGCGAATACACCGATTATATATATTCTTAAAACATTCACCCGCGTCTCAGTGTTTCACGATATGAGTCAGATATTGAAAAGATATTTTGTTATCAATATGGTGGAATCGGATTATTTGGGGAGATTTGGGAAAATTAAATTAAAATCTAAAACTTATTTTTATTTACGTAAAAGTACTTCACTTTTATGCTTTTGTGCAGGTTCCCATCAATTCAACATCCTCTGTGAATTTTCATTTATGTGACTTGGGAAATATCTTTTGAAGATATATTAATTTCTGAAAACTAGTAAATACCTTGGAACAGGTAGATATGGAGAGATTTAGTGAAGGATATGACGAACTCCCGAAGAAGTTGACGATAGGAGTCATTGCTGGCGTGGTCGGCGTAATAATAATCCTGGGAATAATAGCCAGGAAGCGGATTTTTAAGTGTAAAAGAAGCAACAGTGCTTCGGAAAAGGAAATTGAGTTATCCGCTGTGAATAGTACTCCGGGGTCAACGGGCGTTCAACACTCTGCGTTAAACAGAGAGATATCAACAAATCAGATATGCTTGGTTTCGAATCCAGAGGAAGTAGTTCAGGGAATGGAAAGCATTGTACAAACTAAGGAACTACGAGTCACGGGTCCATTTTTTTAGACTAAATTAATATCCTCCACAAGTAAATTGCATGCGGATTAACGTTGGAATCAGGGTAATTTTCTTCATTTTCTATTGAACATTTCTCGGTCAGACTATGAATGATATGTACGGCAGATAATGACCATTTTTCTGTGTTCAAACATAGTATGTTTGAAATTAAATTAAATTAAATGAAGTTACATGTGTAACAATAAACTCGAGCAGAGGCACGCATGGTGTTGGTCAAAGGTCATTTACTCGATGTTAGTTTGGAAACTTGGGCGCGGTTACCGCCTATAATCATGTGGGTTATGCATCGAGGGGTCTACGCTTATGGACAGAGTCGAGAAAGAAAATGAACATTTTTAAGAACTTTGCCCAATTCTGTGAAAATGGATATTAAAAAAAAAGGAGGAAAAAAAAAAAAAAGAACAATGAAACATCGAGCTGGTAGAACAATTTTCAAGATGGACACGAACATTGTTGGGTTGCCGATGTAGGCTCCCCTATTTTTTTTTTTTTTTTGTTGTTGTTGTTTTGTTTGTTTCGACACATGTTTTATATAATTGTCAGGCTTGTGTGGCATGGGGAGGAGAGTGAGGATGTTGCGTTTAAAATGTTCTTAGGTGAACATTTTGGAAAATGGGTGGGCGAGGAATGTAATATAACAATCCCGCCCCACCCGAGGAAGCTGAGCAAGCGGGGGCGTTTTCCGGCCGTTGAAAGGAACGGATGGTTGTTTGACCTTATTTCCGGCAGTAGCGGAAATGGCTACAAGAGGCAAACAGAACAGGTGTCTCTGAGAATTACGTGGGCGTGCGTAGGCGAGGCAAAAAATCGGAAGTACCGGTTTGGAGATAAAAAGACCTCGGGCACGGATTTCACGACAGACCAGTCTGGGCAGAGAGACAGAGCAGGCAGAGAGCCAGACCAGACCAAAGGAGCAACAGATACGACACCCCCCCGTCAACCCTGAAAGCGCGCTCTCACTCTCTGTTCACTAGGCTACACGGTCCATCGTTCATTAATAAAAATATCACTTGATATATTTTTATATACATGCTTGTTTGTTGTTTGTCGATATACAACACCTATGTGGATAGGGGTCACAGGTTAAAATCCTGCTGAATGAAACATATTTTTCTAACAGAAATTTATTGTAAATAATCAGCCTGGTAGAAACAAATATATATACTTTTTTTTTTTTTTATAAGCGTTTCACCCCGAGCAAGGCATATCACTACCACTACTGCGCAGGGTCTACATAGAGTGGAGAAAGGATGATTAAATATAGGAAATGTCAGAGGGTGGGTGATAGGTGGGTAGGGATACCGAGAATGGTTAAATATAGGAAATGTCAGAGGGTGGGTGATAGGCGGGTAAGGATACCGAGAATGAGGGTTGGATAGATGAGAGTGTTCTGAAAATAACTGGGTGTTAGGGTGATATTGACCCTACATTTAAACACCTGGAGATTGTAGCTGTCAGGAAAGCAGACTTGTGGAAGGGAGTTCCACAGGCGGGAAGCACGAGAAAAGAAGCTGTTGGAGTAGAATTTACGGTTACATCTTATCTGTTTAACTGTAAAAGGGTGGGACCTAGTTGCTAATCTAGTATATCATATAAATTCCTGCTTAGGCGGCACCAGTGCTCTAAGTTCATCGGAGCAAAAGCCATGAAAATACTTGTAGAAGATGCACAGGGAAGCCACATCACATCGGTGAGAGAGTGGTTGCAGCCGGTCTGCCAAGTCAGTATCAACCATGTTACAGATCCTCCTTTGTATTTTGTCAAGAAGACCAAGGAGAGCAGCAGGAGTACCCAACCAGATATGGCAGCAATATTCAATACATGGGCGGATGGTAGATTTGTATATGTGCAGAATAGATTCAGGTGGGAAAAACTTCCGGGCCCTGCACAGAGAGCTGACTTTCATAGTGGCAGATTTGGCAATGGATTCGATATAGTCATTCCATTTGAGGTCCGCTGAAAGTGTAAGGCCAAGGAGGCATAGTATTTTACTCTCTGGGAGGCTAGCCTGTCCCATGCTAATGGGAGGTAGATGCGATTGTCTATGGTGGTTAGTTGCTAACAGCTTCGTTTTAGAAGCATTGAAATTTACTAGCCATTTCCTACCCCAGGCCACTACGGATTGGAGGTCCTTTTCAAGCACGGCAGCGAGGTTTGCTTTGTTGCCCACACCTGGTTTTTGATTGATGCGAGAGTAGATTGTTGTGTCATCGGCATACATGCCTACTTGGGATCTAATGGCGTTGGGGAGATCATTAATGAAGATCAGAAAGAGCGTGGGACCTAGGATAGAACCTTGAGGGATGCCCGCGTTCGTATGGTAGTTTTGGGAGGCATGCCCATTTAATACCACCTTCAATGTGCGGTTACGGAGGAATGACTGGATGAGGTCAAACAGATGTCCAGTTATCCCGTAGCTCCACAGTTTGCACAAGAGGCCAGCATGCCAGACCCTGTCGAACACTTTGGAGATATCCAAGGCAACGGTTTAGGCTTCGCCATTCTTGTCAAGTGCCTGGTATATATACTCGGTAATGGTCATTAGCATATCAGCAGTAGACCTGGTGAAGCGAAACCCGTACTGTTTGTCAGAGAGAAGGCTGTGGGCCGTGAGATGCTGAATCACCTCAGCGTTGATAATGGCTTCGAAAACTTTGCCAAAGATCGGAAGGAGACTAATAGGACGGTAATTGGCAGGGTCTGAGGGTTTGCCAGAATTCTTAAATATGGGAACTACACAGGAGGACTTCCAACAAGCAGGGAAACAGGAAGCAGATAGGCAGAGGTTATAGAGTTTAGAGAGGACATAGGAGAGTTCTGGGGCGCATTTTTTCAGTACTATGACTGGGATTCTGTCACCGCCGCTCGCTTTGTGTGGGTCAAGTTGTGCAATTATCTTGGTGACCAGTGAGGGTGTAATGTGGACGTTATTTAGTTGAACCTTAGTTCTGGGTCGGAAGTCGGGTGTAGGTATTCCTAACGAGTCCAGTGTCGAATTGGTGGAGAATCTATGAGCAAAGCATTCAGCCTTGTCCAATGGGGAGGTGAGAACTTCAAATTCATTGATTAGTGGGGGGTATTGAAGTCTTGCTCTTGTTGAGCACGCTTTTGCAGAGTCGCCAGTAATCTTTGGAGCCAAGCTTAGAGGATGCTATGTGTTGCCTCATTCTGGTAGCAAACGACTTCTTAGCTTCGTTCAGTACTTTTTTACACTTATTCCGTGCTGAGGCAAAAGGGCGCCTGTTTTGGTTCGACGAGCATCTTTGATAGAGCCGGAAGAAATGGTTCCAGTGGGCAATGGCGACCAAGCAAGCGGGTGAGAACCAGGGGGATGAATTTGATTTTAGTTGGAATTTCCTGGCCAGGATAAAAGCATTGATGTCAGCCTTAACCCAAGAGGAGACCTTCCTTTCGACAGGAAGATCGAAGACGTTGTTCCAGGGGGCATCGCAGAGGAAGTCTCAGAACGAGTCCCAGTCTGCTCTCTGGTAGCAGTGTGATATTCTGCTGGTCTGGCTTTCTTGGGTAGAGTTAGCGCAGATTGAGATGTTGACGGAAACTACGGTGTGGTCGGAGTTTCTGAGGGGGCAGAGCTGCCTGGTAGTGCAGGAGTCTGGAATGGAAGTAAAGCAAAGGTCGAGTAAAGAGTCCCTTCCGTTAGAGTTATTACAGAAACACGTGGGGAAGTCCACCACTTGCATTAGAGATTGGGTTATTGAAAAATACATGGTGCGGATCCCAGCAAAGTCGGTGGCTGAGTTTTCAAGCCACTTGGTGTGATGGGCGTTAAAATCGCCAAACCCAAATATATGGGCAGATGGATGAGAAGAAATGGCCCTGTCTATATTAGTAGAGATGCTGTCAAGTATCGTACAGTCAGAGGAGGAGGGGGAGCGGTAGAGGAAGAAGAGATAGCTAACCGAGTTTAGAAGTGAGAGACAGAAGCACATGAAGGAATGATCCAGGGATTCAAGAGATGTGATCCTGGCTAGAGGGAGTTGTTTGCTGACATATGCACCAAGCCCATGCATATAGACATTGGAGTCCTTCCTGAAGAGTGGAAGGTAACCAGGAACGAACAGCTCTGAAGAGGGGATAGAAGGGTCAAGGTTAGTCTCACATATAGCTAAGATATTGGGTGAGTTAGTTAGAAGGAATGATTCTACACTATTAAAGTTACTGAGAATACCTCATATGTTTGTGAAGGAAATGCAGATAGGTTTGGGCGATTTATGACTAGCTGTTTGATTATAAACAGAATATTTACTTAAATACGATTATCAGTCAAAAATAATGTTCAAACAAATAATTTCATATCTATTAATATATATTTTTGCAATGTTATACACCATTTAGCAATGTTCCATTTACTGCTGATTAATATTTATTTATTGATGGGTGTATATGCATATATACATATATTTAGTGTATTGAGGCAGCAGATAATTTTCTAAACATATACTGTTAAATATAAGAGACAATGAATGTCTATTAAGTTTAATCATTAGCCATTCTGAACATTGTATTTTGGCTTTAATTTCAGGTGAAAATAAAGACAAAAATTCTCTAACATCTGGATAATTTTTTAAGTTGGTTCTAAGCTTTCGACTCACATGAGCCATCTTCAGAGAGGTTACAAGGGCATTAACATAAAAACATCCACTATCAGTGACGATTTTATCTTGTGTTGACATAAAACTTTGCTAAGCAATGATAACAGTTACCAAAAATAGCAAACACTGTTCGTAAATTTGTAATGCGGTTCTATGACATCACACCATGTGAGAGCTCGAAATGATAACAGAACCATATATTTAAATTGAAATGATATCAGAACCATATATTTAAATACAATGTAATGTGTTATGACCAGATTTAAACATGATTTTATTAAGTGTGGGCTGTTTGGATTTAATGTAGGTGGCCTCCAATATCTGATAGTTCTTTTTACTGTGTGTATGAGTGACAATTATTGTATTGTTGATTAAAAGCTGTCTGATATTACCTACATGGCTATGGGTTTCTAAGAAATGTTGTTTAATTGTACTCTGAAATTAAAGCCAAAATACAATGTTTAGAATGGCTTATGATTAAACATAATAGACATTCATTGTCTCTTATATTTAATAGTATATACATATGTATATATAAACTTATTTAACTCCATACCTATATATATATATATATATATATATATATATATATACAAATGTTTAGAAAGGACAATGAGAAATTTACTGTTCCTTAACTTTTACTTTTAATTTTACAGTGCTCAATACAAAAGTAGAGCTAAATATTATTGTAATAAAATTAATTTAACATTTTCACGACACAGAATTTCCCATGTTTTGGTATCATATTCTAACTATATATCTATCTTGAAGTCATAGTAAAATATGATTCTAAAACATGGAAAAGCCTGTGTTGGAAAAATGTTAAATTAATTATATTACAATATATATATATATATATATATATGTAAAACATTTAAGAGGTTATTTTGCATTGTAATATTGTAATCCCTCTGGGAAGGGTTGGCAAACTTGAAGGGTGCCCCAGAAGGCAAAAACACTAGCTACTGCTTTCAGCCCAGAAAGCTTATGGCATATCACATTGAATACACTGGTTCTCGCTTGATCACCAAAGTTAAGCAATGTTGAGCCGGGTCAGTACTTAGATGGGTGACCGCTTGGGAATACCAGGTGCCATAAGCATTTAGTGACGGATGTGCGTTTTGGTGCAGTGGATTTCGGCTCGGAAAGAGAAATCGGTGAGCCAAGTTTGAATTCCAGTTGAATACTCTGCATTCACCTAAGCACTGGTACCCTTGGGAAAGGTATTAATCTGTCCCTTCCCTCAAGTTATTGGGACCCCACCCTTAAAACAAATCCCAATGAATCTTGATACTCGAAAAGAAAAAAGTATTACTAGACACAAAACTTATATAAAAAACAACAAAAAATTGTTGAAAGAAAAAGGTATTACCAGCAATAAATAAATAAAATTTAGTTGGCAATAAATAACTTCTCGAGGTTGATATGCCATAAAGACAAAACAACCAACCAACCAACCAACCAACCAACCAACCCAGAAAGAGCAACACATTTATATTCTTTTTATCAAATAACATAGAAAAAAACTATTAAACTATTAAAAAATTATGTTCCCAGATTTAAGTAGACTGTTGTTTAACATGGAGAGGGATGGGCTCCTCCTGGTCTACTTGCCCAAGACATGCAATACATAAATGAATATCTTTGTTTTTTAACCCAGGTATATGGAGGGATGTGTGTTGTGGTGCAGTGGATATCGACTAAACGGGAAGCCTAGTTCAAATTCCAGTTGCATTCACTTACGCACAAATACCCTTTGGAAAGGTATTAATCCATCATATATATTAATCATCAGTCAGTCAGTCAGTTAAGTGTCATATATGATACACACTTGGACAATCATGTCTTTTTCAATCCATGACTGACTAGACAGAAGATTTTCTTACAAATTTTGCCATTTCTTTCTACTGTAGACTAGCTGGCAACCAAGGCTATAGAATCCAATCTGTTGTGCTATTTAAACCATAGCTAGAGGGAGAAGAGACGGAATAATACCTTTACCATGGGTATTTACATAAAAGTGAATGCAATGAATTCAACTGGAATTTGAACTCAGTTCTCTGATTTATCATTCCAAGATATCAGCTGCACCATAATGTGATATTAATTGTAACTTACTGAAATGTAGATAGACAGATAAATATGTTTGTTTGTTGATTATTACAAAAAAGTTCTTCTTATTCTTAGTTTGTAAATTACTCTACAAAAATGTGATAGAATTTGCAGAATTTCTGTCTGATCCACCTATTGATACAACATAAAGGTTTTATATTTCTTTTTATATTTCTACCCAATCACATTTTTGTCCTGAAGTGTCAAACATGTGGACATAGACTTGAAGCCATAGAATACATGTTTTGGCAGAGCAAATATCTATTGCTATTTTACTTTTATATATATATATATATATAGTCATCTGCAGACAGTCCTGTTTCGCTGTGTTCCAGCTCATCAATATGGTTAGACACCCAATTACTTCCAGCTGGGATTAATATATATATATATATATATATATATATATAGTCATCCGCAGACAGATCTGTTTCGCTGTATCACAGCTCATCAGTCCAGTTAGACAGCCGATTGCTTTTTACCCAGGATTGAAACCCGACCAAATTGGCATCAGTCGGCGATTCTACCTCTGAGCTATGGGTGCTCGGTAGAAGAAGGCAGACTTTTTAGTGTGTATATTAACATTATACACACCCAATAGTTGAGTGTGTTCTAATTCATTGCTGAATGAACGATGCAATAGATGCCAGAATAGCTACTATTTTTCTATAGATATAGATATAGATATTCAGTCCGTAAACAGTGAGGATAATCCAACAAGATCAGCTTAATATAAAATATTAAGTGTTATATCTATATAGAGAGCTCAATGGATGTTATCCAGAGCAATATGATATTTATAAAGGAAAACTCAACACGTCATTTAAATTGGTTATAAATTATAATTCATTTCAACAAACTTTTTAAATACCTGTATGTATAAAGACAATGTATGCCTGTGTACACACAGCCATCTACTTTTAACTCCCAAACGAGGTGGTATATTTCACAGTTCATACATCTTGACAAACATTACACATATATATCCATATATACCGGCATATATCATTTGGATCTTTATAATAACCTGTACACATATGAGTAGAATGATCAGTACATGAAGGTATAATCAGTTCAAGAATGCACACTCGACTACATCCAAGATTAACACAAGTTGCATATAATCAGGTGTTGTCATATACTGGAAAAACATATACATAATTAGGTCCACTCTTATACATGAAATATACTTATACTTAAGTGCACCCCTATACACACAATATTACACACAATAATACACATAACACATATATTCATAACTATACTTGGGAACATGCACATAATTAGGTGCACCCATATACACAAAAAACATCTAGCCTTACAGTTAGGTGCACCATTATACATGTGATATATTTATATCAAAGTCATTATAGTATGAAAATATATGCGTAATTTGGGAGTATGTGTGAGAAGTGTCAGCATACTTACATATATATAACACTATTTATACGCCCGGAAATCCCATCTTTATAAAACATGTGAGTATACAAATGCAAGATTCATATGTGAACATGAATAAATGTAAGTCTATAGTGTGTATAAACATAAACACAGTCACATTTGTATGTACATATGTGGATATATTTGTATATAGATATAAGTTAGTGTACATGGGTGTGTTAATTTGTGGGATTGTACATACATACACATCCATGGAATTAGAAGTAGGCGATTAATGACTTGGTGGTCAACATCTTCACGACTGGTCTGAATACCCCCAGCTGGAATGATGCCAATATTTCTGTCCTGACTTTTTTTCCTTTTTCTTTTTTCTTTTTCTTATATTTCTCTCTTCAGTTAAAAGAAAATGCTTATTCCGGCAAAATTTTTTGTACCAAATGGAAGAAATATTGTGTGGTCTGATGAAATGAGCTAATTTAGCTTATTGAAATGAATTATAATTTATAACCAATTTAAATGATGTGTTGGGTTTTCCTTTATAAATATATATAAATAGCCATCCACATACAAGCCTGTTTTGCTGTATCACAGCTCATAAGTGTGGCTAGGTATCCGATTGCTTCCAGCTGGAATTGAAACTCAACTGATTGGGCATCACTCAGAGAGCTTACCTCTAAGCTATTGATGCACAGCTGAGAGAGGAGGAGATTTTAACATGTCATTTCTACATGATGTATACACATGCCACTCAATTCATATTTCAATCTGATATGTTTCACTTCTATTCTATACAAAATATAGAAATAAAATAGGACAAAATAACAGTAAAACATGTTAGGTTGATAAACATTTCCTGTTTGTTCTTGTAGACATTATTATAGACATACATATATATGCACTTACAAATATAAATTATTAAATGTATCGCATATGAACAAACTAGAATTATTAAAGCAATATTTATGGTTTTTCAGTCAGGCTTGAAATTTGTTAATTTCTCTGAACTACAAAATGAATTCGAAATGCCATAATTTATACTAATGCTTGTTTAAATGATCACACAACCTGAATAACCAATGAAAATCTGACAACACAAAAATGAAAATACCAGAATTTCTTTCTTCTTTTTCTGCATATCCCATTTGCTGATAAAAATTTAATAAAATCGAAACGTTAGATTAATAAATGTTTCCTATTTATTTTTGATCTTATCACTCTGTCAGATTCTGACCCATATTTGATCTGTATTTGATTCCAACTATATATATATATATATAGTCATCCGCAGACAGATCTGTTTCGCTGTAACACAGCTCATCAGTATGGTTAGACTCCAATTGCTTTTAACCCAGGATTGAAACCTGACTGAATTGGCGTCACTCGGTGATTCTACCTCTGGGCTATGGGTGCTCGGTAGAAGAAGGCAGACTCTTTAGCATGTATATTATCATTGTACATGTCCAATAGCCAGATTGCTCTAATTCATTATTGAATGAGCAATGCGTACATGCCAGAGTAGCTACTGTTTTATATATATATATATATATATATATTGATCTGCTTAACTAACTTTGGTTAGTTAAGCAGATCAATTAGACGGTTTCTAATTATTTTCTATATCTTGCTTTGCATTGTATTTTTCATGCTAGGTCTGCGTTACCTTCATTTCATAAGGATAGTTTACCCCACATCTAATTGAATAATTTACTTTATGAATTTAGTTGCCAGTAAAAAAAGTAAGTTGGTAGTTTCTAAAAGTAAGGTTTCTAAAAGTAAGGTGGTATGCAGAGCATACCACCTTACTTTTAGAAATGTGGATCAATCAGCATGCGCCTTCAAAAATAAGACTTGGCAAAATAAGTAACGTGTTACCTTTACTCTTTGTATATAGAATCGGCTACTGCACAACTTTTCGTGGAAAATATAGCATGTGCCAAGTTTTATTGGTCATTTAAAGATTTGGGAATCATTCTCTATATCATTGTGCAAACCAGCAGAAAGATTTTGTCAAGTCTCTTAATTTGTTGGGGGATATTTCATTATAATCATCCCTTGCTAATAGATTTTCCCTTCCATTGATTAAATTTATTTTGTTAGTGATTTTTCACTCGTCTTTATGATATATGTATCCCCACCTTTTTGATCTTTACTTTCATTATTACGGTTCCTTTGGATTCTATCAAGAATTTCTAAATGCAAGAACACTAGGCCTTATGTAAGGAAACATAAGGAAAAAGAAACTCCCCATATGGCTATAAGAGGAATGTATTTAGAAGAAGGTTTTATTTAAAATTTGATATGAGCACCATATTTCACTACCAGCTTCTTGAGCCACCCAGAAACCACATCAATTGATTTCACCAGGAATTCTTGTAATAAGAAAAACTTAATTTTTTGTATTTGCCCTTCAACTTCTTCCAAATTCTTGGTTTTGTATAGTAGAGTTATTCCTTTAACTAAACCCAACAAAAAAAGACATTGGGTGTTAAGTCAAGACTCCAGGTTATCCACTCATGGATAAAATAGGGAGTTCTTTTTCAATCACCCTGTATATAGCTGCATTCTTTATGTTGATCTGAATCTAAAAGTATCCACAACATATTTTGAAATAATAATCCGCAGCAAACAGCCCACAATGTGATGCAGAGACAGACATCTTAATATGCCCTTGGCCTATTAGGCACTGACAGTGAACAAGTGGAGTCCTAATTCTTTCCTCTTCTAAATGTGTTGAAAAAGTTTTGCATTTTGCAAAACAGGTTTACTTTACTGGCAAGAGATTAACGTCTATTGCTAAACCTAAGATTAATAATATTTCATTGGAATCAAAATGCATCTGCAATATTGCTTATTTGTCTATTTTATATTATTTATATTTTTGGCTTACCATAAGCATCTTAGTGTGTACTGTGTTGCCTTCATATAACTGTCTAACTTAGTCTGTTTCTATCTATCTATCTATCTATCTATCTATCTATCTATCTATCTTAGTTTGTTCCTATCTAGCTACATATTTATCTCATTCTGGTCCTATCTATCTATCTATCTATCTATCTATCTAACTATGTCTAAATATTACCCATTTAAATAAAGCTATATAAATGTCTTATTAAATATCAATTGTGTCAAAACCATTAATAACTAATACATCTTCAGTTATAGTCAAAATGACAAAGTAGACTAATATATAAACTTTTATTGGAAAAAGCCAAATTTGATGGATGTAGTCATTAAAATACAGAATAAAAACAGCACCTGTAATGGCTTGTGAGATAAGCATATTAACCAGCTGTCCTTGACAGGAAAAATAATATCTGTTCATAACATTTATGTCTTGTAAAATTTGCAGTACCTATCTGTTATAACAAATATTTTCATGGCTTCTGCTCAAAGAAGCTTAGCTTCCTGGTACCCGCTCTACAAGAATTTACTCGAGCAACCAGACTGACAACAAGGCCCCACCCTTTTACAGTCAAAGCAACCAAATGCAGCCACCACTTCTACTTTATCAGCTTACTTCTTGCACTTCCAGTCCGTGGAAGTCCCTTCCGTATACTTACTTCCCTGACAGCTAAAATCTCCTAGAGTTTAAATGCAATGTCAGTTGCCATCCTTTATCCCCTTGACTCCTATCCTTTTCTTATCCTTTCCCCAACACGCTCTGTATCCTGTCCTTCTCTCTTTTCAATCTCATGCAATTCTCTTCCCACTAGTATACCCATCCTTCTCTTAACCATTCTCTGACACCTGCTGTAACTGGTTCCATGTTCTCTTCACTCTCCTCTTATGTAGCCCCCTGTGAACCAGTGGCAGTACTGCCTTGCTTGGGATGAAATGATTAAAAAAAAAACTATCACTTGAATCTGACAATATGTTTTCAGTTATCATTTATCAGCTCTTTTTGGGGTAAATTTTATGGCAAGTTTTAACGTTTAGTCTATCTATCTTAAAAAAAAACAGCAGTAATCATTCCAGCATATACAAGTGATGTTCCAATGGCAACAAATTAATGCTTGCATTTCAAACTGTGAAATTTTCAAAATGCCCTATGTGAATATGGCACAGTAATAGACATTTTGAAAGATGCAGAAGAATTTACCCAAATTATATAGAAATATCTTGAAAGGAGATAATAAATACTGGCGACTATTACTCTAAGGCCAGTAGATAGTACACTTGAAACTCCCTGACCAGGGGGCTCAAGCCTAATTGGTGCATTGGGTAACTACCACTATTTTATCAACATTTCCTTTTTTCAATCAATATTTATATACATTACAAATTATACTAAGCACAAGTGACTATTAAAGGCTGAAAGATTTTTGTGGATTTGGACTTCAGTCTGTTTTTATTTTGTCCAAATCTAGGAATTTGTTTTGTTCATGCCAAGTCTACAACACAATAAAATACACTATTTTTTTATCCATCATGTTCAATGTAATAAAATTATTCAACTTTTTAACAGGAAAAATTTCAAGTTGATGTTCAAAATTGCTGTAAAATATTGATGATTTATTTAAGAAGGAATGATATATTATGACACGTCTGTAATTTGTACTTAAAAAATTATATTTGTTTTCAATTTTCTTGTTGAATTGTTCACCTACATTGAATGTGTTAAAGTTATTCAACTATTTAGCAAAAAAATCTCATATTACAGCAAAATATTGTTGATTTATTTAAGACGGAACGTTCTAATATGATATGTCTCCAGTTTTCAATTAAATAGATTTAGTATTCGTCTATATTTCTGAGATGTGGTAGTATTTACTATATTTACTTTATTCAGATTATTGTCCTCATTTTTGTTGTTATTTGTACATGCTGGCCATTGTACTATCCAGCCTTCTTCTGGGCCATAAGGACACATGGCCCAGTAGATACAGACACTGGTTAGTTCCTGTGACTTGATCCAAAGAGTTGTAAGTTTAGTACCAGGCTACAGCAGTGGTGAACAAGCAACTTACAGGGTTAAAGGAAGATAACTCATGACTTCCAGAAGAGGCTCTAGGCAAGGACTGGAGTTCATATACCCCAGTGATTGTAAAAAAGGTTTTAGTTTGAAATTCCTAGCACCTGAAGAAGGCAGGAGCATACAAGAGATGAAACATCATACAAATGGCAAAAAAGATGAGGACAATAGTCTGAATAATGTAAATACTGTTAAATAGATTTATTTAAAATTTTTTGCAGTTGAATTTTCACTTATATTGCATATGATCCATTAGTGTACATAACTAGGTTACAATAAGATTTGTATTTTATATAAATACTACCATATGAAAATTGTGATGTAGTAGAGTGGGAAGGCCTGTATCATAGATTCTGGGGGAATCATAGATTCAGAGTAGGAGTGCCTGAGAATCTTGCACTGGCCTTGACTCCAACACATTACAATAGGACATATTTGCTTTTTCTTCTATGTGCCCTCTCCTTTCAGGACGTAGGTGATCATGGCTTTCTATGTCTCTCTATCCAGGTGACTCTTAGCACACTTTCTTATGTTACACTATACAACCCTCATTCCATCATCCACTTGATAAGGCCCTTCAAATATGTTATCCCCTGCTTTCCCCTGTCTCTTTTTCCCTCTATATGGCCTGTTAGTATCAGGTTCTCTAGGCCCTCCTTCCTCATTGCATGTCCCAGGAACTTTAGCTGTCTCTTCCTGATGTTCAGTATTAATTTCCTTTTCATTTCCATCCTTTCCAAAACATCATCATTGCTTACATGCTCAATCCATGATCTCCACAGCATCCTTCTGTAGAACCACATTTCAATTGCTTCAAGTTTTCCATCATCTTTGATGATATTGTCCACCATTCACTGGCATATTGAAGAATTGAGATCACATTGTAATCCAGTACTCTTTTCTTTGTTTCTAGCAAAATTTTCCTGTCTCTTAATAAATACTCTACTCAACTTCTGGAATGTGTTCTTTGCCATGTCAATTCGCCTTTAGATCTCTGTGTCACACTTTCTGTACTCAAAAGTAATTAAAACAAACACTTTAGATGAAAATGTTAATGGTAAATAAACAATTTCTATGCAGCATTCATTGAATAAATACTTTTGTTTTTCTAAGCATCACTTAGATGTGGCACCAGGCTAAACATATGAGGTACCAAGTGAGGATTGAACTCACTAATCACTTGAAAGAGGTTTTAGTGCCACACGTGATACATGCTTGGGCAATCATGTCTCAAAAGAGACATGACTGACTGGGCAGAAGATTACCCTGCAGTAGGTTGTCATTACTGTCTGCGGTCGACTGGTTGCCAACCAAGGATATAGAACCCAATCTGTCCTGTTACTTAACCTATAATTGGAGGGAAGAGATGGATTAATATCTTTCCCAAGGGTATCTGTGTGCAAGTTAATGTAAGGAATTCAACTGGAATTCAAACTCGGCTCCTTGATTTCTTGTTCCAAGCCGATATCCACTGCACCACAACGCACATCCTAAAAGCATTCTAACTTTGAGAATCCGGGCATTGATCCTAGTACCTCTCACATGCTAAGCGAGCGCTCTCCTTCAGCTAATTCCCCTCTAGTGAGACAAACTTGCTAATCATTACACTTTGTGGAGTTTTAATAAATACTTGATTGGAATTGATAAAACTTTTCTCATAAAACAGCTTTTACGGAAAATAGACTTTTGAAGTCTGCTAACTGTTATAAGTCTTTCTGTTATTGATGGGAGTTTCTTTCCTAGACTTTTGTTTAAATAATGTGGAATGTTAGATTATTAATGAAAGATACAAAAAATTATTGAAGATATAACAATAATACTGTAATTATTTGGCTGCAGAAAGTCACAAGTAAGACTGTAAAAATAGTAAGAAAAAAAGGTATGATTTTATCTAAATTCTTTAGCTTTTGCCTTGAATGACCCGGAGTGTTATGCTGGCAGGTGTTAATCTCTTGACAGATCCAAATTAGCTGGATTATTTAATGACCAGGACCTAAACAGAAGCTTAGAGGAGTTAATAGGAGTTGTAAACACCAAAAATGTTCATTATAATAATTATGAAGCAGGTATATATAAAATAAATTGCCACAACTGTTCCTTACAATATATTAGGGAAACTAATACTGAGCATCAGGAAGAGCCAACTGAAGTTCTTGGGACATGCAATGAGGAAGGAAAGCCTGGAGAACCTGATACTGACTGGCCAGGTAGAAGGAAAGAGAGACAGAGGAAGGCAGCGGATAACATATTTGCAGGACCTGATCAGGTGGATGACGGAACGGGGGTTGCCAGGAGTAACAGAAGCAAGCATACTGGGAGCCACAAGGGATAGGGAGACGTGGAGAACCATGATCGCCTACGTCCTGAAAGGACAGGGCACATAGAAGAAGGAAGAAATTTTAAAAATTGTATCTATTAACATAAAAAGGATTTTATACATAACAATTTATCAAATGTATTAGTCATATAAAACACACTTGTACAAATTAATTGGATCAACTGCTTTAGTTTCCTTTCTTTCATGACACAGTCAGTTTTAGACTCACTGGTGTGACAGGGTGTAATCAATTTCTGTTTTTTACTCAGATTAGGTCATTTGCAGTGGTGTGCAGTAATATGAATCTATTTTTGGGGTGTATGATGAAATTTGTTTGGTGTTGAAAAATATTGCATCATCCATGATTGCATCTATTTTTTATGCCCAGTCACTATTGTTGCGACTGTTGATTTGTTGTCTGCAATGGACATTACTCCAAGGAAGTGTACAAAAATTGTAACCCTGTACAAACACACTAGCATGCCTCACAGAGAGAGTGCAGATATTGTTGGTGTCAGCCTTTCCGGTCATGTCATCAAGGCAAAGAAACAAACTGAATCCATCAATCAAAAACATAAAGGAAAATACGGTCAGAAGAGAAGAACAATGCTAACAGATGATATATACATGATTAGGGAAAGTGTGAAAGATTTTAAGAAGACATTATTTATTTTGTTTCAGTTAATTTGCACAAGGGTGTAGAAATAAGTTGAACCACAGTTTTAATCTAAAGAATGGCACACTTCTTAAAAGAGAAAATAACTTACTTAGACAAAAAGTTCTTGATAGACCTGCTTTTCAGTCTTAGCAAAATGTCAACCTGCACATCAGATTTTTAAAAAAAAATCTCCTTTCCTAAAAGGAATATTCCTTTTCCAAGCCAACATCTATGACCATAAAAGATTGTAAAAAAAATTTAAAAATAGAGAAATCAGAACTTTTTAAAAATAAACGCATAAAACATCATCAAATTAAATTAAATTAAAATTAAATTAAATCAAATTAAAATAATATATAATAATCCCATTAACATAAAAAAATAAATATAAGTAAATAAGAAAATAAAAAAATTCCACACTGACAACATTTACTCACTTTTGTTTGTTAAGCATCAAATTACATCATTTAGCATTCTTCATACCTCGGAAAAGTTATTAGTTCTATGTCTGTATTTGAATTTCAGTGAGGTTTTTAGGAAAATCACCCCTGTCATAATACTTTTGCACACTACCACTAAAAGTGTTAGGACAGGGGTGATTTTAAACTTTATTTTGATGCCTCATAAAAGATAAAATAGTTCTTGTCCTAATACTTTTGCACAGTACTGTATATCTATCTATCTATCTATCTATCTATCTATATATATATATATATATATATAATAAAGACAAAAAGAAAACCTTTTTTTTTTTTTTTACCAACATATTTTATCCTTTGATAGATTTTAGCTGATTAGGTTTGGAGATTCCCAGGGTAACTTCTTAATTGTATGCCCCTAATACGCCCCTAATACTCAAAAAAGTGGGACCTATAGGGACCTATAGGGACCTATATTGAGAAATATGACAAAAGAAAACATTTTAAATATGCAAAAACAGATGACACATGAAATAAACACTTTATTCAAATTAAATATAAACTAAATTTTTATTTCACTATTTGATTGGATGTTCTCCTGATATGGATTTTCAAGGCTGTTGCCCCCTCTTTCACCCTCCCACTTCTGCATGCTACTGCTTTGGAAGTTATTTAAGCAAAGTTTCTAGATGGACAAATCATTAAGAGAGCTAGAGAACAACAGTTCACTCATCTTCCTCACCAAGCTACCTAACACTTACACTTCCCTCTCCACTTTCTCCCTTGCCACTAATTTTTTACAGATATGTGAAAAGAAATCAAATTTCTTTTTATTTTAACAAACAACTAAAGAATGAACTGTAACAACAAACATACACACTTTTTTATATTTTTCTTTGTTGTGGGTTGATTCAAAATCACAACAGATTTTAGTACTGTTGATTAAATTCTAACTGAGGCTATTACATTCATTTCACTGTAATTCCTTTAGGAAAGGCATCAGCTTGTAATTTATTCATCCAGGGCATAATGAGCTCAAACCTTGGTTGGCAGCAATTTAGGAATAAGATAATGGCAAAAGCAAAACCATGTAGATTGTGGTGGGAAAAAATTTCTACTATATTTCCAAAGAAGTCCTGTCAATTCACAAATATTAAAGGAAAGAAAGCTGTGGAGAGCCATGACAGCTTACACCCTGTAAGGAGATAGCATTTAAGAAGAAGAAATACTGAGTGTAAGGCAAACAGAATACGGTTTGATGCTATTTCTTAGGGTCAAAACCTGAAATTTGAATTGACTGATTTTGCCAGAATCAAACTCATTTTACAAAATATCATTTTCCAAATCTCTGGAGTTCATGAAGCAACTATTTAGAGATCAGTCAGTTAAGTGCTATAAATGATACATGCTTGGGCGATCATGTCTCGAAAGAGACATGACTGACTGGGCAGAAGATTATCCCGCAGTAGGTTGCCATTGCTTTCTGCGGTTGACTGGTTGCCGACCAAGGCTATAGAACCCAATCTGTCCTGTTATTTAACCCATAACTGGAAGGAATAGACGGATTAATGCCTTTCCCAAGGGTATTTGCGCGTAAATGAATGCAATGAATTCTGCTGGAATTCGAACTCGGCTCCCCGATTTCTCATTCCGAGCCGATATCCACTGCGCCACAATGCACATCATATTTAGAGATACTGTTCCATTATAATCTAATATTTTAAAATGTATAAAAATCTGTTTCTGTCATAACGGATAGCTTCTAAAATAACAATTCAAATACATTAAAATATTATTCATAATTCATTGATATTTGTTTTGGAAGCAAACACTGTTGCTATTTTCTTTTTAATGAAACTCAGCTGCCAGAGACAAACACAAAAATGTTAGCCTGTGAGTTTTTTGCATCACCAGTTTCTATGTCTGCAAATTCTGATCATCAAGGTTTACATGGCCGATCATTATACTAAGAGTTTCACATTTTCAAAATTTTGTGTATCATATATCTATCTTAGTTTATTCATAACTATTTGAAGCTGTTCATATCTATCTTTGCAAAATTATTGATATCTTTGTTTCTATTTATCTAGTTAGTGTGTTTATATCTCTCTCAATCAGTTCATATCTGTCTGTTGAAAATAATTGATATCTGTCTTTCTGTCTCTTGATTTGCTTCTGCATTGGTGGTGAGATGATCCTAAGAGTCAAAGAGAAGCCAGTGAAAAACCTCAGATGAAACTCCACTAACTAATCAGCACCAAAATATAAAGTGGCACTAGATAAACTTGAATCCATCAACAGAACCCATCTTTTTGGCAAGCTGAAAGCTTGGCATTACCAACATGATTTGCTGCCTTGACTTCTGTAGCCATTGCAGGTGTATGATATTACTCTCTCTCTCTCTCTCTCTTACACATTCAGCAGACAGAACAGTGCATCACCAAATACCTGCGTAAGTGGCTAGAAATTCCCCACCAGCTTCTTACTCAGTGTGACTTTATAACAATGTTGGTAATCTGCAACTTCCCATCTCCTCATTGGTAGAGGAGTTCAAGTTCAGAAAGATATGCCTTCACATGATGATTGAGGCTTGGTTGATGAACTCATCCTCAGGTTAGAGACAGATATCAAAACTGGCATAAAAATGCTTGACAGTAGAAGTGATCCAAGAAGCAGAATCCCATCTGCAAACCAAGAAGATTATGAGAGTGATCTGAACCAATCGAGCTGGTCTGGGCAGCATAAGCAGTCATTTTATTTTTGCAAAGAGAATAACAAAGAGAAAATGAGACCTATTGCTTCAAGAAATCAGTAATTTTGAGGAAGAGCAGTGAACAACTACTCCTGTTTCTCAGTCCAAACAATTTGCTTGAACTACATGGAGTAATATTGTTTTGATAAAGTTATCATTAGATTAGCCTGATTACAATTAGCAATATCATTCTCCCAATATCCATTCCCTGTGACCTTCTACCAAATGCAACCTACCTCAAGCTGTAGGGATACACTGACACAGGGGTACACATTGTGTCCAAATGATTAATGCACTTTACGTCATGTGCTCTCTACATGCCAATAATCACTGCAGATGTGCACATGGCATCATAACAAAGTGGTGGGAGTGATCATGGACTTTGTCAGTTCACAGTGTGAAGTGGCCAACAAAACAGACTGTAACAGCCAGAGAACCTAAGATCTGTGGGAAAGATCCAGATAACTACCAACATGCTGCTACTGAGTGAAGCACATGATTGGAGAATGTTAGTTGATCTTAGAAGACCTCTTAGAAGACCTCTTCAATTTCTGGTATACATCATTTAGACAAATGCACACCCTGACATTGTAATGTGGTCTGATTCAAAGTGGTATGTCCTCCTAATAGAATTAACAGTTTTGTGGGAGGAAAACAAGGGGGAGATGCACAAGTGAAAGAAAAACCACTACAACTTGCTGCAATTCAACTGTAAAAAAAGGAGTGGATATGTTATGTGCTACCTGTTGAATTCAAGTGCCATGGATCCCTTGGGTAGTCAGTTGTGTCCTTCCTTTTGAAGGTGAGCATCACTGGCCAGAACCTAAAGTGTGCTTCACATTATTTCCAGAATACAACTCAATAGTCATCAGATTGGATCTGACCTATATTCAAAATAAACAGAGCTTATTAAAACCACACTTGGAATGCAATGCTACTTCAAACATGAAACACACCTGCTTACCTTCCATTCTATGTCATTGATAACAGTTGCTACGAGCCTGTTGCATATTGGGTGACAATCAAATGTTTTTAACACAATATTGAAAATCTAACTTGCTGTTGTAAAAGAAAATTGCAGGAGAGGGACACTTCTACACAAAAAACAATGACCCGTCATGTGGTAAAAGCTGCTAATTGTACTAGAGGTGGCAGTACTGCCTTTACCACTAAAATTGTGTTTCCGTGCATGGTTGATGGCAAATGAAAGCAAGATAAACACATGCTTTCACACATTGTATGTAGAAAATATTCATATCTATCTGTTGAAAATTATTGATGTTTGTCATTCTATTTATTACAAAACTATTGATGTCTATTTTTATCTATCTATCTATTTGGATGTGTGTTGTAGTGCAGTGGATATTGGCTTGGAATGAGAAATTGGAGTGCCAAGTTCAAATTCCAGTTGAATTTATTGCATTCACTTATGCACAAATACCCTTAATTAATTCATCACTTCTCTTTCTAGCTATGGGTTAAATAGAAGAATAAACTGGGTTTATAGGCTTGGTTGGCAACCAGTCTACTACAGAAAGTAATGGAAACCTATTGCATGAAAATCTTCTGCCCAGCAATCATGTCTTTTTTAAAGCATGATTGCCTAAGCATGTATCATGTATGGCATTAATTGACTGATCTATCTATCTAGCTTAGTCTGTTTATCTATCTATCTATCTATCTATCTATCTATCTATCTATCTCACGTTTGTTCCTTATCTATCTATCTATCTATCTCACGTTTGTTCATTATCTATCTATCTATCTATCTATCTATCTATCTATCTATTTCAGTCTCTTCATAATCTATCTATCTATCTATCTATCTGTCTATCTAATGAAAACTATTGATGTCTGTATGCATCACTGTTATTAAAGTATATAAATCTATCTTAGTATATTCATAACTATTTGAATCTATTTTAGTCTGTTTATATCCATGTTGAATTCATTGCATTCACTTACGCGCAAATACCCTTGGGAAAGGTATTAATCCATCTCTTCCTTCCAGTTATGGGTTAAATAACCGGACAGATTGGGTTCTATAGCCTTGGCTGGCAACCAGTCAACCGCAGAAAGCAATGGCAACCTACTGCGGGATAATCTTTTGCCCAGTCAGTCATGTCTCTTTCGAGACATGATTGCCCAAGTGTGTTTCACGTATGGCACTTAACTGACTGACTATATCCATCTTGTTAGGATTTTTCCTGGCCATGTGTGTATTTATTCTAGGGCATTCTGAGTGAAATGAACTAAAACTTAAAGCCTGAAAAAAAAAACAGTTCAACAGCTTTTATTTGCGAAGGTGTACCAAACAGTAGTATTTTCAGGGAAAAAGTGGGATATCTCAGTTACCAAAGTTCTTGAGTATAGTAGGTTTTTGGTAAGAGAGCTTTTCCTGCTAGTTCCCTCAAGAAAGAACAAGAAATGTAAGTATGAAACTGGTAAGATTGGCCTTGTTTTTTGCAGTAAGTGTTATGTGTAGTTTTCTTTGCTAGTTGACTTGAAGGAATATTTCTTCACTGGTTTCCATAGGAAGAATGAGAAATTTGAGTCAAGTGCGAGGAAAGGCCTCATCTTCTGCAGCAAGGATTGTATGTAGCCCTTCAAGCTGACCATAAAGTAGAGGCTGCTGAAAAGGAAGATGAAAAAGAGGTTAAATAGGGATCAGTTGAGGCTTTTATGACCTATAACACTTATGGGCTCAGTTTCTCATACAGCGTTATAGTAACTCGATCCTCCATTTTGGAACCACTCGCGTTAGGGTCACTTTGTTTGTGTGTGTGTGTGTGTGTGTGTGTGTGTGTGTGTGTTTTGACGAGTTCTTGCCTTTTTTTTAGCAAGCAAAAAAGTTAATTGCACAGAGCAAGTTGTGTTCTGTTATCCCCACCTGTATTTGGCATTTTGGGTTGTAAGTACCTAGGAAGTGTTTTAACAGGAGATGGAAAGTGCGACACGGAGATCCGAAGGCGAATTGACATGGCAAAGGACGCGTTCCAGAAGATGAGCAAAATACTAACACACAGGAAGATCTCAATAGAAACGAAGAAAAGAGTGCTGGACTGCTACGTGATGTCAGTTCTTCAATACGGCTGTGAATGCTGGACAATATCATCGAAAATGAGGACAAAACTGGAAGCGGCCGAAATGTGGTTCTACAGAAGGATGCTACGGATATCGTGGACTGAGCATACAAGCAACGACGAAGTGTTAGAAAGAATGGCAACAAAAAGAAAATTGATGCTGAGCATCAGGAAGAGACAACTGAAGTTCCTGGGACATGCAATGAGGAAGGAGAGCCTGGAGAACCTGATACTGACTGGACAGATAGAAGGAAGGAGAGACAGAGGAAGGCAGCGGATAACATATTTGCAGGGTCTGATCAGGTGGATGACGGAACGGGGGTTGCCAGGAGCAACAGGAGCAAACATACTAAGAGCCACAAGGGATAGGGAGACGTGGAGATCCATGATCGCCTACGTCCTGAAGGGACAAGGCACATAGAAGAAGAAGAACACTTATGGTTGTACTCTGCTGATTATTTCTACTGAAGCTGTTGCTAAATCAGGCAAAGTAAGGAAGCCCTAAATGCCATAACAGCCAACAAGAGAGATAGTTTTTATAATATATCTGGTGTCTTCCAGTGTTGTTTATTGAAAGTGTAAGGACTTTACCTCTGTTAAATAATTGTTTTTCTTGTTATCATATTATTATTTACAGGGCCGTAGCTGATGCTAAAAAAACACAAGGCACAGAGAAAATTGGCTAGATTTATTAGTTGACAATGTGATGACATCATCAGTGTCATCCGTTTCCAGAAACTATGATTTTTTCGGATTTTTTCGGATATTCCAATGGAAATTAGGCACAGAACGTGAATGAAAGCAGGAAATCGGGTTCGAACTTTCTGAGTATAACCAGTCTTTTCTCTCAAAATTAAAAATAAACAAATTTTTACTGCATTCATTCGGATGTTTTCTTTGTTTTTCTTTCTTTCTTTCTTTCTTTCTTTCTTTCTTTCTTCGTGAATTGTTTAGTTTGATTTCTGACGAAGACATTTTTCCTTGCCTGGATTTTCACTATGATTGCACGGATCGGCCCGGACCCGTGCCCGGTATGCCCGGTAGTCAGATACTCAGATACGGCCATGATTATTTATTACTCTCTGATAACTACCATAGGTTACTTTCCATGACTGAGTATCCTGAAAACTATCTAAGCCTTCTTTGCAGTCTCTGAAGATTCCTTTAATATATGGTTTTATTAGCCACCTCCCCTTGAGGTTTATGTCCTGCCCTTTTGAATAGAGATCTTGGCCTTATTTCGTCTTCTTCCATATCTGAGCCAATCTCGCTATCATCCATAGTCTCATCTTCCTCTTCATTTCTGGGTTTTAATTGGTCAGAATGAGTCATTAGGTTTTTTTTTCTTTTCTTTGATGTAATGGTTATGTCCCCTTTGTATATAGAAATTCTCTCCCTCAAGGACTTGCTACTTTGTTGTTCTTATATCACACATATATCGTTAAATACAATAGACATTTTAAGTCTATCAAATATAATGACTATTATTTTTAAAATATTGTTAGGTATTGATAAATTGGCCAAAATTCATGTTATGAAATCCTAACATTTGATTCATCATTGGTGAGAAGGTAAAAAAATGGCAGTTTAATAAGTAGATTATATCATTTTTTTAATGTGTTATTTTTGGAAAACTAAAGTATGAATCAGGCACTTGACAATGATCGAGTGGAATCGTAATTTGTTTCTTTTCTTCTAAAGGTGCTGAAAAAGTTTTACATTTTACAAAACAGTTTTACTTTATGTGCATATTAAAGATTAACGCCTTTTACCAAACATAAGATTAATAATATCATTGGATTCGAAATACATGTATATTATTGCTTGTCTGCCCATTCTATATTATTCATATTTTTGACTTTCCATAAGCATCTTAGTGTTTATTCTGTTGTTTTCAGTATAAAAATTAATCAGTGAAAGCCATTTATGAAATTTTGGTTTACAACAAAATATTCAATATCAATGTTATAAATTTCTATCTCATTTCTATCTTACCAATATCTAATTATATTTCTGTCACCATTTGCTCGTCTATCTCATTCTTTATCTATCTATCTATCTATCTATCTATCTATCTATCTAAGTCTGTTCTTATCTATCTATCTATCTATCTATCTATCTATCTCAGTCTGTTCTTATCTATCTATCTATCTATCTATCTATCTATCTATCTATCACAGTCGCTTTATATCTATCTATCTATCTATCTATCTATCTATCTATCTATCTCAGTTTCTTCTTATCTATCTATCTATCTATCTATCTATCTCATTTTTTAAATATTTATCTCATTCTTTTAATATATATCTCATTCTTTTGATACAATCTATTCTGTTAATATATCTCTATTCCATTCTTTTAATATGTCTCGTTCTTTTAATATATATATATATATATATATATATATATATATATATCATTCTTTTAGTATCTGTTCCATTCTTTTGTTATATTTATTTAATTTTTAATTATCTATCTATATAATTCTGTTAATATCTATCCAATTCTTTTAATATCTCTCTCATTTTTAAATATCTATTTCATTCTTTCAATATATATATCACATTCTTTTATTATACATCTCATTTTTTGTCTCATTTTTAATATCTATCTATCTATCTATCTATCTATCTCTGTCTGTTCTTATCTATCTATCTATCTATCTATCACAGTCACTTTATATCTATCTATCTATCTATCTATCTATCTCATTTTTTAAATATTTATCTCATTCTTTAATATATATCTCATTCTTTTGATACACTCTATTCTGTTAATATATCTCTATTCCATTCTTTTAATATTTCTCGTTCTTTTAATACATATATATATATATATATATATATATATATATATATCATTCTTTTAGTATCTGTTCCATTCTTTTGTTATATTTATTTAATTTTTAATTATCTATCTATATCATTCTGTTAATATCTATCCAATTCTTTTAATATCTCTCTCATTTTTAAATATCTATTTCATTCTTTCAATATATATATCACATTCTTTTATTATACATCTCATTTTTTGTCTCATTTTTAATATCTATCTATCTATCTATCTATCTATCACATTCTTTTAATATCTATTTTTTAAAAATAGATTTATAAAGTTTTTATAATCATTTTACCTGAAGCAAGGCAATAAATCCACTAAGATGCAGGTGGTTACTGAGTGTGAGAAAATATGAGAAAAAGAAAAGGTTATTTATTTAAGAGGGAGAACAATAAAAGAAGAGGAATTAAGTAGATTGAAGATAATATTTGATATTATATTTAAATTTTTGTAGATCAAAGTTGACTGGAAATCAAGAAGCCAGAAGCAAGAGAGAAGAAACTGTCAGCATAGAACTTACGGCAACATCTAATAATTTCAACAGTAAGATTGTGAGTTCTTGAAGTCAATCTAGTAGCAGGCTTAAATTCATGAAGTTTACATATCAAAGAGAAAATCATCAGGACAATTATAAACAAAATATATTTATAGAAAAGGCACAAGAAGCTATGTTGGGCAGTGGAAAAGTGACTGAAGATTAGATGTCAGGTTAGGACTAATAATATTACAGATTCTACTTTGTATTTAATGAAGAATCTCTAAATATAAATCAAGAGCACCAGATCAGTGATGGCAGCAAAATTCAATGCATGGACCGATGATATAAGAATGATTCTGGTGGAAAACATTTAACGGGTGCCATTTAATTCTTTTAATGCTTTTTTGAATTTGTTGTCCAATTGCATTGCACAAGACTATAGAGAATTATTTTCCTTGTCATTATTATTATTATTACCTCAGTCTCAAGGCAGGGCTATTACTTTTGTTTGCATTTATCTGTTTGTTGGTCTGTCTGTCTGGTCAAGGTGTCTCTAGACCTGCTGGATGTATTTGGATTAAACTTTCAGGGATGACTGGGTTCATGACTGGCACAAAATGATTACATTCTGGGTTTGATTTGGTAAGGGATAAGATTTCTGGGTTATTTTTTAACATTTTTTTAACGTTTCAAATGCCAAATACTGAATTACCTTCCCTAGATTGCTTTAAATCATTACATTTTCAGAACACACTATTTTTTCCACAAAATATTATTAGTTATAATTTAAATTTAATAACTATTACCCAAAAGCAAAAAAAAGAAAACGAAAATAAAATAAAACAAAGATAAAATACACAAAAAATCAGACAAAATACAATTTTAGGAATATTAAAAAGTAAAAACAAACTCTTCCACAATTTTTGCAGCCTAATTTTTAATTTCACTTTACATTTTTCATTGTTTTTGTATTTTCACTCTTGAGAGTAGCCAAGTTCATTGCAATTATTTTCATTTCTTGCTAATCACTCAGATGACATTAGTATTACCTTTGCAGAGGTTTGCATTCTTTGACTGCCTTTGTTAGTATTATTATGAATCCAAGATTGTCGAGAGATAATAAATGGTTTTAAATATGAATGGTTCCTTAACTTGGATGTAAATTCCTTCTCATATAATCTTTAGCACTTTTTTGAAATTAGAGTTATAAAGTGTTCCAATATTATCAAAAGATGTCATTGGCATTAACTTTATCTTGAATTGAAGAATTCATTTTCTTCTTAGATGATTGCTTTCTTCATGTTAGCGGTGTTGATGACTAAATTTACTGCCGAGTTTGTGCAGGTCCAGAACTAGAAGCTTTCATTTTCACCAAAACCTGCTCCTGTCATCTATTTCCTATTGTTTGGCTTTACAAGGTGAACCTAAACTTGCCCCGAAATGGCCCACACATTTGATTTCATGACCTTTCTCCACAGCACATATGGAATTAAGCATGAAGAATCCAGTTATGAAACTGCTATAGACTGCTGCTGACTTTATTATAATGTTAAGTGATTCCTTTTGTAGCATGTTTGTCATGTGCAGCCCTTGTCATGTACTAGTTCAACCTTTGAGATCTGTTGTAATTGACATCTGCTTGTTCCACTGTTGTGGTCTTTAGGGTTGATCACACTTAGTCTAATATTTTCATAATTCTCGTGGAGATTCTTTGATTTGTTGTCCAATGGCATTGCAGTAAAATACTGAAGTATATTAACGTTATTATCATTTTGATGAATTTTGTTATTATTAACATGCATTTAAGAAAATAGGGTCTCAGATAAGAGTCACACTTATTTATGGATGGTTGCTAAGTTTGGTTATAGATTATAGGACCTAGACTTTATGAAATGAAATGCAGTACTAGATTAGCAATTAGGTCTCATTATTTGATGGCTGAAATGGCTAGCTGTAGCTAGAAGTTCTATGCTTACAATTTCTTCTCTTGCACTTTTTGTATCTTCTGGCTTATTGCTTCCCAGTTAAATTTGATCTTCAAAAATTTAGATGCAATGTCATTATCTTGTGTCTTTTTAGTTTCTGTTCTTTTAATGTTCTTCATATTTCTCATATTCTGTGACACATTTTAACCCCTTACATCGTAGTGGTTTTATGGCCTTGCTTGGGGTGAATTGATTAAAAAAATATCTATAAACTTTAGTCTTTACAATTTGATTTATAAATTATTCAGTATTATTAGAAAGAAGCCATTTAATATCATAATTCGTGTGATGAATGTTGATGCATTGCCCAAGGAGATTGTAAAAAATAATAATTCAAGAGTATTATCATATTAATAGAAACGCCTCTAACAGTTTAATGGTTTTTTATTTTAATTATTGATACATCTTAATTCATGTTAATGATTGAATAAGACTATAAAGTTCAATGACAAAAATATATCTGTAGAAATTTCACTATTGCATCATTAAATGTTTGATACTAACAACTTTAACAACATATTGCAATAAAAAACTTAAATATGAAGTAAGGTGGCACAACCGAAAAGATTTGAAATTCACACCTTCTTCCATTTCATTGAAAACCGCTGTTAAACTCACGAGAATGTTATTGCCTCTTCTATTTTCTTTTTTCTTTCTTTCTTTCATTTTGTCACTGAAACCAAGTAGTGTTTTTTTCTGTCTCTGTTTCATTTGGTCAATGAAATCAAGTACTGTCTATTCTGTCTTTCTTTCATTTGGTCATTAAAACCAATTAGTATCTATTTTGTAATTCTTTTATTTTGTCATTGAAACCAAGTAGTGTCTGTTCCATCTTTCTTTCATTTTGTTATTGAAACCAAGTAGTATCTACTCTATCTTCCTTATATTTTTTCACTGAAACCAAATAGTGTCTTTTTCGTCTTTTTACATGATCAAAATAAAATAGTCCAGCATTTATGAGGTATTGGAAAGATGTAACATACATATGCATATGCAAACTAAGGAACTAATAGATAACATCCAAAGCCAACAGTAAAACCAAAATAAAAAGACTGAAAAGAAAAATTCAAAATTTAAATTCAAACAAAAATATAAATAAACAAATAAAGAAAAATCAAGTCAAATAAATTTAACAAAGTTCTTTGTATGCGTTGTCCAAAAAAAGTAGTTATTCACCAACTTGATACAACTCAACTGGTTTGATAACAGAAGGTCGAATCACATCAGTAACAAAACTTCAAAGGTACTGTAGCAACAAACAATAACTATTTTGCATTAAAATACAAAAATGTGGCACAAGGCCAAAAGGAGCATGGAAGATGACTGATCATCTTTTGTCTGACAATTAAACTTAGCTAACCACAGTCACTGACCCCAAAAATACCACAATATTCTTTATATCAAAACAACACATTCTTTTGTTTGTTTAAACATTTCACCCCAAGCAAAGCAGTTTTACTGCCACTGGTGTGCATGGGGTTATATAAGAGAAAATGATGAGAAAGAGGGACAGGTTATAGGCGTGATGAGAGTGAAGTGAACGGAAAAAATAGCATGAGAGAAAGGATAAGTGTCAGTGAGATAGGAGATGACTATTGACCTGAAATTTAAATTCTTGGAGATTGTAGTTATCGAGGAAGCAAGTATATGGAAAGGAATTACACAGGCAGAAAGTGTGAGAAAAAAAGCTGTTAGAGTAGAAGTTGCAGTTACATTTTATTGATTTCACTGTAAAAAGGTGGGACCTAGTTGCTGGTCTAGTAGCTTGAGTAAATTAATTTGAGCTAAGTCCATTAGAGACATCCACCATCAAAATCTCAATGAAAACTTAACCCCTCCCCAAATTTACAATTTGTGTCTGTCAGGGTGGGGAATTAAACAACAATTTAAAAAATCTAAATCCAAATGTGTATTTATAATACGTAATAATCTATTCATAAGAAACTAAACAGTGCTAGTAATAAATCCTCCACAATGCTTAACCCTCTAGGGCCATTCGTATCATATTTGATACAGTATTTCCCTATAAGGAAACATTTGGTATTTCCCTATAAGGAAACATTTGGTATTCATTGACTGAGCAGTCAGTACTGCTTTCATTTGAAATTTATAAAATATTTCTCTTAAAAAATTTTTCAGGAAAATATTTCTTTCAAGGCTTGTTTTCATACTCTATCAAATATGATACGAATGGCCCTAGAGGGTTAAGGCTTCTACTGGGCATAAAGTGGGGGATCAGTTCTATATTGTTATGAAGTAATAAACAGATCCCCCACTAATTACTACTTAACCCTCTAGGGCCATTCGTATCATATTTGATACAGTATTTCCCTATAAGGAAACATTTGGTATTTCCCTATAAGGAAACATTTGGTATTCATTGACTGAGCAGTCAGTACTGCTTTCATTTGAAATTTATAAAATATTTCTCTTAAAAAATTTTTCAGGAAAATATTTCTTTCAAGGCTTGTTTTCATACTGTATCAAATATGATACGAATGGCCCTAGAGGGTTAAATGGGCAAGAAACATCATTTAAATGTAGGACTTTAATAATATAAAAACATTCTTTTGCCCAACCACTCACTCAAATACGCAATTATTCAAACACAAAAACAAATATGAAGTCAGTCAGTTAAGTGCCATACGTGAAACACGCTCAGGTGATCATGTCTCGAAAGAGACATAACTGACTGGGCAGAAGATTATCCCACAGTAGGTTGCCATTGCTTTCTACAGTAGACTGGTTGACAGCCAAGGCCATAGAACCCAATCTGTCCTGTTATTTAACCCATAACTGGAAGGAAGAGATGGATTAATACCTTTTCCAAGGGTATTTGCGTGTAAGTGAATGCAATGAATTCAAGTGGAATTTGAACTTGGCTCCCTGAGTTCTCATTCAGAGCCGATATCCACTGCACCACAAGACACATCCAAAATAGGAAAGGCGACCCACATTCACCAGAGAACTGACAACCATCGTCACCAAATAGGGAAGGGAAAGGCTGATTTAAACTAAAGAAAGTTGTAGCAGAAATAAAAGAAGTCAATGGGCTTGCACCTTCTAGCTAAGTAAATGAAGAAGTACCGAAAGATAAAAACAGCTTAAAGTAACCTAATTTTTCCCTGAGTTGCCAATGTTCAGTCCAGAAAGAACAAAATCCTAATTCCTGATTGACATCAATGTACCACTGTAAATTGGCCCCTCTTACTTGACACAAACATGCAAGACCTTTTGCCAAATTTTAATGGAAGGAACTACCACCTTTCTATCCTAATCTTGACTTTAAGTTGATGCTTAAAAAACAAGATTAGTTAGAAAGAGGTGAACTTCTTGCCCCTATAGAATTCCTTCTGATGTGCCCTCTATATCATGAGTCACATAACACCTAGCAAGCACAAGAACATGTACTGTTCAGTCTTCATCAACAACAGTACCACATTACTACAGAAAAAACTGACCTCAAACTGGACAAAAAAACTTCAGTGCAGCATGGAAACCATGATATCTTCAATAAACTTGCCCAATCGGACTATGACCCTGCAATGAAAAAAATGTGTGATCCAGGGTTTTCACTACCCCCATCACAGTGAACAAAATTTTTAATATTAAGCAGGCCTCCTAATTTGTACAACTGAGCTTATCTATCAGATCATCTTGAACGGAACTCCTAACCAACATATAATATAATGTGCTACAGAATAAGGCCTGAGTATTGGAGAGGCTATCTGTCATTCATAAGAGGTGCTTTAGAGCAATTTGACATTCATGACAGAAGAAGTATTTGTCTCAGGGTGAACAGGAGGACTCTTACTCACATGAGTGCACACTTCTCAGGAATAGAAAGTTCTTATGAATGTCTTGCTGCCAGAATTTATCCTCACCATCTAATTGCTGATACATTCAATCTAGGAACATGATGTGAATTGTATGTAGATGAGTCTCAATGCTAGGTATACCCAGACCATCTTCAGAAGGGTGTAGGTAACAGATCTCCTGGAGCACCTTGGGAGCCTTGCCTCCATACAAGAAGGATAACAAGAGACTTATAAATGTCATTATTGTGACAGATGGAAATGGAAGAATAGAGGAGTTGGTAAAAGAGAATCGGGTAGAAGTACAAGGCATATATTTCCACCACCCCCTTTAAGGAAAGATTTCCCTGAGATAACGGTAAATGTGACCTCAATCTTCTCCAGCACATCTGACCAATTCTTTTCCAAGAGGAGATCAAGACTGAACCAAATGCTGAGTATTTTGACTGGTCTGTCCATCCAGAGGAAAGGCCTAAGAAAAGAAACTCCTTTCCACTGTCATAATGAGCTCCTCCAAATAATTACCTTGAAAATATTTATAGAAAAGGCACAGTTGCCAAATAAAGATCAATTAGATTATCTTGCTGATTCTTCATTAGATTTTATCAAGAATCTCTAAATATATAACCAGGTGCACCGGACCATATGACGCAGCAATATTCTAAGCATGAAAAAAATGATAGACTTATAAATATATAAGACTAGCAGTATAGCCCGGCGTTGCTTGGGTGTAATAAAAGCTTTAAAACTAATCCATGCTCCTGGAGCTCAGACTCTTTGGATGTTGGCACGAAAAACTAAAAAGCAATAGTTGTTTCCACTTAAAGCGAAACTGCAGACTGAAAGAAAAATGAATGGATATAATTCAAATTTTGATTTCCTGGTATTGATATCAAATAAGTTTTTTTCATTGTAAACTGAATTTTGAAGGCTAAATAAGTCCTCTAAGTAAATGGTATCATGGCTGAGACTAAGAACAACAATTATACCTACTCGGAGCCAAACCCAAAGCAAAAACTAAAATGAAAGGGTTGAAAAAAATACAGACATACAGTCAGATAAACAGACACATACACAAGCATCTGGCCTTTTATAAATATATATATATATTATCAATTTTCTGCACTATTGTAAGAACTGCAACCTTGAAACTTCTGAATATTGTTTCTATGAGTGTATCAAATTTGATTAAAATCAGACCACTCCTTCTATAACCCGATTTTTTTATTATCGATTTTTGATATTTATCAGGGGCACCTCGACACAAAACCTAGCTAAGAACACTTGCAGACACCTATTGTACAACTGTGTAAATTTTCAAGAAAATCAGTTCAGCCTTTTCGTAGTCTATAGGTAATGGACACACACACACACACACACACACACACACACACACGTACACATACACACTCACAGACAAAGTTCCATTTATAAATAAGTTTAGATAGATAGATTCTGGAGAGAAAAATTGTCTAGTATGACATTACACTAAATACATCAGAAAATTCAAATAGAAAATTTGCAAAGTTATTAGCATTATTTGGATACAGAAATGTGGGGTTTCAGACTTTAGTCATTTTTATTCATGAATGGGTACTTAAGTTATATATAAATGATTTCAATAATTTTTAGTCTACTTTTTTCCGCACCATTAGATGACTCATCAACAAGAACAGCAAGAATTACAATAATATTAAACAGCTCCTTCTTTACTAGAATACTTTATATATTTAATTTTATCAATTCAATATGTTTACTTACTATGAAATTCTGTATCTTTTATTAACAGAGAATATTTGATATTTTTATTTTAGTATTAGCAATATTATCATCCAGAACTACAAACACAATGAGACTGATTTCACAAAATGTATAATCGCTACTAAATTTGACCCAAAACCCTGTACAAAAAAGATGTATGAATATACATAATTAGAACATTTTTTTTATAATCATTTCACTCCAAGCAGGTATGCAGGGGGTCATAGTCAGAGAAAAAAATAAGCTACATGGATGTCAAAGAAAAGATAAGAGATGGATAGGAATAAAAGAAATAGAAGATTTACAATAGACAGTCACTCATGCAATGTCCAGTCATGCACATCACATGATGTCTTTTAAAAAACACTCCTTTTCAAAAACAAAACATATATTACATTACAGTCAAAAGATGAGGATGAAATAACAACATCAAAAAAATAGCATCCTTGAGAATGGCCAGTGAAGGGGCTGAAAGCACTTAGAAAGTCAATAATTATGGAACATTTTTACATTCCTTATCTTCAGCAAAAAAGGAAATATTTAAGAATACTGGAAAAACTAAATCAAAGTTAATAAAATATTCCTTGTTGGTTCTTTTTAACAAAAAATGTTCAAAAGAAAGTTTGCTGCCCAAATATGCATTAGTATATATATATATATATATATATAAAGTAAATAACCTAAAGAGCCAACAAACCTACCAAGGTTTCACCTCACCGAATCTTCAAGGAAGGTTTTCTGCTCTGCTTACGTATTGAGCACCAGTTTGCTATAGATTACTCATCTTGAGTTTTTTCTTTGGGCTACGTACTTTGACTGATGTTCATGTGCTTAGCTCTTTCTTTTTTTACAACCATTTTTTCTTTCCACGTATATACTCAGAGGGTTTTTCGAAACGAGTATAGTGTTAAGTTTACATTTATATATATATATATATATATATATATATATATAGTGTATCAAGGCAGCAGATAATTTTCTAAACATATACTGTTAAATATAACAGACAATGAATGTCTATTATGTTTAATCAATAAGCATAAAAAAATTATCCAAATATTGGACAATTTCTGTCTTTATTTTCATCTGAAATTAAAGCAAAAATGCGATGTTTAGAACGATTCATGATTAAACATAATAGACATTCATTGTCTGCTATATTTAACAGTATATATCGGCATGCAGTGTGGGTATAGAAGAATCCAAAGGAGTATCCTGTACATACAGTGGTAGGATAACTCTCTAAGAGCGCTCTAAATATATATGTACATAAATTCGTGTAAAATCCTTTGTACAATAAAGACGGAAGCTGATGATGGTTCACCTGAAATAGGCCTAAACTTCCGATTTACCATGAAATAACGTGTCTGCCTTAATTTTTCTTATATATATATATATATATATATAATGTTGAATTGTGTGAATGTTTAGCACCAAGAGAGTTTTTTTCTGTAGTTTCACTAAAAAAGCTATTTTGGAAAGCAGATTTCTTTTTATAAAGTGATCAATATCAGGATAGAGATAAACCGCTGATGGGTTTAATGCAAAGAATTTGTCACTTTAAATTAGCAGGTTCATGCTGACTTTGAAGTTTCATCATGATATCATAATGGTATCCACATGAAGTCAGCGTCAGCCTACTAAGTTAAAGTGACAAATATTTTGCATTAAACCTATATATACATATATATACAAAAATCTAAAGTGAGCCAAAACCTACCACGGTTTCACACTACGGATCGTCAGGGCAAAGCCTTTGCCCTGATGATCCGTAGTGTGAAACCGTGGTAGGTTTTGGCTCACTTTAGATTTTTGTGTGTCTTTGCTCTACTTTTGTATATTTTCTTTTGTACATTGTATCGAGCACTTTTTCTTGTGGTTGGTTCCGTTTGGGGTTTTTTTTTCTTTGCTGCGGAGTATTGAATGTTTTGTTCTTGTTCCGTGGATTTCTTTTTTTTCTCCCCATTTATCCGACGCCTTAGTGCATCGGATTATAACGGAACTAGGTTCTGTTTGTTAGTGATTTTTTGAAGGTTTATTTTAGTATAAATTTACGGCCTACATACTTACAGAGTCTATTTAGTTATTATATATATATATATATATATATATATATATATATATATATACAGTAGAGTTTTATAATTTGCTTGAAGCATTGTGTATATAAAGTGTCTAGTCAACACAATTTCTGGTGCCAATAAAGGAAAGTAAAGAAGGTGTTGGGTATTACCTATTTATCAATTTATTATTAATAAATATGTAATACTCAACACCTTCTTTACCTTCTTTTATTATACTATACACATTGGTATAGATTTCTAATACCTAGCCATACACCATATATATATATATTTATCATACCTAGCCATACATCATATATATATACTCCCAATCAAAAATTTAAGACCACTTAAAAATCTTTAAAAAGAAATTTTTTTACACATAGATTTGAAACTCCTACCATTTAAGGTTACTAATACTACAATCTAAAAGGTTATGGAAACAAAAAGCTACATTCCAAACATTTTATTTAGAAATTTACATTTTTATAAAATGAGGCGATTTATGCATGATCAAAATTATAAGACCAGGGGTATAAATTGTTAGATCTATGGTAATTCCAATGTTTTTAGTTCAGTTAGAGATTAGCAATCACTGCATAAAGGTGTTACCATGCTTAAAGCAAGCAAACTTACCAAAGTTGAGCATTCTCGAATTCTAGAATTCCATAAGCAAGGTTTGTCACAGCGGGTGATCGCAGCTAAGGTAAATCGCAGTAAAACTGTGATTTGCAACTTTCTAAAGAACAGTGAGAATTATGGAAAAGCAAAATCCTCTGGTAGGCCCCCAAAAATTTCTCCTGCATTGAGTAAGAGAATAAGACGGGTTGTTATGAAAGAGGCAGGACTTTCTTCTGGTCAAATTAAGGCAGTCACAGATGCTGATTGCAGTCCCGTAACCATCAGACGGCACTTATGACAAAAAGGCAATAGTAAATAAAAAGCGTAAACAAATTCCTCAGCTGCTTCCACGTCACAAGGTGGACTACTTAAAGTTTGGTTGTGAATACCAAACATGGGACGTTGAGAAGTGGAAGAAAGTCCTGTTTTCTGATGAGAAAAAATTGAGAAAAAAATTCAATCTAGATGGTCCTGATGGCTTCCAATGATATTGGCATAACAAAAACATGCCTCCTGAAATTTTCTCCACACGTCGTAGTGGTAGAGAGTCCCTAATGGTATGGGGTGCCTTTTCTTACAGAGGAATGATGGAGATCCAGGTGGTGCAGGGTTGTTAAACAGTGGCTGGTTATGTTAGCATGCTACAAAAAGCATCATTGATGATGGAGGCCCATCGTTTGTGTGTGGATGGATGGTTATTCCAACAGAATAATGCTGCAATCCACGCAGCAAGACGAACCTTGACCTTTCTACAAGAAAATGGGGTCCATCTCTTGGGACATCCTGCATGCTCTACAGACTTGAACCCAATTGAAAATGTTTGAGGATGGATGACAAGAGATGTTTATCGAAATGGCAAACAATATTCAACAAAAAATGAACTTCGTGAAGCCATCTTCAGAAGCTGGAGCAACATCCCCCGCACCTTAATGGAAACGCTTATTTCTAGCATGCCCGACAGAATTTTTGAAGTCATCAAAAGCAGTGGAGGTAGAACTCATTATCAAATTTAGTTGTTGAATGTTTTCATACACTTTTTGTACAATTTCGTAGAATTTTTGTCTCTGGTCTCATAATTTTGATCATGTGTAAATCGCCTCATTTTATAAAAATGTAAATTTCTAAATAAAATGTTTGGAATATAGCTTTTTGTTTCCATAACCTTTTAGATTGTAGTATTGGTAACCTTAAATGGGAGGAGTTTAAAATCTATCTGTAAAAAAATATTTCTTTTTAAAGATTTTTAAGTGGTCTTAAAATTTTGATTAGGAGTGTCTATTTATATATTTGTCATCCACATACAAGCCTGTATATATATATATATATATATATATATATATATATATATATGAATAAAATTAAAACAAAACTATTCTTTACCAATTCATTTCATTTACAGTTAGACTTTATGAAGGCAAAAATAAAGTTTTTATTTTGAAACATGTATTTATAAATAGAAGCATTGTTAGTTTTTCAATATTTTTAATTTAAGAATGCTCAAAAATATTCTTAATGATAACTGTGAAAGTTAGCATAATCTATGGAGGCTGCTAAGTGATACAATTTAATGCCATACTAAATGAAAATTGGTAAATATTTTAATTGTTGAATTATTTTTCTTATTTGTTAATGTTTATTTATTTATTTTTATTACACTGGTCAACACAATTTCTGGTGCCAAGAAGCAAAATACATTTTTAGCTAATTTGATGGTGCTGTTTCAAAAAATGACCTTAAATTTTCATGGTTAGCTACTGTTTTTGCTGTAGTCAAATTACTCATTATTGGAAAAAAGATCAATTTATGATCTTGGTTGATCACAACATTTAGTTAATAAAGGTCATAGAAACCCATTAATTTTCAGGTAGGCTGAGTAATTTATGTCAGCCACCTGAAGTAAACTATTTTTATAAGAAAAAAAGTATTTTCATGTCAAAAATTTAAAAATAGAAGTACCAGATTTTTCCAATTTATTTTCAAAATTAAAATTAACTGATATACTTTATCAGTAATACGCTAATATTATTATTAAGGTTCTTTTTTTACATAACCATCTAGATAAATTTTCAGATAATTGCAGTGGTGTAAGTGATGAGTAACATATCAAAACAATGGAATAGTGCTACCAAGGATGGTGGAACAAACGAATGATGGTTGACTACTGCTGGAGTATCAGAAAGACTTAAATAACATTGAACATGACAGACAATCAAGAAAGAGAAAATTTTTTACCATAGTTCTTATGTACACAAAGGTATAATTTCTGCTGTTAGTTTATTAAATGATTTGATGAAAATATTTGTTGATCTTAGTATATTCAATTGTGTTATTTTTAAAGACTTAGAGACTAACTGTTATTAAAAAAATAGTATTTCTCAATAGGTAGACCAATATTTATTGGTTTAAATATGAATTGAGAGGTTTCTGCAATATTACTTAGAGAAATATTATCATCAGTAAATATCATATATACAGAAAACAAATGAAAAACTTGCTTTTTTTAAAAAAAATTAGGCATTTATGCACAGCATAAACAATAGCTAACCAAGTAAAAGTATGGTCATTTTTAGATTCAATGCCCTAAAAAAGATGTTTGGTGTCTCAACACCATTTCAAAATGTTTTTGTTGACCAGTGTTATTAATGTACTTATTATTTATTATTTCCTATGCAGTTAATTATTTTAAATAATAGAATTTGATTTAACAGCTTCCTTTTAATTTATGTTGCTTTTTATCATCATGTATGCTTGGCTGGGAAAAGGAGTATATCTTTTAGGAAAGGAGAAAATTGAAAAAATCTAGTAGACAGATTTACATTTTTGCAAGAGTTGATAGAGCACTAAGATCTGATAAAAAGATCTGGAATAATTATAGAATTTTGTTTAAAAGCAATAAAAATCCTTTTGTGTTTTTACAGATATTTTCTTTTATTGGTATCTGAATTTTTGCACATAAACACACACATGAGCCTCTTCCTTCCTTACTTCATCACTTTCTTTCTTTCTTTCTCCACAAACATTATAATTTCCTTGATTCCCATCCTTCTCTTATCTTTTCTTTGACATCCCTTGTACCTTATTTTTTTCTCTCACTATATAACCTTTGATTTCATCTCCCTGCATTTTAATTTTAAAATTTAAATTTTATAATTTTAGGTTTAATTTATTATCTCCACAGAGTCTACTTAAATTTTACTCTTCTTGTTAAAATGCAGTAACATAACTTTATAAGATTTAGCTTGAGTGAACTTAAAATCAAATCAATGAAATGGTTAGTTTGTAATATGCACCTGATGATTGCATAATGCATGATACTCTTAGTCTGCTCATCAATGTAGGACAATATGTATATTCATTATTGAACACTCTGGAAGAATGGTAGACTTTGTAAAAACAGTAGCTACTCAAGCATCTATGCATTGTTCATTCAGTAATGAATTAGAACACTCTCAGCTACTAGTGTATGTTTACATTGTATATAACACATTAAAAGTCTGCCTTCTTCTACCAAGCACCCATAGCTCAGAGGTAGAATTGCCAAATGATGTCAGTTCAGTTGGGTTTCAATCTTGGTTAGAAGTAATCGGATGCCTAACCGTATTGATGAGCTGTAATAGAGCAAAACAGATCTGTCTGTGGATGGCTCTATATATATATAAATATATATATGAAAGTTTTCTTGAAAAATGACACACAAGGTATTATAGTTAAGTTTTTTTAAACAGATCTGTCTGTATATATATGAAGGTTTTCTTGAAAATGACACACAAGGTATTATGGTTAATTTTTTTATGTAATTGTTCATGCGCTTGGTACATAACACATACACACTACTCTACAATCATACATAGCATGACATACATTCTGGTACACATAAAACAGCATCCATCTTTGAAAATTACTAAAAGTATAGCTGAAAGTGCCCAGATGAGCAAAATATTTGGGCAATTTTTATATAATTTATTTCCTTAAAAGAATAAAACCATAAGATTACATGAAAAGTGACATAAAAAAACTTAATCATAATACTTTGTTTGTCATTTTTAATAATATTTCTATTAAGAAAATGTAGTCAGTCAAGTAAAATGATTTTGGGGTGAGTAAATTTTCTCTCGCTCTTGACCACCAGTCAAATAATTTCTTTTTCAAATCTCAAAGGCTGTCTAGATCATTTAACCAGGAGGGAAGTAATGCACAATGATTGGAAAGACTTTCAACAAAATCATGTTGGGAATGAAAAATCAGAGATGTTTATAAGGGTTGTGAAGTTCATTTTCCTGAAATTATGGCCACAAGATTAGATCTAACACATAATGAATTTGGTCAAAGATGTCTAAGTAGGGCAGGTCTCAAAAATGCCACACACCCAAATAAGTGATTACGTTTTATACAGCATTTATTTAACAACTGCTTCAAAAGATGACCCATGTTTCTAAATTTGTACAAGAGACCCTAGTGGGATTAGTGTAAGACTCTAGTGGGATTAAAAAAAATTAATGCATATGCACTGCCCATATTTAATAATGGATCAAGTGATGCCATTGCTCAAAATTATAAGATTAAATATATTCATTGGTAGCATTTCCTTGCAGAGAAAGCACCTCAAATTATTCCAATATATATTCTTATCAAATTGCATTCTCTGTGACTGAGTGGAATATTTAATGCAAGAAATCCCTTCTGGATTCCAATTTGCTTGCTGACCAACTTCGGTTTATTGATTCTTACATTACATCTTTTCCTTATTATCTATTGTCTGATAATATATTTCCAAGAAATTCTTTGGCTGTTGCGCATTGGAAAATGAATTTGTAATGGAAATATATATTCTTTCTCAATTTCTGTTACAAAAGCACCTGATTATCTGAAGAACTTTTTTTTCTTTTTTCTTTTTAATCATTTCATCCCAGGTAAGGTGTTGCATGATTTTATGATGTTTAGATAAAAATAAATCACCACTTTGTGGTATGTATCAACAGTTTTGATACGAGTGTGTATGTTGTATAGCAAATAATTATGGGCTCCTGGAATATTTGTCCAACATACAATATTGGCAAATTCATGTGAGTCCAGGTAAAAAGATGTTGAAAACTTGGAATACAATACAAACGGCAATTATATGCATATATTAAAAAAGAATTTGCATGTGTACACAATTGAAACGAACATTGAAATTAGCTATGACAATGTGACCATGTGTGTGGAAAATAAGCATGTGTTATACATGTATGTGTATGACTATGTGTGCAAGAGTTCAGTCAAGAGAGGACTAAAGAAGCAAATTTAGCTATGTTTGAATTGCTCTTGAAACAAGAGTAAAATAACAGAGAGAATTCGTTTTTTAATAGATCTAAATAATGCCTCACAACAGACTATTTTGGCAGTCAAGTAGAGTAACGCACAAAGGCAATAACACTACTAGGATACCATTTTTGCCTTTATTTTGAACTAAAATTAAAGCCAAAATACGACGTTTATAATGGCTCATAATTAAACATAATAGACATTCATTGTCTCTTATATTTAACATTATATGTTTAAAAAATTATTTGCTGCCTCGCTACACTATATATATATATATATATATATATATATAGTTTTAATATTTAAAGTGCCCAATATCAGAGATATAAAAGTGGATGAAAATAATCTTCAAGCTTCTCTCTCACTCTCTCTCTCTCACTTTATATATATATATATATATTTATTTATTTATTATTAATTATTAATTTAGAATATGTATGAACTACAAACTACTACAAAATTGTACATTTTGCTTTGACATTGAAAGAACAATGTCTCATCAGGTAGTTAAAAATGATGGTAATTAACATTTTATTGAAAAAAGTTTTTTAAAAAACACAGCTTCCTTTTATTTTTGGAAATTTCTTTTTTTGTATGAGGTAAAGAGATATTAAATTTCCACATTTTACATTTGATAGGCTTGAGCAAGTAGATGGCAAAACAAGGTTTGGGAGAGATATCAAGAAGAAAAGTATTAACAGCAACAAAGGATAGGGGTAAGTGAAATTTCATGATTACCTACGTCCTGAAGGGACATGGCATATAAAAAAGAAGAAGCTTAAATTGAATAGTTTTCCTTGACCAGAGTTTTGAATTCAGAAGAGTCTTGCTTCTCTGCTAATTTTTGACATTCAATGAATACGTGTTCCACTGTCCGGATTTTTATGTCGGCATGGTCTTCATCTGGTTTTTTTTTTCATACAATTCTTCTCTCTTAGCATTTATATTGGCATTTCTTATGACATTGTCTTGAACAGCTATAAAGGGTGACACAGATCCTTTTTCACGGTTTTCTCCTCTTCTTTTTCTACTTTGTATTAATATTATTATTATTACAAAAAAAGTTATAGGTGTATCCCATCTTCTTTCCTTTACTCATATTTTATGGTTATTTTAGTATTTCTCCTTATGATGAAGTTTTTGTGACTCCAAGACTACTTAAAGTTCCTCACCATTTTCCTATATTCCTGTCAGGCGAACAACACAGTTTATATGATCTTTATTGCTGTTTGGATTCTGTTTTTGCACGTGTTTACCCAACCAGGCATTCCAGAATGATGTCCAAATCTCTAACTGTTAAGCGAATTACTGTCATTCTAATTTGCCTTTATGATTTCACTTCCTTGGCCAATGTCATCATTCTGTTCTATTTTACAGCTCTCAAAAGAAATTTGACAAGATTTATTATTTGGCAGACCTTCAAATTTATATTAAAAATAAACAAAACAAAGTTTCCTTGATTTTTATCTGTTTATCTCAGATTTTTTACATTAACCTATTATAATATTACTTGCCCTCTTTTTGGTAGTTAACATGCCATTACACCCTGCCAATAACTCATAAATAATGTTCTATTCTGTTTTGATTCCGCAGAAAGTGGAAAAAAGACACTACTTGGTTTGGGGGAAAAAGAAAAGAAAAAAAGAAAGGAAGATATGAGTTTTTAACAGCTGCTTCTGCAAAATAGAAAATCTCATCAAATTTTAATCTTTTCATTTGTACCCTCTTACTTCTTATTATAAGTGTGCTTGTCCCGCCTTCCATTAGTTTACACAACCATTATGCCATGCCAATAACTCATAAATAATGTACTCTTCTGTTTTGATCACATGGAAAATAGGAAAAAGACATGACTTGAAAAATGAAAAAATAAAGCAAGATAAAAATTTTTAACATTTGCTTCAGTGGAATGAAAAATCTTATCAATTTTTCATCTTTTCATTTGTACCCTCTTACATCTTATTAAAACTGTGTTTGTCCCTCCCTTAGTTTGTTCACACAACCGTTATACCCGGTCAGTAACTCATAAGTAATTTTTTTACTTATTCTTTTTTGATTGTGTGGAAAGAGAGGAAAAGAGAAAATAAAACAAAAAAAAAGCAAGAAAGAAGGAAGGAAAGCTGGAAGTGGAGAGAGAGAGAATCAGATTATGCTGTTAAAACAGATACTACACCTTGATCTTAGGCAAAAGCCCGAAAAGCAACTGGATTTCTTGCCACCCGACACTGGCAGGATTTGACAAAAAGTCATTTTAATATGGCAAACCTGAATGTGTACACTAGAGCCAGGTCCAAAAATAGCCCAGTGCCTGCAACCATCAGTTACTACCAATCTTCCTTCTTTAGAGCAATGCAGGAAATACTGCTGTTTACCAAGACTATGTAACACTCAATATTATTTTCAGTCTCATTCTGACAACAAACAAAGACACTACGAAGTTGTGCTCTGTCTGAAAACAAAAGCACAACTGAGAGATGAAATGTAGTTTATCTTCCCATTGACAGATACTGCACTTTGATCTCAGAATTTCTTCCAATGAAAGTATTTATAGAAAAAGTACAGGGAAGCTACACTACAGTGACTGAAGCCAATTCGCCATTTCAGGACCAATAACATTGCCAATTCCTCTTTGGATTTTATCAAGACTCTCTTAATATATTGCAGGGGTACCAGACCAGATGTGGCAGCACTATTCAAAGAACAAATGGTAGACTTATAAGCAAATATATACCATGTTCCTTCAGAATGTAAGAGATCATGGCTCTTTCCAGCTTCCTGTTCCAGCTCTAAGTAAATCTTGTTGTTTGGCTATCACTCCTAATCTTTATTCTGCCACCGATTTATGCAAGCTCATTTTCACTGCTTTCCTCTGTTTCTCTTGCTTTCAATAAATCCTGTTGGTGTCAAATTTTCCAAACCCACTTTCCTTTTCATTGTGTGCCACAGAAATTTCAACTGTGTTATTCTAATTTGAAATATAAGTGTCCGTTTTTTCGTTTTATCTCTTGTTTCCTGCTTAGGATATGGTTTCCAGCTTTCTCTTTTCCAATCTTTTCACTCTTTTATTTATTTATTTTTTCTTTACTTCAGTTGAAGTAGATAGACTAAACTATCGCCCGGCTCACACTCCACCCACATCTATTGAACAGGTGAAGAGGCTCATCCCTTGTTTCCTGCTTAGGATGTGGTTTCCGGCTTTCTCTTTTCCAATCTTTTCACTCTTACGTAGCTCCCTGCGCTTCAGTGGCGTTACCACCTTGCTTGGGGTGATATGATTAAAAAAAAAAAAATCTAAAACCTTTTTCGTGCTCATATGTTCTGTCTATGGTATTCTCAACATCCTTCTGTAGAAGAACATTTCTAAGTATTTACATTATTTAAATATATTAAATTAGCACTTTCTTCTTTTGAATATATTTTGGCTGATATATTTTTTAGTATACTTCACAATTACAAAGTTTCTAAGAATAATTTTGTTTTCATTATTCCATATATTATTTAAAATGATTATCTTCATCGTTATTTCTTTTCAACAGACACAATTCTATCAGTTTGAATGGCTGTATGCTAACAAGGTTGTTAACACTTGCTTTCAAAACCCAACAACCTTGGTAACATATTCAGTCAGTTAAGTGCCATACAATATACAGACTTGGGCAAGATACATCATTGGATGATCATGTCTTTTTTGGTCCATGACTGACTAGCTGTAAGATTTTCCTGCAGTAAGCTGCCATTATGTTCTATGGTAGACTGGTTCCCAACAAAGGCTATAGACCCAGTCTGTTATGCTATTCAACCCATAGCTGGAGGGTGAAGAGATGAATTAAAAACCTTCCATCAACCTAGCTGCCGAGCTTGAAAAGGACCTCCAATCCGTGGTGGACTGGGGTAAGAAATAACTTGCAAATTTTCATGCTTCCAAAACTGCTATCTAATAACCACCACAGACAATCGTTCCTCCCACCCATTAACATGGATCAGGCTTCTCTTCCTGAAAGTGAAACACTGCACCTCCTCAGGTTAACTCACACACCAGATTTTCTTGCAGTAGATTGCCATTACTTTCTGCAGTAGACTGATTGCCATTCAAGGCTATAAAATCTATTCTGTTCTGCTATTTAATCCATAAAGGTGATCCCATAGGTAAATATTAATTATTAAATATTAATAAATTATATATTAATACTTTTTAAAAGTATTAATATTTAATTTATTAATATTTAATATTATTTAAGATTTATTTTAATATTTATAATATTATTTATAATTTATTTAATATTTAATATTAAAAGTATTAATTAAATATTAATACTTTTCCCAAGGGTATTTGTGCATAAGTGAATGCAATAAGTTGAACTGGAATTTTGAACTTGGCTCTCTGATTTGTCATTCTGAGCCAATATCCACTGCACCACAATTGTCTCTTTCATTGTCTCTCTCTCTCTTTCTCCCTCACACACATACACTTTTGCTAAGTAGGTTTTGTTATTTATAGTAAAAAACTGTGTTTAAAGTAGCTAAAATATCTTCTTTATGTATGAGGGAACATTGCAATGCATAGCATATATTAATGATAGCCATAAGGAGACTGAGGAAGGTGGTAGAGATTTGATAAAACTTGATTTCATTCATTTTTCTACTGATAATTACCAGACATGTGTACTGATAGCAGACACGGGAAGGAAACTACAAGACCTCCTACAGAAGGTACTTGAAGAGAGTGACAAAAAAGGACTACAAATAAACTGCAAGAAAACCGAATACATGGTCATCAGCAAAAAAGCAGCCCCAAATGCCAAATATAGGTGGAGAATACTAAAATCAAGCAGGTACAAAAAATTAAATATGTTGGAAGTATTCTAACAGAAAACAGAAAGTGTGACACAGGGATCTGAAGGCCAATTGGCATGGTGAAGAAAGCATTCCAGAAGTTGAGTAAAGTATTAAGAAACAGGAAAATTTTGCTAGAAACAAAGAAAAGAGTACTGGATTGCTATTTGATGTCAGCTCTTCAATATGGCAGTGAATGCTGGACAATATTATCGAAGATGAAGGAAAAACTTGAAGCAATTGAAATGTGGTTCTACAGAAGGATGCTGAGAATATCATGGATCAAGCATGTGAGCAATAATGAGGTTTTGGAAAGAATGGAAATGAAAAGGAAATTAATATTGAGCATCAGGAAGAGATAGCTGAAGTTCCTGAGACATGCAATGAGGAAGGAGGGCTTGGAGAAAAAATACTAACAGGCCAGATAGAGGGAACAAGAGACAGGGGAAAGCAGCAGATAATATATTTGAAGGGCCTTATCAGGTGGATGACGGAATGAGGGTTGTGTGGTGTAACTGGAGAAAGCATGCCAAGATCCACCAGGGATAGGAAGATGTGGAAAGTCATGATCGCTTACGTCCTGAAAGGACAGGGCACATAGAAGAAGAAGAACCAGACATGTGTACTGTTAACATCAAACACAGTTTATCCCACAAGTTTGGAAGACCGATTTTCTCCCCATGAACCTGTCCCTGCTCCAAGCCAAACAATGATTATAATAGGCAAACCATGAAAAAGGGGGATCCTTCCTTCAAAATTCTTGGATTCACAACTGAACCCAAAGGGACCTCTATTTAATTTCTGAATTTCCAGACATATAATTTTCTTAATCTTTTCTTCCATTTTTTTTCCAACAGATAGCAACAGGATGCTACCACCAAAAACAAAAAAAATATATCCTCAGCACAAGAAAGAAAACAGGGGAAGTGTTAACATCTAACACAGTTTAACCCACAAGTTTGGAAGACCGATTGTCTCCCTATGAACCTGAGAGGGGCTGACAGGGGGATGAGAGGAAGAAGAGAAAACCATGAAAAACATTCTAGACTATATTCTCTTAGAGACCAGTCACACATGGCATTTTGTCAAATAAATATCCTAATTTATTATACTTACAACTGGTTGTTGTTTATCTTCTTTAACATTGGTAGCAGAAACTAACATCTGTGGCAACAGAATGAATTCTAAACTGTTTGAACCACGGCCTTTAAACCCAAAATTTTACAATTCATGGAGACGGGAGATTCAGTTACGGCAGTTAGCAAAACATATTCTACCGGCACGTCAAACGCTGGCAGTATTTTTGTCCCTTGCAAGCCAAGTACATGCTGCTGTTCTGGAAATGGAAATTTCATCACTGAATTCTGAGAATGGAATGGAATTACTCCTCAGAAAACTAGATTCCCTATTCCTCGAAGACAAAAATCAGTCTGCATTCATTTGCTATGAGAACTTCGAAAATTACCACCGTGACACAAACACCTACATTACTGACTATCTAATCCAATCCAGCTGACACGTGGCAAAACTCAGAGAATTCCAGATAATATTACCTGAACCTGTTCTGGCCTATCATGCCCTAAAATCCACCAACATGAGTGATGAAATTGAGAGATTAATTAGAGCAACATTTCTGAATCTCACTCTATCAGATATGGCACAACAGTTAAAAAAATTACACATAGGAATTCAACCTCTGCTAAGCCTTCACAGCAACATATTTCTAAAGAAAAAGTAATAGACCCAACCTAATATCACCAGTCAGAGGAAAATGAAGTTCTCTTTGGTTGACATTTTGTCAACAATAGACATCCCTTCCCTTCTAACAAGTTCAGTAGTAGCAGATCTAGCAGCGGCAACATCTAAAGAAGGAGACCATGGAATTTTACACATGGTAAGACCCGATACTCAAATAAAAAAAACTCCAACAATCAGACCACTACTTGCTACATTTGTGGATGCAAATTCCATTATGCTAACGACTGTTCCTACTCCAAGCCAAACAATGATTATAACAGGCAAACCACGGAGAATATGGTATTATTAAATGAACACCAAAACAATTATTACCACACAGATCATATCATTGAAACTTGTGAAAAAGTCACAAACCTTGTTTTGCTAAACCACGAGGAGCTCGATACCTTACTCAGAGAGGTGATTAATTCCACCATATTGGATTCTGGGGCAACTACTACAATATGCGAAAAGAAGTGGTTCGATTTGTTCCTCGAAACTTTGTCCAAGGGCACACAAAAAAATATTCCCACCCAAAAAGGGACAAAGATCTTTAAATTTGGGGATAGAGTGAAATTAAAATCACTAAAAAAGGTAACTCTACCCTGCGTCATTGCTAAAATAGACGTAAAAATAATAACTGATATTGTTGAAGCTGATATCCCTCTGTTATTAAGCAAGGCAGCAATGAAAAGGGCCCAGACATACCTTAACTTTAATAGTGATACAGCGGAGATGTTTGGCAAGAAAATTAAATTACTCTGCACCACATCAGGCCATTACCACATCCTTATATCGAGATCTCCATTGGACAGGTGTAAGTTACAGTATATTTTATTTTTAAATAATATTAATAAAAAGAGCAAGGTGGAAAAATTAAAAATTGCCACCAAACTACATAAACAATTTCGCCATCCTAGTGCAAAAAATTATGTGACCTCGTTAAAAGTTCTCATTTAAAGGACACTGAGTTTATGGACATTTTAACGGAACTTCCCCTTGCTTGTCAGACATGTATTAGATATAAAAAACAGCACCCCCACTTGTTGTTGGATTTTCTTTAGGAATCCATTTCAACCACACCGTAGCTATGGACATAAAAGAAATCAATGGTCACAAAGTACTACATTTGGTCAATGCCACTAGATATAGCATTAGTGTCAGGCTACCTAGTAAGGAAAGCTTTGATGTCCTTACTGTCATTTTTAAACACTGAGTTGCATATTTGGCGCTTCTGGAGCTTTTCTTATTGATAATGGCAGGGAATTTGACAACCAATTTTTTCGGGACATGGCCCAAAGTCTGAACATTACAGTATGCACCATTGCCGCCCAATCTCCTTGGAGTAATAGATTAACTGAAAGGCACAATGGTGTTCTGGGAGAAATGGTCAAGAAAACATTAGAAGATGCTAAGTGCAATTTTGAAATTGCACTATCATAGGCTGTCAATGCAAAGAATACACTTCACAACTCATATGGTTACAGCCCTAACCAGCTAGTTTTTGGAAGAAATCCTAACCTGCCTTCCCATTTGAATAATCAACTTCCTGCACTATATTTTATGAATGTTGCTATGGAGAAAGGAGATCCATTCTGGCTGGATTTTGAGCATGGTGTCTTGGAATGGGAAACAAATAAAGAAGTCCAAAACCCAACCAATGAAGCCAAACACCCAAATACTGAATTAGATGTGATGACTGTCTCCTCTAATGACAATCTTGACCAAGCAAGTAAGAAAGAACTTGAAAGTTAGGCTGAACATCAAGTCTACACACAAGTGCTAGACCAGGGCCAACCAAAAATATGCATGAGGTGGGTCTACACAAACAAAGAATATCAGTGGCGAGCAAATTCCCAAGGCCAGACTTGTTGCAAAAGGCTTCCAAGATAAGGACACCTGCAGTATTAGAAATGATTCCCCAGCATGTTCCAAAGAAAGTCTACGAATGATCTTAGGAATCATGGCATCATTTGGCTGGATATGCAGGTCCATGGACATCAAAACTGCATTTTTACAGAGCAAGCAGTTAGATCATCTAATCTTTTTTCTTCCCGCTAAGGAAGCCAATGTGCCTCTGGTTACCTCTGAAAATTATCCAAATGTTTTTATGGTCTAACTGATGCCTCTCGATCCTGGTACTTAACACTTAGGAAGGAACTGATCAATCTAGGGGCCATACCTTCAAATTATGACCAAACCATCTTCACATGGCACTTTAAGAATAAACTACATGGCATAATTGCTACCCATGTTGATGATTTCTGTTTTGCTGGATCAGAGGCCTTTGAGGAACAAGTCATTAGCAATCTTTGCACCCTCTTTAAAGTCAAATCTGAAGAAGCCGCTTGGACTAGAAATAAAACAATCAGATAAAAATATCAGGATCGGGCAAGATGAATATGTAAAGAAACTTGGACATATTCCCTGCAGAATTATAAAGAGCACTCTTGGTGCAGAAACCCTGGCCATGGTTGATCTGACTGAGGCCTGCTTATATTACAGAAAATTAATATTAGATTTGTTGCAGCTGGAAGACCATCCGACCAAAATAAAAATCACATGCAAAACAGACAATTCCTGTTTGTATGATGCAGTGCATTCCACTACACAAATTCTCAATAAAAAACTTTGAATTGAGATGGCTATCTTCAGAGAAATGGTTGACAGAGAAGAAATTGCAGATATCTTATGAATACCTACTGAAAAACAAATTGCAGATGCCTTAAGTAAAAAGGGGGTTCTTTCCTTCAAAATTCTTGGATTCACAACTGAACCCAAAGGAACCTCTATTTAATTTCTGAATTTCCAGACATATAATTTTGTTAATCTTTTTCTTTCATATTTTTTCCAACAGATAGCAACAGGATGCTAACACCAAAAACAAAAAAAAAATAATATCCTCAGCACAAGAAAGAAAAGAGAGGGAGTGTTAACATCTAACACAGTTTATCCCACAAGTTTGGAAGACCGATTGTCTCCCCATGAACCTGAGAGGAGCTGCCAGGGGGATGAGAGGAAGAGGAGAAAACCATGAAAAACATTCTGGATTATATTCTCTTAGAGACCAGTCGTACACGGCATTTGGTCAAATAAATATCCTAATTTATTATACTTACAACTGGTTGTTGCTTATCTTCTTTAACATGTAGAGCACATGAAAAAGCATAGAATATAATAACAATAGTAATAGAGATACTGAGGATGGTATGGGAGTTTTCATGAGACTTGCTATTACTCGTTTACCATTTATAAAAAACAATCAAATGGGGAAAACTTACAAATGGATAAAATATAAGAATAATTATAAAATGCTGAGAAATGTCCTGGAGATTTTGATGAGATTTTCTCTCATTCCTTTTTTATTGATAACAAGGTGAAGGAAAAATGTAAATGCATGAAATATAATAATAATTGTAATAAGGATACTGAGGAAAGTGCTGGAGATTTGATGAAACTGCTTCTCACTCATTTTACATTGATAACAATCATACATGTTTAGGAACTATGATAAAACTTATAAATATAATTATTATACAGTTACTGAGGAAGGTGCTGGGGATTTGACAAGACTTGCTTTCACTTATTTTCCATTTATACATATGAAACATGTAGAAAAATGCAAGTAATGATAATAAGATTAAAGATACTGAGGAAGGTGCTGTTGATTTGAGGAGACTGACTGTATCATACTTTCCATTCATGACTTCTAGATATGCAGTGTGAACATGCAAATACCTAAAATATTAGAACAATAAAACTAACATGCGATGACAATAAAAACCACCATATGACAGTAACTGCAAAGTGATTGACTGTCATTGTCATATGTTGTTCTTTTGATAGTAATAAATATCCATAAATATTATCAAGTGACGTGGGAACAAGATTAACGGTAACAGTTCTTTCAGTAAAATGAAGGTGCTTTATAAAAGTAGAATCCAGATGGGGGCTTTTTCAATAATACAATATGTGCAAAATTATATGCAGTATGATTCTCATTTTCACAAATACACACTTTGAATATTTCTGTTGCAATACTTTTACAAGTACATGAATATACTGACTGCAGTTAACACTGGGTAAAAAGGATTTCCTTAAATTGAGAGGACATTTGGAATGTTATATCATAACTAAGAGAAAAAAATAGATCACATTTTTTGGCATAAAATAATTGTTTATTCATGTCTAGACTCTCATAAATTAACATCAACTTTTTTTTATAATCCTTTCATCCCCCAAGCAAGGCAGTATTGCCACTGGTGTGCAGGGGGTTACATAAGAGGAGAGTGCAAAAAATGAGGAACAAGGATGTCAGAGAAAGGATAAGACAAAGATGGGAATCAAAGAGATAAAAGATGGCAATTGACATTGCACTTAAACTCTTGGAGATTGTAGCTATCAAGGAAGCAAGTATACAAAAGGGAGTTTCATAGGCGGGAGGTGTGTGAAAATAAACTACTTGAATAGAAGTGGTGGTTACATTTGACTGTAAAAGGGTGGGACCTAGTTGCCAATCTATTGGCTCAAGTAAATATTTGTAGATGGGGTACCAGGAAGATAATCTCATCAAAGCAGAAGCCATGAAAATATTTGTAGAAAAGACTGAGGGAAGTCACATTCCATCAGTGAGAAAGTCAAGCTTCCAAATTGAGATCAATTATATTGCAGATCCTCTTTTATATTTTGTCTAGGACCCCAAGATGAATAGCAGGAGCACCTAACCAGATACGGCAGCAGTATTCAAGATTTTGACAAGATAAATTTCCAGGCCTGGTACAGTGATCCAGCCTTTATAGCAGTAATGGGGTTTTTGGTGATTGTGGATTTTTATTTTCTTCTTGTGAACAAGTAAATGACACTGCCTTTTCCATCAAGTGCTAGACGTTTTTCATTTCTGGCTGGTTCAAGTCTTGTTTATGTTGGAGCACCAAACATCCTTTCAGGCCCAATTATGCACCTGGTGTCAATGAGGTTACCTTCCAGGTCAACCCTCTGAGACATCTAGCTCTTTTGACATTCTGATGTGACACCGAGTACAAAGCTTTATGGTGAAGCCAGTAATGAGAATTCAGTGAACAGAGTGAGTAAGCAACATGGAAGTGTTAAAGGAATATGGCAACAAAAAGGACATTTTATTTTTTTAATTTTATTTTTCTTAATCATTTCACTTTCAGGTGATAAGATGGCAGAATCCAGAAGAAAGAAATGAAATTCATTGGATATAACGAGCAAGGAGGGCCTATTGAAAGCAAAAGAGACAGAGTAAGACAGCGAGCTAATTCCTACCTGATGAGTGAGTATAATCAGATAGTGGAATAAGAAACAGGAGACCGTAGCAAAGGGGGAAAAACTGCTAAGTACCACAATTTCTTGTGGTACTTAGCAGTTTTTCTAGAAGGTTGTGGAGTGCCATGATCATCCATGTCTTGAAGAGATGTGGAACATAGAAAAAGTTTGTATGGAATTCTTAGATGCCAGATTATTCTTTAATTCACAAGATTTAATCATATTCAGATTAATATATTGATTACTTTTATTATTGAAATATTTGCTTTTCTAATTGTAGTTATGCTGGTAAATCTGATTTGTTTAAACACTTCCTTTGACAGACAGACTCTTCTCTCAGAAAAGCAATATAGTTTGGGTTTCTCTAGGTTAGGACTTATAATATTGCAGATTCTTCTTTGGATTTTATCATGTTTTCTAAATACACCAGACTAGATATTGCAGCAATGAAGGTAAACTTTTAAATGTGCAAAATAGATTCTGGTGAGAAAAATTGTCTGGCAAGATACAGTGAACCAACAGACCTGGCAATTGTTTCAATATAATTTTTCAACTTCATATCGAGTGGAAACTGTTAGCTAAAGAAGATGCAAAGTGGTTAGTATCAGCCATGTGAAAGCAAGGCAAAAAAAGTTCCTTAAGATGATTAAAGGAGCAGTTTCATTTTAGAGGTGTTAAAATTAAAAAACATTTCTTGCGCCAGCTAACAACAGCTTTTAGGTCATTTTTAAATATGCTTTTAGACAAACAATATAGCTTTTGCTTCTTTAGGTCAGCTGCTGATGTGTGAACGGTTTACTGGTAAAAGAGTCCATCCTGACATAGAAAAGAAAGGTAAACTTCAGGCTGTTGCTTTGGACATCTTCACACTGGGAGAAATTATTATTAAAGAAAAAGTCTTATTTTGATAATTATATATAATTGATTGTTAGGTTTTTCACGATTTGAAAGATAATGTCCACAAACACATATAAGTAATATGGCTTTTGTTTGTAAAAAGTTATTACTAAAAGGGCCTATGAAGCTTTTGAAAAGTTGCTTTGGATAGCGTGAAGACATTTGACAGGGTTTGTCGTGGTGAACTTTTTCACATATTGAAAAGTCTTGGTATTTCAAGATATGTTTTTTTTACATTATTCTATCTTTTCATTAATTTAGTATTTCATTTCTGAGATTAGTAATTGCCAATTACTAATCTCAAGAATGAAATACTAAATTATAGAAAGTGGTATGAACCTATGATCATAACCAAAATGTCAAAAACATTCTGGACTTTTTCACATATTGAAAGGTCATGGTATTTCAAGATACATTTTTTTACCTGATTATATCTTTTTATTAATTTAGTATTTCATTCTTGATATTACTAATTAGCAATTACTCATCTCAAGAATGAAATACTAAATTATAAAAAATGGTATGAACCTAATTGCCAATTGCTAATCTCAAGATTAGTAATAGTGAATATTGGATAAAAAAGTTGGTTACACATGTGTTACTTTCATCTAGTGGTCATGAGTTCAATTCTACGATTAGGTGGTGAGACACCGATTCAGCATGATATCAAAGGAAAATATCACAATAATCAAGAGATATTACATATCAATCAATCAAAAGAAAACTGATGATGACTGGAGTTGCTTCTATTCAAATGTGTGCATTCACTAAATATAATATTTATAACAAAAAAGAAATAATTTCCAATTAGAATTAAAAATCCATTAATTTTTAAAGAATTACTTTGTTAATATTTTGCATAAAATAAAATTTCGCATAAAATAAAATGAAGTTAGAAGATTTACCCAAAAGATATGCATATCTTAAACAGGGTAAACCAACATTGGTTTAATTTGAAAGACTTTTATGTCTGAGTGGTCTAAGTAGACACTAGGCTTAATTGTGATGTTGCCTACATGGAACACGCAGGTTACCCTATGACAGAAGGCATATTTTCTTTAAAAATCTTGAGAGCACAGGCCAACAGATGTAAAGTTACACTGTTGAAATACAAGAGTGTCTACTCAAATACATGGATTCATTAAATATATTATTTGGGATTAGAAATAAAATCTATTAATTGCTAAGAAATTCCTTTGTTAATGTTTCAGATATGAAAATAAAGCTATCTTCTGTCTCCTTGATTCCCCTCCTTCTCTTATCCTTTCTTCAACATCACTTGTACCTTGTTTTTTTCTCTCACTGTAACCCCCTGCACAACAGTGGTGGTCCTGACTTGCTTGGGGTGAAAGGATTATAAAAAACAACTAAAAAAAAAATAAAACCAAGACACAAGGGGCTAATTTGAATGAAAGAGAATGACATGATTGTGCATGCCTTCCGTGACTGAGCAGTTTAAGTCTTATGTAGGGTAATTGAACTTTGCCTGATTGTGCATGCCTTCAGTGACTGTGCAGTTTAAGTCTTATGTAGGGTAATCAAACTTTGCCTGATTGTGCATGCCTTCAGTGACTGCGCAGTTTAAGTCTTATGTAGGGTAATCAAACTTTGCCTGATTGTGCATGCCTTCAGTGACTGCGCAGTTTAAGTCTTATGTAGGGTAATTGAACTTTGCCTGATTGTGCATGCCTTCAGTGACTGCGCAGTTTAAGTCTCATGTAGGGTAATTGAACTTTGCCTGATTGTGCATGCCTTCAGTGACTGTGCAGTTTAAGTCTTATGTAGAGTAATTGAACTTTGCCTGATTGTGCATGCCTTCAGTGACTGAGCAGTTTAAGTCTTATGTAGGGTAATTGAACTTTGCCTGATTGTGCATGCCTTCAGTGACTGCGCAGTTTAAGTCTTATGTAGAGTAATTGAAATTTGCCTGATTGTGCATGCCTTCAGTGACTGCGCAGTTTAAGTCTTATGTAGGGTAATCGAACTTTGCCTGATTGTGCATGCTTTGGTGACTGAGTCTTTATTATGACTTTTGAATATAAATTCTTCCATGACTGAGCTCTCTAAAAGCATGCTACATATAAGAGTGGTATGATTGTCCGTGTCTCATAAGGAACATGGCACATAGAAGAAGAAGAATTCTAAAGCAGGATAAGTTTATTGCATATAGATTCTGAAGGAATAAACTTGGGGCACATGAAGCCAGACTTTATTGATCCAAGATTTCAATAATTATAGACTATCAACGTTAGAAACTAATTCAGTTGTAGAACTGGCATAAAAAGGTTATCATCTAAACAGCCAAAAGCCAGTGTATCTGAAAAGAGAGATGTTTTTTCTGATTTCAAAAAGAAATAGGTAAGCTTATCACAACAACCAGGTATGCTGTTTGTCTAGAACACCTTGATAAAATCCAAAGAATCAGCAATATTATCTGTACTGATCTGGTGGCTTAGCTTCAGTCACTTTCCCACAGTTGTAAGGTTTCCTCCCTGTGTCTTTTTGATAAAGTTTTATAATAATGTCCTTGTGCCCCACTAGACTAAAATGCAACTAAGCATAGAATACAAATCTTCATAAATTAGCATTGTGCTACATCAAGTTAAAATTTAACCATATAACAAGAATCTTGATAAAATGGCCTTGTAACCAACTAGGCTAAAAAATCCTTATAAAAATGGCCTTGTGCCACACTAGACTAAAATGTAACTAAGCATAGAATACAAAGCTTGATCGCTACTTCAGGTTAAAATTTTGCCATGTAAAAAGAATCGTGATAAAAATAGCCTTGTGCCTAACTAGGTTAAAGTAAAAATTGAACTCACCTCAGCAAGAATCTTTATAAGAATGGCTTTGTGCCACACTAGACTAAATTTTAACTAAGCATAGAATACAAATCTTGATACAATTTCCTTACACTACATCAGGTTAAACTTTAGCCAGGTAAAAAGAATCGTGATAAAAATAGCCTTGTGCCTAACTAGACTAAAATAAAAATTGAACCCACCTCCAAGCAAGAATACTTATAAAAATGGTTTTATGTCACGCTAGACTAAAATGTAACTAAGCATAGAATACAAACATCAATACAATGGCCTTGTGCTACGTCAGGTTAACATTTAGTCCAATAACAAGTATCTTGTAAAAATGCCCTTGTGCGCTACTAGATTCAAATATAGCCGTATAACACATATTTTGATACAATGGCCTTGTGCTACGTCAGGTTAACATTTAGTCCAATAACAAGTATCTTGTAAAAATGCCCTTGTGCGCTACTAGATTCAAATATAGCCATATAACACATATTTTGATACAATGGCCTTGTGCTACGTCAGGTTAACATTTAGTCCAATAACAAGTATCTTGTAAAAATGCCCTTGTGCGCTACTAGATTCAAATATAGCCATATAACACATATTTTGATACAATGGCCTTGTGCTACGTCAGGTTAACATTTAGTCCAATAACAAGTATCTTGTAAAAATGCCCTTGTGCGCTACTAGATTCAAATATAGCCGTATAACACATATTTTGATACAATGGCCTTGTGCTACGTCAGGTTAACATTTAGTCCAATAACAAGTATCTTGTAAAAATGCCCTTGTGCGCTACTAGATTCAAATATAGCCATATAACACATATTTTGATACAATGGCCTTGTGCTACGTCAGGTTAACATTTAGTCCAATAACAAGTATCTTGTAAAAATGCCCTTGTGCGCTACTAGATTCAAATATAGCCGTATAACACATATTTTGATACAATGGCCTTGTGCTACGTCAGGTTAACATTTAGTCCAATAACAAGTATCTTGTAAAAATGCCCTTGTGCGCTACTAGATTCAAATATAGCCGTATAACACATATTTTGATACAATGGCCTTGTGCTACGTCAGGTTAACATTTAGTCCAATAACAAGTATCTTGTAAAAATGCCCTTGTGCGCTACTAGATTCAAATATAGCCATATAACACATATTTTGATACAATGGCCTTGTGCTACGTCAGGTTAACATTTAGTCCAATAACAAGTATCTTGTAAAAATGCCCTTGTGCGCTACTAGATTCAAATATAGCCGTATAACACATATTTTGATACAATGGCCTTGTGCTACATCAGGTTAACATTTAGTCCAATAACAAGTATCAAGTAAAAATGCCCTTGTGCGCTACTAGATTCAAATATAGCCGTATAACACATATTTTGATACAATGGCCTTGTGCTACGTCAGGTTAACATTTAGTCCAATAATGTATATCTTAAAAATGCTCCTTGTGCGCTACTAGATTCAAATATAGCCATATAACACATATTTTGATACAATGGCCTTGTGCTACGTCAGGTTAACATTTAGTCCAATAACAAGTATCTTGTAAAAATGCCCTTTGTGCGCTATTTTAGATTCAAATATATAGCCGTATAACACATATTTTGGATACAATGGCCTTGTGCTACGTCAGGTTAACATTTAGTCCAATAACAATTGTTATCTTGTAAAAATGCCCTGTGCTACTAGATCCAAATATAGCCGTATAACACATATTTTGACATAATGGCCTTTGTGCTACGTCAGGTTAACATTTAGTCCAAATAACAAGTATCTTGTAAAAATGCCCTTGTGCGCTACTTTCAGATTCAAATATAGCCGTATAACACATATTTTGATACAATGTATTTGTTACCAGGTTAACATTTAGTCCAATAACAAGTATCTTGTAAAAATGCCTTGAAAGGTTACTAGATTCAAATAGCCGTATAACACATATTTTGATACAATGCCTTGTGTTACCAGGTTAACATTTAGTCCAATAACAAGTATCTTGTAAAAATGCCTTTGTGCGCTACTAGATTCAAATATGTCGTATAACACATATTTCTGATACAATGGCCTTGTGCTACGTCAGGTTAACATTTAGTCCAATAACAAGTATCTTGTAAAAATGCCCTTGTGCGCTACTAGATTCAAATATAGCCGTATAACACATATTTTGATACAATGGCCTTGTGCTACGTCAGGTTAACATTTAGTCCAATAACAAGTATCTTGTAAAAATGCCCTTGTGCGCTACTAGATCTAAATATAGCCGTATAACACATATTTTGATACAATGGCCTTTGTGCTACGCCAGTTAACATTTAGTCCAATACATTTTGTAAAAAATGTCTTTGTGCGCTACTAGATTCAAATATAGCCGTATAACATATTTTGATACAATGGCCTTGTGCTACGTCAGGTTAACATTTAGTCCAATAACAAGTACTGTAAAATGTCTTTGTGCGCTATCAGATTCAAATATAGCCTATAATTACCATATTTGATACAATGGCCTTGTGCTGTTTTCAGGTTAATATTTAGTCTCAATAACAAGTACTTGTAAAAATGCCCTTGTGCGCTACTAGATTCAAATATAGCCGTATAACACATATTTTACAATGCTTTGTGCTACGTCAGGTTAACATTTAGTCCAATAACAAGTATCTTGTAAAAATGCCCTTGTGCGCTACTAGATTCAACATAGCCATATAACACATATTTTGATACAATGGCCTTGTGCCAGCGTCAGGTTAAACATTTAGTCCAATAACAAGTATCTTGTAAAAATGCCCTTGTGCGCTACTAGATTCAAATATAGCCATATAACACATATTTTGATACAATGGCCTTGTGCTACGTCAGGTTAACATTTAGTCCAATAACAAGTATCTTGTAAAAATGTCTTTTAAGTGCTTACTAGATTCAAATATAAATGATAATTACTTTGATACAATGGCCTTGTGCTACGCCAGGTTAACATTTAGTCCAATAACAAGTATCTTGTAAAAATGCCCTTGTGCGCTACTAGATTCAAATATATCCATATAACACATATTTTGATACAATGGCCTTGTGTCACATTAGACTAAAATATAACAAAAGAATGGTAATTGTTTCGTCATCTACCTGATCAGGTCCTTCAAATATGTTATCTGCTGCTTTCCCCTGTCTCTTTTTCCTGCTATCTGGCCTGTTAATATCAGGTTCTCCAAGCCCTCCTTCCTCATTGCATGTCTCAGGAACTTTAGCTGTGTCTTCCTGATGCTCGGTATTAATTTCCATTTCATTTCCATCCTTTCCAAAACCTCATCATTGCTCAATCCATGATATCTGCAGCATCCTTTTGTAGAACCACATTTCAGCTGATTCAAGTTTTATCATATTTTTTAAATTAGCCTCGCTAACCTATTATAGACTTTTAATCATTCTGTTCTGTCGCAAGAGTTTAGATTTTTTAATAATAGAAAGATTTTTTATATTTGTGAAGATCATAGTCACACATATCAAAAAGCTATTGTGAGAATATTTTTGTTCTACAGTTGGTTATATATTAGACTAGTCTAGCACAAGGCAGAATTATCATTATATTTAAAACTTGTGTGAGCCAAGGCTATTGTTTTAAGAATCTTTTTCCCATGTTATATGACATAGCCTAATGTGACACAAGACCATTGTATAAAAGGTATGTGTTATATGGCTATATTTTAGCCTAGTGAGACACAAGGCCATTTTTATCAAGATATTTTTTATCTGTGATGTGCATTGTGGTGCAGCGGATATCAGCTCAGAACGAGAAATCGGAGAACCGAGTTCGAATTCCAGTTGAATTCATTGCATTCACTTACGCACAAATAACCTTGAGAAAGGTATTAATCCGGCTCTTCCTTCCAGTTATGGGCTAAATAATAGGGCAGATTGGGTTCTATAGCCTTGGCTGGCAACAAGTCTACCGCAGAAAGCAATGGCAACCTACTGTGGGATGATCTTCTGCCCAGTCAGTCATGTCTCTTTCATGACATGATTGCCCAAGCGTGTTGTGTTTCACATATGGCACTTAACTAACTAACTTTTTATCTAACTAAATTTTAACCATTGTATCAAGATTTGTATTCTATGCTTAGTTACAGTTTAGTCTGGTGTGGCACAAGGCAATTTTTATAAAGATTCTTTTTTGGAGGTGAGTTAAATTTTAGCCTCATATGGAACAAGGGTTCACTGGGTATCCCACAGTTTTGGCCTTGTGCCATATCTAAGCTTTGCATAAAAAAATCACCATATGGAAGAAGTGTATTTTATTAAGAATATTTTTCTATAGTTATGTATTTGCCTAATGTTTCAAAATATATCAAGATTAATGTTCTATAGTCAAGTATGTTTTACACTTGTATGGCACAAGACCATTGTAGTAAGATTTTTGTTCTATGGTTAGTTCTATTTCAGTTTAATATGGAAAAAAGGTAATTTTATCAAGAGTCTTGTTCTAGAATTAGTTATATTTTATCCTTGTGTAACAGAACATGGCTATATCATGTTGAATACACAGTCTACGGCTATATCGTGTTAAATGCACCAGTTCCCATCTGATCACCAAAGTTAAGCAACATCGAGCCTGGTCAGTACTTAATAGGTGACCATTTGGGAATACTAGATGCTGTAAACGAAAGGACCAAGAATGGTCCACCAGTTCTCCAGGTTTGGGGATTGGGTGCAGGGCTAACGATCTTGCCCCGTAAAAAACAGTTTGTTACAGAAAGAGCAACAAAAAGTTACTGCCCTATGCACCATTGGGTGTGATGGATAAATTATGATGAACAGAATACTATTGTATCAAAGTACTTGTTTGATAGTTAAATTTTAGCTTTTTAGTCCTAGGTAAGATGATAAACTATATCCGGCAGCAAGGTATGTGATCAGGAGGTTTTGAGAATCATGGAACCACCATGTTCCCAGATACACCCTGACCTGGGGTGGTATCATCTGTTAGGGTCCCAGCTATAGACAAATAGTTAACCCTCAGACTGTGAGAAAAAGAAAAAGTTAGGCTGGGTAAGAGACTTTAGCTTTGAATAGCAACTTGTCTGAAAGAAGGAAATCTCTGATAGAACATCTCCTACACCTACCTTGTGTAGAATAGGGTAGGCTGAACTCTCTAACCATGGTAGGTAATCTTCCTAGTGATGGTGTCTTTTTTTTTTAATCATTTCACCCCAAGCAAGGCAGTTTTACTGCCACTGTTGCACAGGGGGTTATATAGGGGAAAGTGATGAGAAAGAGGGGTTGGTTATAGGGGGTATTAGGAGGTGAGTAATAGAATACCAGTGTTGTGGGGGTGGAGTGAATGGAGAAAAGAGTTTGAGAGAAAGGATGCAAGTTAGTGATATAAGAGATGACAATTGACCTTACATTCAAATTCCTAGAGATTGCAGCTGTCGAGGAAGCAAGTATATGGAAATGAATTCCACAGGCAGGAAGTGTGAGAAAAGAAGTTGTTAGTCTTGATAAAAACATAGAGTTTCCAGTCTCCTAAACTGGTTGATGTCAGTAAGGGCATACAGCTGTAAAACTTGCTCCAATATTTCATGATTGTTCAATTACGAGGTCTGTCCAACCCATGCTAGCATGCAGATGGATTTTAAACAATGATGATGATAATGATGGTGGTAGTGGTGATAATGATGATGATGTGATGTGACAAAAGGCCTTTGTGGTTCGTTATCCTCCCTTGTTCAGTTTTTTCTTCATATTATACAAGGTCGTTTTATAAGGATTCTTTAAATTTTGGTTTTGTTTTTGTTTTTTATTTCTGTAAGCTCTTACCCAGAAATATGGAGAATTTCAAACCCGCCATAATACAGACTTTTACCATTTTCCTTTGTGATCAGCATCAATTGTGAACCAACATGAAAACTTCAAAGAAGATGCTGGAATCTAAGATCTATGGCAATTAATTTTTAATGGTAAAATTCACAGAAGTTTCAGTAGCACTATACATGTGTGCGTGTGCATGTGTGTATATACACAGAGATGTAAATATACTGCATACATATACACATATATAGCGAGCTGTAAAATATTCAAAATGCCTGAAAAAATCTACTTTTATTATCAAAGTTAGTATTTTTGTAACATAATATAATAAAACACATACAAATTTGTAGACTATCCTTCGTTGGAATGTCATTAGATGAATTACAAACTTCAGTCTACAATTCAATTTTATGAAAATGACAAAATATTGATTTTATAATGTTGCCAAAATATTCACACCTAGTTCACAGAGTACAGTCGGTACTTTGTAGCAACTCCTTTTACCAGAACAACAGTTCCCAAGTACTTTGGATAGCCAGTGACCGGTTTGGTGCAATATTGTCTGGACAGTTTGATACCATTCTTCTTTGTGATGAGGTTCCAGCTGAATTAGGTATGTTAGTGACTATGGAAAGCAATTTTCAGATCCCTGCAGAGATTTCTTGTATGATTTACAATCTGAACTCTGACTTGGCCAGTCTAAAATTTACACTTTTTTTCTTCTGAAATAATTCTTGAATTCATGAAAGATTCATGCTTCCTATATGGCAGTAAATTCTTAACAATCACCTCGCAGATGTAAAAATGACTTGAAGCAACAGAAATGTAGTTATTCAGCAGTCGGCAGTGTGCTGTGGCATTGGCCGTACGAACAACGAACAATCAGCAAAAGTTAATAGCAACTGTGAGATCAGGTAAGCAAAGAAAAAAATGGAAAACAAAGAAAAACAAATAGAGTAAGAAGAGAGAAACGACATACACTGTAGTGAAAGCATGAAGCATACCACCATTTTGCATCAACTTACCGACCTCGAGACACCAACCAACACAAACGGACATTCCTGCCGATCTAGTCAATGAACCTAATTTATGTGACATCTTTTGTTTTTTTTTTATAAATTCATACAAAATCAAAACAAAATGGTTTTAATAAATTGAGAATGGTAAAAAAATAAGAATAAAATACTTTTATTCTATTTTGGAATTTTATTTTTTTGAATTAATACAAAACTTCTAAAACTGAGTTCAGCCGACGTTCAATTAGCTGGCTGACCACATATGCTCATCTGACTCACGTCCAATCACATTGGCAGGTGGTTGACAATATTTTTTGAAACTTAGCAAATTTTTTCAACTTTACCCAATTGTGGTCACGGTTTTCTTTGAAACTTAACAAATTTCTTACACTTTGCCTGATTGCCACGGAGCCGGCTGCTGTTTTAGAAAATAAAAACAAAAGGGGCACTTATACTTAAAAACTGAAAGAAAGAATTATAATTCATAGAATATTATGATGAGAAAAGAGTGCTTGGAAAATATGACACTTACAGGATATATTGAAGGCAAGATGGACAGAAGACAGCTGAGTGTTTAGGATTTCATTTCTGAAATGAGTAATTGTCAATATCTTTGTATTATTTCAAACTATTGTTCTCATCTTGGTTGATATAGATTTTATTATTATAGACATAATCCTCGGATAAAAACTCAGAATTGTAAATCAGAGAGCCCAGTCCCAATTCCAATCAGGTTTGTTGTATTCACTGATGTGCTGGTAATAGATATTGGCTTGGAATTGGTAAGCTGAGTTGCAATTCTGATCGATAATTTCATCATATTCACATACATGCAAATACCCTTGGGAAACATATGAATCCACCTCTTCTCCCACCAGCTATGGGTTAATCAATAGGACTTATATCAGTAAATCTTTACTATCTCTAAGAATTTCTTACAATCTAATAATATTTTATGATTTTAAATAACCTACAAAAGGTAGATAAGCACTAAAAAACAAATCAATAAAAAAAAACAATCTTTGTCTATATTTCTGAGATGAGGTAATATTTACAGTATTCAGACTATTGTCCTCATCTTTATTGCCATTTGTATGATGTTTCAGTCATTGTACGCTTCGGCCTTCTTCAGGTGCTAGAAATTTCAAACCGAACCATTTATTACAATCACTGGCGTATAGCATTCTAATTCCTTGCCTATAACCTCTTCTGGTAGTCATGAGTTATCTCCCTCTAACCCTGTAAGTTACTTGTTCACTCATGCTCTAGTCAGGTATTGAATCACGACTCTTTGGGTCAAGTCACAGGAACTAAAAATAAAACAGGTAAAAAGAATTTAAATAACTGGGAAGTGTTCTGACATAGGATTGAAAGTACAACACTGAGATCCAAAGACACATTTGTATGGCCAAGGATGCATTTTGAAAACTAACCAGATTACTGAGAGACAGGAAGTTCTCATTAGAAACAAAGAAAAGAATTTTATGTGATACGTGTTCTTCTATATGGCAGCAAATGTTGAACAATTTCTTCAAGAATGAAAAAGAGGCTTGAAGCAACAGAAATGTGTTTCTACAGAAGGATGCTGAGGATACCATGGACCAAGCATGTGAGCAATGACAAGATGCTGGATAGGATGCAAATGAGAAGAAAACTCATACTTAGCATTAGGAAGAGACAGTTTAGGTTTCTGGGATATATAATGAGGAAGGAAGGTTTAGAGAATCTAATACTCACAAGATGGTAGAGAGAAAGAGAGACAGAAAAGGCAGTGCAAGTCATATTTGATGGGCCTGAGAAAATGGATAGTGGAGTAGGGTTTGGGGGCAAAACCAAGAGGGAAAGTGTTAAGAGCGACAAGGAACAGGGGCAAGTGGAAATCCATGATCTACGTCCTGAATGGACATAGCACATAAAAAAGAAGAAGAAGTAATTGTGAGTTCACTCCTTGGGCTGGGTAATACAAATTTAGACTGAGTGGAAACAGGGAAAGAAACAACTGAGCAGTAATAAATAAGGGGTGCGAGACAACTCAACACCGTTGACTGAGTGTCAAGGCAGCTCAGAACCATGATAACTCATCACCAAAAAACATAACTTTTTATGACCGAATAAAATTAATTTTTTAAAGCATTAAAGCCTTAATTAATGAATATTTTTCCTCAAATATGGCATTTGAAAAAGCATTATGTAAAATATGAACCACTTTTTGTTCATAATTATTTTTTATAAAGTAAATCATAAAGTCCTGAGTTGTCCCGGTGATCAAGTGGTGGTGTTCAGGTGGCAGTGTTTAGTTGTCCCTTCCTGGAAAATAAGAATTAGATATGATATCCTTAGACATGGACAGTGGAGCAGGAACAATCTAATATCATACATTACATAAAGCGTTCAGTTTGAAATTCTCTTATGGTTACACAGATCACTATACACCTGAAGAAGGCCCGAAGGCACATTGGATGAAATGTGATAATAACAGCAAAGATGAAAATATTAGTCTGAATGTAAATAATAATAACTTTCATTGTTCTATGTCTAAATTTGCATAACTGTGAAACCATTGCTCAAAAAGGCCTAATACATACACGTACACATGCACACATACATGCATACATAGATAGAGAGATTTTCTCTGGTCCCAAATTAGAGCCTGTGGTAATGTATATAAAATAGACCAAACCCGGATATAAGATAACTTTTATTTGGTCCTGGCAACTCTCTTATATCAGGGTTACATTGATATATATAAATATATACTCACACATCCATATATACATACATACATAAGCACATTAATGTATATTTTGTTGAATATGACGGACACGGAAAATTTGATTAATTTTTTTATTTAGTCTTTCCAACATTATACGTTTTTCATTTGATAGAAGTAAGGGTGTACAAAAATTGTCCGCATTATCTATTGTCCCACATGCGCACACACACACACACACACACACACACACACACATATATATATATACAGATATTTAAATATTTTCATTTGGAATTAAGCCAATTGCACAAACTTGGCTTCATCTTTTTGGTATTTTATATTAACTGATTTTCCAATGTTTTCTTCAAACGTATAACAGTAACTTTTGGAATGCAAAACTGGAAGTTTAAAATAAGAGCAGACCTGGTCAAGAATTGTAAACATTTTCATCTGTGTTTGTATGATCATAGAATATATTTTCTGATGTGTTTACATTCAGTCATTATTTCGGATCTTTCATTTAGCAACCTTTCTTGTTCTGGAAATGATACTATGGCTAACTTCTCTTGGCAAAATCTGCAAAACATCACTACTATTGCAAGGTTTGGCCTTTTTCAATATGTTTCTAGTTGCATAAGGCTCATTGCCATATTTTTCTTTTAATTTTTGTGTGATTGGCTAGTTTAGTACAGTTTTTAAGGCTTGAATGTAGACTTGCAATTATACTAAAGTTTTTAAAATTTTCTTCACTACATCAGTATATTTACATCTGTTCATCTGTCCTTTGTACTTCTGCTCATTGCTGTAGCTGATGCTAAAAAAACAACGGGCACAGAGAAAATTGCCCGGATTTATTAGTTGACAATGTGATGACATCATCAGTGTCATCCGTTTCTAGAAACTGTGATTTTTGCGAATTTTTTGGTTATTCCAATGGAAATTAGGCACAGAACATGAACTAAAGCAGGAAATCAGGTTTGGACTTTCTGAGTATAACCAGTCTTTTCTCCCAAAATTAATAAATAAATAAACAAACAGATTTTTACTGCATTCATTCAGATGTTTTCTGTGTTTTTCTTTCTTTCTTTCTTTCTTTCTTTCTTTCTTTCTTTCTTCATGAATTGTTTAGTTTGATTTCTGACAAAGACATTTTTCCTCGCCCAGATTTTCACTATGATTGCACGGATTGGCCTGGACCTGTGCACGGTAAGCCCAGTAGTCAGATACGGCCATGCTTCTGCTTCACAAATAACTCCTTCTGTTTTACAAACTCTGTCAAGTGAGCATATATTTTTGTCTCTTCAGTTACATTTTTCATAAATGATATTATGCTGCATGTTGTTTTTTAAATTCTTGGCAATTTTGCTTCTTTATGTAATTTTCTAAATTATGAATATATATATATATATATAATTCTCTTTTTGACAATTCTGGATGGAGTGAATTTTAGAATATTCTCTGTAGAAAATAAAACAAAATGTCATCTTACGAGATTCTTCAAAATTGGTTTGAATTCTGAAACATTCTCTGAGCAAAAAGACCTGTTTTGAAAGAGAATTGTCCCTTTGATAAAATGTAATATACAATGATATATTTTGATGTCAAGCAAATGCCTCATTACTCACTGCCTTGGGGAGATATTTCAGAGAAAAAAAAACGGAAAGAAATATCCATTTGGAGGCAGCAGTAAAAATTTTAAAGAATTCATGCAGCCCTGGGTGAAAGAACCTTATCAGGTGAATTTAAAGTAGACTGAATTCAGCCGAGCATATCCAATGTATATATCGGATAATGGAAAACTCGAGCTATTTGCTAATCAATCAGATACTACATGCTTGTGGGCTTCTTCATTGTTACAACATTTTTTTCATTATTTCTTGCATGTAGATTTAGTGTATCTCCTTAGATAGATCAAGTTCTTAACTGGAAATGTCAGGAACCCTTCATAATGTCTTGCCTCGGTTGTATCTAATGTATTAGTGCTGTCTCCCATCTTTACTGTTCATTGTGGCCAGGTTTTCTATTTTTTCTTTCATTTTATCTTCATATTTCTCCATACTGAATCTAATTTTAACTTAAGTTTCCAGTTTTTGCTAATCACAATTTTTCCATGGTCACCCATTTCACCTTGAAACCAAACTTACTTTACCTATTCTGATAATTGCTTTCCAGTTTCAAATGTATGGACTGGGACTTATTCTTTTTGGAGAAAAATCCACCCAAGACATCCTTATTTGAACCAACCTTTTTATCAAATATTCGCAAAATTCCCTCCTACCTGTTTTATTTAGATTAATGTTTCTCAACCTTCTTTTATTTCAGCGTGCACTTGAACAATAAGTAAAACTCTGGCATGCGCTTTAAATTTTATTAAGGAAAAATTAGTCATGAAATTAAAAAATGGGAAAATAATAAAGATGTCTAAAATATTTATTTATTTTTGAGACATTACATTGTATATTTAAGTGTGTTTGTGTGTTGTGGTGTAGTGGATATCAGCTTGAAATGAGAAACCAGAGAGCCAAGTTCAAATTCCACTTGAATTCATTGCATTCACATATGCGCAAATACACTTGGAAAGGTATTAATACTTCTTTTCTCCCTCCAGCTATGGGTTAAATAGCTGAACAGATTGACTTCTATAGTCTTGGTTGGCAATCAGTCTACTGCAGAAAGTAATGGCAACCTAGTATGGGAAAATTTTCTGGCCAGTCAATCATGTCTCTTTCAATACATGATCTCCCAATCGTGTATCATGTGTTACACTTAATTGACTGACTGTATGAAACCAGTGGTTGATGAATTTTGGTAATTTTTTTGAATGTTAGACATTATACTAGGAAGGCAAAAGGGAAAGGATAATCAATTCCTTCTCAGAGACTAAGGAAATTAGAATTCATTTGGAAATATCAAATAACAAAGATTTGACTTAGAATTGGTAGCCGTGAGCTTGGTATCTGCAGCTTTTTAAAAATAAAGATTTTAAAATATAAAAATAATTCATAAATTACTCTTCTGTTAACTTGGAGTACACATGGTTACCTCTCAGGGTGAATTAGTGTGCCTAGGCCTACCAGTTGAGAATTGCTGATTTGGACTGTGAGCTTTCTATCATAGTGGCATTTCCTTTTAATACTTCATAAAAAGAGTGATCAAATAAGATGAAATTTTCTCAAAAAAAAACAAAACAAAAAAAACTTCTAGCACATAAGATGAAATTATCTAAAAAAAACAAAAAAAACTCCCAGCACATTTATTTGAAATATTTGAGCTCTTCTTCATTTATTTAAGTACCATATGTGATACACGCTTGGGCAATAATGTCTTGAAATTGACTGACTAAGCAAAAGATTTTCCTGCAGTAGATTGCCTGTACTTTCTGTAGTAGACTGTTTGCCAACCAACAGTATATAACCCAATCTGTCCTGCTATTTAACCCATAGTTGGAGGGAGAAGTGCTGGATTAATAACTTTCTCAAGGATATTTGTATGTAAGTGAATGCAATGAATTCAACTGGAATTTGAACTCCATTCTCTGATTTCTCATTCCAAGCTAATATCCACTGCACCATAATGCACATCTTCATGAGAGGCATTATGACCACTTTTTTTTACACATGCACAAAAGCTGGAAAAGGGTCACTGCTGCTAATAGAAGTTTTGGCATGTGTGCATCTGGCAAAACCAGGTAGAGTGTGTGGTGCATTATCAAGCACTCTTAGTAGAGACACTTTAAACCCATAGTGTAGAATGAAGCAAAGAATTTTTATCCTAATATATAATATTTCCCTTTAGACACTTCTCTAAAAGAGAAGATTTGTGGTAGTGTCTTCAATATTGCTCTCTGATTGGATGAGCTCTCATGAGAAGCTAGGGGCTGAGAGTCAAAAGTTTGGCATTCTGCAGTCAATATATTTCTTTCTTTTTCTCTCTTTCTCTCTCTATGCAGCATATTTTATCATGATGTAGGTGATTATGTCCTTCCACTACTTCCTCTGTTCTATTGCTCTTTTTAACATAAAAAAATTTTGTCTATACTTCTGGGATGAGATAATATTTAGATCATTTACATTGTTCGGAGTGTTGTCTTCATCTTTATTACCAAGTTTATGATGTTTCAACCGTTGTACACTCCAGCCTTTTTCAGGTGCTAGAAATTTTGAACCAAACCCTTTATTTTGATGACTGGGGTAGATTGTTATCATTCCATGTGTGATGTCACTTCCAGATACCATGTAGTTATATACCTTTTATTATTTGTTAACCACTACTGTAGCCAAGTGTGGAACTCACAACTCTTTGGGTTAAGTCAACTGAACTAACCAATAATTATATCCACTGGGTCTAGTGTCCTTGGACATCAGTGTATGAATTTTTGGGACTTATAAACTTAATGTCTCAGTTATCATTTTTTTACCAGAGCTCATATTGCAAACTTTGAAGCTAATAATTTTCTCTAGCACTCTTTATTGCTGGTTCCCATATTGTATTCATTTCTAAAAAATCAATACAATTTATCTGAAAGTTATCAGGTATGACATCTTCAGCTTTTTGTTATCTCTGTCTACAGCAGATTCTGCACTAACATCAGTTCTCTCCAAAGATATTCTTTTTAAATTGTTGTATTTATTTTTTCAGTGACCATATTTTGTTGAAATTATTTCTTGATCACTGCTGTCACATCAGTCAAGGGCCACTGATTTGCTTCTCTGTTCTCAAGGTGAAGATCTAAAAGTACCCCACACTTGTCAGGATGTGTTTGGTTTGTCAATTCCATATCAGTTTCATCAGCCTATACTTTCTTTTCTGCTTAGGGCAACATCAAAATGGGTGTCTTAACCTCAACACCAGAATTGGAAAGATTTATATACATGAAAGTTTAAAGAAAGCTTTCCACTTCCATAAAATGTAGTTACTCATGCCAGTTATCAACCTCAAATTTAAACTATCAAAATGAGTTTTTATACTGTAGATCTTCCTACTTCAAGACAGACTGCCTTCACAACAGCAAAGAAGCTGTACCTATCCCCTATTTTCACCAGTAAGCAGCAGTTGCTTGAAATCAGTTACCTTCTTTGAGATAAACTGCTCTCCAAGGCTAATGAATTCCATTTCAGTCAATTAGAAGATTATCCCGCAGTAGGTTGCCATTTCTTTCTGCAGTAGACTGGTTGCCAGCCAAGGCTATAGAACCCAATCTGTCCTGTTATTTAACCCATAACTGGAAGGAAGATATGGATTAATACCTTTCCCAAGAGTATTTGCGCATAAGTGAATGCAATGAATTCAACTGCAATTCGAACTCAGCTCCCCGAATTCTTGTTCCGAGCCGATATCCACTGCACCACAATGCACATCCTAATTCCATTTACCTGATTTAAATATTGATCAGGCTTGAAAATGCTTAACTCTGCTGATCAAATGTGAATCAATATTTTCAATGTGATATAGCTAGATAATTCTTTGAAGCAAACAAGGTATGTGTTGGGGCAGGATGTTTTTCCTGCCTGAATCCATCCTGCATATATAAAAATCAACCATTAGTCTGTGCATGGAATACTACTGCCATATATGGTCAGGCACCCCTGCTGTTCATCTCAGTGTTCTTGACAGGCTCCAAAGGAGAATCAGTAATGTGATAGGTACCGACTTGGCGGCTCGACTACAGCCACTTCCCCACCGACGAGATGTGGCTTCCCTTTGCCTGTTCTATAAATACTTTCATGGCTTCTGCTCCAACAAACTTAAGTCACTGGTGCCTCCTCAACAGGTGTTTACTCGTGCAACCAGATTGGCAACTGGGTCCCACCCATTCTCAGTTAGATTAACCAAATGTAGACGACAATTCTACTCCTGCATCTTCTTCTCTCGCACTTCCTGCCCGTGGAACTCGCTTCCATATTCTTGCTTTCCTGATGGCTACAACCTCCAGGAATTTAAATGCAATGTCAATACTCATCTATTAACCACTTGACTCTAGTTCTTTCACCACCCCGTATATCCTTTCCTTTCTCTCCACCTTTGCAACTGTCATCACACCTGTATTCCCATCCTTCTCTTGCTCCTTTCTAACTTCCTCCTCACTCTCTTCTACTTAATCTTTTTACTCTTATGTAGCCCCCTGTACATCAGTGGCATTACTAGCTGGCTCGGGGTGATATGATTAAAAAAAAAAAAACGGTAATGATGGCACCAGATACAAATTTGTTCTGGGATAATTATGCCGGTGATAATTTTTTCAACTTATAAAATAAGAGTATGACTTTAACTTATTAATACTAACCATTTCATTTTGGGGACAGTGAGAATTATGCTATAGTTAGAAATCAATAATTAATAACAAATTTTTATAAAACTATAAGGCTGGTGAATGTTTACAGGGGTTTGAAATGGTATATTTGGGAGGGGGAGGAATAGATTTAAATGTAATATCTTTAAAAAGTTTTAATTAAGTTTATCCATTACAGGAAGTCATGAATTTAAAGTTATTAAAGAAATATATATATATAGATATATATACATATATATATACACACATACCAGCCTCTACCATTTGATATTTGATACCCCGTCTATCTCTTGTCTCTACACCATGTAACCTCCACACTACCAGCTCTGTCCTGTTCTACTTCCCTTTAAAAGATCCCACTTCTCTGACCTTAAGGGAACTTTAAATTCTTGACCTTTGTTAACCTGGCCCCTTCCCTCTTTACCCCAGAGCCTTGCCATTTGGAACAAAACAATGTATCTGTTTCAACATGGGATCTCTGTTAGAATTTTGAAAATTTTCTCTAATTTATATATATATATAAGTTTTCTTTTTGTTTCTATTCTATGTCTTTTTGCCCTCTGTAACTGAGATGAAAGAATTGCTTATTCAAAGTAGTTAAGGCTTTGCTCATAGTTTAATAGATTTAGACGATAAATTAATATTTAATCAGTTTACACTCGCCAAGGTATCTATTGATCTTCTTTTTCTGTGTGCCATATCTCTTTAGGACATTAGCAATCAACAATTTCCTATCTTTTGTAGCTTTTAACAAATTTTGCATTTTTGTTATTTCTCCTAAACCTTGTTCTGCCATCCATTTACTCAAGCTCACTAAGTAAGTAATTCATTGTTTTCCTCTGTGCATTTTATCTTCAATTTATCTTGCAAGCATTTCTGTTGCTTCAAGACTCTTCTTCATTTGTGAGGAGATTATTTTAGCATATCAACTGAACTCATTTTCTCTCTGATGCAAGCTGTTTACTAACAGTATAGGTTCTTTATTATTATGCTAATGACCCTTCCAATATCTAATTTTCATGTTGGGCTGTTCCAAACAGGCATTCTGTCTTTTTTTTAATTACCTTCTATTACTTTCTGTAGGAGTTCTTGTAGTTTACTTTCTGTATCTGTTATCAAAACCGTGTCATCTTAAGTTAAGATTGTGGCCACCAATAATGAATCCTGTTAGCACTTCTCCCAGAATCAGTTAGTTAAGTGCCATATCTGTTACACACTTTGGGTGATCATATCTTGAAAGAGACATGACTGACTGGGCAGAAGATTATCCCGCAGTAGGTTGCCATTGCTTTCTGTGGTAGACTGGTTGCCAGCCAAGGCTATCAAACCTAATCTCTCCTATTATTTAATCTATAATTGAAGGGAAGAGATGGATTAATACCTTTCCCAAGGGTATTTGTGTGTAAGCGAGTGCAAGGAATTCAACTGGAATTTGAACTTGGCTTCCCGATTTGTCATTCTGAACCGATATCCATTGCACCACAGTGCACGTCCATTATGCTAATGACCCTTCCAATTTTTAATTTTTATGTTGGGCTGTTCTGAATAGGCATTCTGTCATTTTGTAATAACTGTTTAGTCCTCCTAATTTCCTCCTATTACCTTCTGTCGGACTTTTTGTAATTTCCTTTCTTTATCTGCTATCAATACTGTGTTATCTTAAGTTAAGATTGTGGCTACTAATAATGAATCCTGTTAGGACTACTCCTGTAGGGATTAAATAAAAATATCAAATAAAATAAAAAGCACTAAATAAAATAGAAATATAAAATAAAATAAAAACTAGAAAATAAAATAAAAATACAAAATAAAATAAAAGTACAAAATAAAATAAACATTAAAATCTCCCAGGAGTCCTCTGACAGAAAAGACAATTGACATATGTGCAAAAAGAGAGGCCTCCTGGTGCCAAAAATAAACTTGAGCTCTTTCTCTGTTGGACTTTGGATGGTACAGATGTGCCAAACTGTTCGGGAAGGAATTTCCCCAACAAGAGGTCATTGGAACCAAAAATAAAATCAGTGTCCAAACTGTCCCTCTAGTGTCTCTGTATCTTTCCTTTTCTCTTTGCCTATTTATTTCAGCGGCGAAAGCCATTCAACAAGTTTTGGATGTTTAGGTTTAAGAATCAACCCAGCAATAATAGCCATAACATTCCATACTCCCAGAATCAATTTACTGCATAATTTGAATAAGTCCAATGGGAACATACATCTTCATCTTGCACCACTTTCTATTTTTGAAAAATTACTCAGATCATTTTCTGCATATGGGAAATCTGATGCCAGTATACATCCTTGATTATTCTAATATCCTTCCCAAATATATAAAGACTAGCAGTATAGCCCGGCGTTGCTTGGGTATAATGAAAGCTTTAAAACTAATCCATGGTCCTGGAGCTCAGACTCTTTGGACATTGGCATGAAAGACTAAAAAGTAAGAGTTGTTTCTAGTTAAAGCAAAACTGTAAACTGAAAAAAAACCGAATGGATGTAAGTCAAATTTTGATTTCCTGGTATCGATATCAAATAAGTTTTTTCATCGTAAACTGAATTATGTATATATATATATATATATATTATCAATCTTCTGCACTATTGTAAGTACTGCCACCTTGAAACTTCTGAATATCATTTCTTATGTCTTTGTCTATGAGTGTATCAAATTTGATTAAAATTGAACCACTCCTTTTATAACCCGATTTTTTCGATTATCAACTTTTGATATTTATCGGGGCTACCTTGACACAAAACCTAGCTAACAACACTTGCAGATGCTTATAGTACAACTGTGTAAATTTTCAAGAGAATCGGTTCAGTCATTTTTGAGTCTATAGGTAATGGACACACACACACAAAGTTCCATTTATAAATAAGTTTAGATTAGTAAGCAGTTCCAACAGTTCCTTGTGATTTATTTTATCAAACACTTTTGTGCAATATATTTGCAGGGTCTGATCAGGTGGATGACGGAAACGGGGTTGTGAGGTGTAACAGGAGAAAACATACTAAGAGCCACAAGGGATAGGGAGACGTGGGGAACCATGATCGCCTACATCCTGAAGGAACAGGGCACATAGAAGAAGAAGATAAAACAGGTACAGGTTCTTATGTGATTGTATTGCTCTTTCTCATATCATTCTGAGCATTCATGCCAAATAAGTGCCATACCAGGAGGGGAAGCTGAAGTAAATAATTTATTTGTTAGCACTTGTATTTAGTATACAAGAGTAACATTAGTAACATTAGTAGTTACAAAAAATTCCTTCACTGAAAAATTCAGACTAAACTTCAGCAAACTCTTGTTGAAATCTAAATTTAAGAAAAAAGTACTGAACTGTTATGAGATATCTGTCCTCCTCTATGGATGCAAATGCTGGACAATCTTCTTAAAGATGAAGGAGAGATTTGAAGTAACAGAAATATGGTTCTACAGAAGGATGCTGAGGATACTATTGACTGAATATGTGACAAATGCCAAGGTATTGGAGAGGATGGAAATGAAAAAGAAACTTATATTTAACATCAGGAAGTGACAGCTGAAGTTTCTGAGACGTATATTGAGTAAGGAGGGCTTAGAGAATCTAATACGGGACAGATAGAATGAAAGAGAGACAGGGGAAACAACCTGGTATATACTTGATAGGCTTGAGCAAGTGGGTGGCTGAGCAGGGTTTGGGAGAGATACCAAGAGAGAAAGCGTTAAGAGCTACAAAGGAGAGGGGTAAGTAGAGACCCATGATTGCCTACAGCCTGAAGAGAGACAGCTCATAAAGAAGAAGAATGTGAAGATCGTACTTGTAACCTTCTCTTTAGCGTAACAGGACCAGAGATGCACCATATTTCATGTTACTACTTCAGAAAATGATGTATTCATCATAACACCAATTAATTATGATCAACAAAATTAAGCTTATGGCCTATCACGTTGAATACACCAGTTCTCGCTCGATCACCGAAGTTAAGCAACATTGAGCCTGGTCAGTACTTAGATGGGTAACCACTTGGTGTTGTAAGTGTTTATGGACAGATGTGCGTTGTGGTGCTGTGGATATCGACTCTGAAAGAGAAATTGGTGAGCTGTGTTTGAATTCCAGTTGAATACCCTGCATTCACTTAAGCACTGTTACCCTTGGGAAAGGTATTAATCCATTCCTTCCCTCCCTTAAAACAAATCCCAATGAATCTTGCAAACAAAAAACAAATAAACTAAATAAAACAAATAAAAAACGATTTTCAGTATTAAATGACCTAATGAAGGTTGATATGCTGGTTAAATAAATCAACCAACCAATTAACCAAAATTAAGCAAAGTCAATTCCAAGATGACTGACTGCTTGGAAATACCTAGTATTGTAAACTGACAGGTGGCACAAAGTTTATCAACTAGAAATTGGAAATTGAAAATCAAAAAAGTAGATGTGTTATATTTGCTTATGTACAGTTACCCCTGGGAAAGTTATTAATTCCCCTCTTCTACCTGCAGCTATGGGTTAATTAGTAAATCTTGTCTTAGGAAAAATTATTAGAATCTTAAAAAAAGTTCTTATAATCTAAAAATATTTTCTGACTTTAAATAACCTGCAAAGGGTTCACAATAAAAATACAATAAATCATTTATCATTCATTATCTATGCAAATAATGTAGAACTTAAATGAAGAATTTTATTCTCAACTTGGATGCTCCAATACATGAATAAACAAACCTAACTCTCTACAGACAATTTCAGCCATTAATATAACTGAGTAAAAATAAACCTCTTCAGTCTCATCTTTGATTTGACAGAACTGACAACTTGCACGTTCCAATGCCAATAGCTTTACACTATTTACCTTGTTCGGACTATTGTCTTCATTTTTATTGCCATGTTTATGATGTTTTGGCCATTCAACACTCTAGCTTCTTCAGGTGCTAGGAATTTCAAATTAAACCATTTATTATGATCACTGGGGTATATCATTCTCATTCCATGGCAGCCATGTAGTTATCTCCCTTTAACTTAACTCGATAAATTATTTGTTCACCACTGCTGTAGCCTGGTACTGAACTCACAACATTTTGGGTCAAGTCACTGGAACTAACCAACAGTTATATCCACTGGGTCAAGTGTCCTCATGGCCCAGTGGATATAGACATTGGTTAAAAGGTTAATAGTGTAAATGCTACCTCATCTCAGAAGTATAAACATATGCCAATAGCTAATTATTAATTAATATGACCAATAATGACCATAGTAGGCTACCATAAATATCGCATCTAATAAGAAGAAATAACCTATGTTATAGCACTTATCACAAATAACCTATGTTATAGCACTTATCACAAATAACCTATGTTATAGCACTTATCACAAATAACCTATGTTATAGCACTTATCACAAATAACCTATGTTATAGCACTTATTACAAATAACCTATGTTATAGCACTTATCACAAATAACCTATGTTATAGCACTTATCACAAATAACCTATGTTATAGCACTTATTACAAATAACCTATGTTATAGCACTTATCACAAATAACCTATGTTATAGCACTTATCACAAATAACCTATGTTATAGCACTTATTACAAATAACCTATGTTATAGCACTTATCACAAATAACCTATGTTATAGCACTTATCACAAATAACCTATGTTATAGCACTTATTACAAATAACCTATGTTATAGCACTTATTACAAATAACCTATGTTATAGCACTTATCACAAATAACCTATGTTATAGCACTTATCACAAATAACCTATGTTATAGCACTTATCACAAATAACCTATGTTATAGCACTTATCACAAATAACCTATGTTATAGCACTTATCACAAATAACCTATGTTATAGCACTTATCACAAATAACCTGTTGCAGCCAAAATAAATATATGTAGTGATTCATAAATAAGAAGCAGGAGCTGTATCCCTTGTTTTGTTAGATTATAGTAAAAGAAAGGAAAGTAGATTTCCTATAATGTGTTCGAAAAACAATTCTGAAGAAAATACAAAGTCTCTTTTTCTCTATCAACTGTTGGGCCAGAAACATATGTTTTCTTAAATGAGCTTACAGGAAAGATGTGCTTTTTATACAAATAAACCTAAAACCATTTCTTTATTTGCACTAATACATAAAAATCAATATATACATATATAGGAATCACTCACATACAAAGATATCAAATTACATCAAACTTTATAAAAATACAAAAATAAATGAGACACAACAGCAGTAAAACAAAATCTTTGACGAGTGAAGACATTACAATAATGCATTCATAAAATTTCAAAGTCAGCATGATTGACATAACATTGCTTAGATAAGTGACAAATATATATATATAATGTTCTGTGAATAATATGAATCTAATTTGTAAACAATTATATTTTTCACTAAAAATCAAGTGTTTAATAAATATGTTTTATCTTGTTGCATGTACACCAAGAACTGTTTATACTTTATTCCATGTTTTCAATATTAGTTTAATGTGGACAGATGATGTAATCCCAGATAAAAATAACAAACCAAGAACAAGGCCTCATTTAATTTACATGACCCAGAACACATCTTTATGGCAATACTTTGTTTTTTGTGAATGAATTATCATAGCAGAACATTGTCATATTTTATTCTTTCCCTCTCTCTTACTCACTCTCTCTCTCTTTCTCTCATTATATTAGAGTAATATTAATGCTATATTAGAGTAATATGAATGCTATATTAAAGTAATATTAATGCTATATTAAGTAATATTGATGCTACATTAGAGTAATGCAGATGCTATATTAGTTTAATATTAATGCTATATTAAAGTAATACTGATGTTAGAGTAATATTAATGCTACATTAGAGTAATATTGATGCTTTATTAAAGTAATATTAAAGCTACATTAGAGTAATATTGATACTATATTAGAGTAATATTAATGCTATATGAGAGTAATATGAATGCTATATTAAAGTAATATTAATGCAATATTAAGTAATATTGATGTTACATTAGAGTAATGCAGATGCTATATTAGTTTAATATTAATGCTATATTAAAGTAATACTGATGTTAGAGTAATATTAATGCTACATTAGAGTAATATTGATGCTTTATTAAAGTAATATTAAAGCTATATTAGAGTAATATTGATACTATATTAGAGTAATATTAATGCTTTATTAGTGTAATATTGATGTTATAATCAGTGGTCTGGTATGTGGTCTGAGCCTGACTGTGGGCTCTTGGCATTGTTTTGTGACCCTTGCTATCTCATCAATATTTTTTTCTCCCTATAATTATGTACATTACAAGTTAAACTAAGCACAACTGGTTATTAAATGATGACAAACATTTGTGGACTCTGGTGTCATTCTGGGTTCTTTTATTGTTTTTTCCAAATCCATGAATTTGTTTTGCTCATGCTAAGTCCAACAGAGGATGGAAAGTGTGATCATGAAGTCCAAAGGCATATTGGCATAGCCAAGGATACATTCCAAATGCCAAGTAGAGTATTGAGAAACAGGAAAACTTTGTTAGAAACAAAGAAGATCGTACTGGTTTGTTATGCAATGCCTGTCCTTCAATATAGCAATGAATGCTGGACAATCTCAAAGATGAAGGAAAGACATGAAGCAACCAAAATGGGTTTTTAAAGAATGATTCTGACAATACCTTGCACTAAACATATTAGCAAAAATGAGGTTTTGAAGAGAATAGAAAGGAAACAGAAATGGATACTTAATATCAGCAAAAATCAGCTGAAATTTCTGGGATAAGTAATGAGGAAGGAGGGCTTGGAGAATCTGATGCTCATAGGACAGATAGAAGGAAAGATAGACAGGGGAAAGCAATGCAAGACATACTTGATGGGCTTGAGCAAAGGAATGGCAGAGCAGAGATTAAGAGAAATAATAAAAGCAAAATATTAAGAGCTACTAGGAACAGGGAAATGGGATTGCCTATGTCCTAAAGAGACAAGAGGCATAGAAGAAAAAGTAAAAAAAAAACGCTATATAAAATTCTATATTTTTTTTCCATAATTTTGAATGTGTTAAAATTGTTTAATGTTTTAACAAGAGAAATCCCAAGCAGATGTTAAAAATTGTCACAAAACTTTGTTGATTTTTTTTTTAGATGGAATGATCTATTATGATGTGTCTCTAATGTTTTTATTTTCAATTTTTCGAGTTGCATTTTTCACTGTACTTTGTTTTTCTTCTTTTTGTACTGTCTTTCCAGAAAGTAGGCAATCATGGATCATAAATCATAGATTTCCACTTGTTCCTATTCCTTGTCACTCTTAATATTCTTCCTATCGGTATCTCTCCCAAACCCCACTCTGCCATCCACCTGCTTGCTCAAGCCCAGGTCTCACGCTGCCTCCCCCAGTCTTTCTTTCCCTCTATCCGTCCTGTGAGTATCTGGTTCACCAAGCTCTTCTTTCTGATTACGTGTCCCAAAAGCCTCAGTTGTCTTTTCCTGATGCCAAGTATGAGTTTTCTTTTCATTTGCATTCTCTCTAAAAACTTTTCATTGCTCACATGTTTTATCCATGGCATCCTCACCATCCTTCTGTAAAACCACATTGCTGTTGATTTGAGTTTCAATCTTTGAAGAGATTGTCCAGCATTCACTGCCATATATGACAGATATCACATAACATTCCAGCACTCTTTTCTTTGTTTCCAAGAAACTTTTCCTGCCAATCTGCCTTTGGATCTCAGTATTGCACTTTCCATCCTTTGTTAGAATGTTTTTGAAGTATTTAAAATTCTGTAACTGTTTAATTTTAGTGTCCCTGACATGTAGTTGGACCTCTTTTAGCTGATTCGGTTCATTCGGTTTTCTTGAAGTTTATGTTTAGCCCTTTCTCCTCACTTTTCCTTGTTACATTCTGTAAAAAGTCCTGTGTTTTCTTTTCCATATCTGCTATCAGCACTGTATCATCTGCATACCTTATATTGTTCAGATTGTGACTGCTAATGACAAATCCTGGCAAGACTTCTAAAGCTCTCAGAATTGTTTCACTGTACAGGTTGAATAGATTCGGTGAGAAAATACGTCCTTGTCTTACACCCTTTTCTATTTTTGTATATGGGCTGAATTCATTTCCTGTCCACATGCAGGTAGTTTGCTGCCAGTATAGATTCTTGAGAACTCTAACATCTTTCCTGGATATGTCGAGGTTGTTGAGCAACTCTAACAGGTCTTTATGGTATATGTTGTCAAATGCCTTTGCATATTCTATAAAATACAGGTATACATCCTTCTGCATTTGTATTGCTTATTCTGATAACATTCGGAGCATGAATATTGCATTCCTTATTCCAGTGTACTTGATGAACCCGCACTGTTCTGGTTCTATCTCTGAGCCAATTCTGTTGTGCACTCTGTTCATCAGAATCACAGGGATGAGTTTTGTTACATGGCTCAGCAAGCTGCTTTTTCAGTGGTGTTCACATTCCTTTGCGCCTGTCTTCTTGGGTAATGCTATAAAAATTAATCTGTTTAAGTTTTCTGGTATATCACTGCTGTTGTATACTTCATTTATTATTTCTGTAATCCTATGTACACTGAATTTATCTTAAGCTGTCAGCATCTCTATTACAATACCGTCTGGTCCTGTTGCTTTGTTTCTGCTCAATTTGATCAGTGAAGCTTCCACTTCAGATTTTAATATTTCTAATCCACCAGTATTTCTGTGTATTGCCAGCTGTTCTCTCTTGTTGTCGAAGAGATCCCTGATATATTTGTTTCATTGCTGGAGTATTTTTGTTTCTCTAATATGAGTGTTCCACCCTTGGCATTTATGCATCCAGATGCTGAGCATGTCTTTTGACCTGTTATTGTATTTTATATGAATAAAACCTTATGAAAATTGTGATGATATAGTGTATCAAAGATTTAGGTTGAGCCCCACAAGGTCCTTGAACCAGCCCTGACTATAATATTAAAATGATAATCAAAATCCACTATTCAGAGCTTCATTCTTCTGGGAAGTATATGTGGTAGGTATTTCTATTGCACCCTGTATAATAAAAGGGGCTAGCAGGTATCCATGAGAAAAGGCAAAGATTTTAATTAAGTATCTATTTTTATGCTTAAAAAACGACTTTTTCTCTTATTTAACAGCTAGCCACCCATTCACTGTTGAATTAATCATTTCTCACTTAGGCACAACTTAGATTTGCCAACTACATTGTACAACCTGGCTTTTATCAGTATTTTCCATGATAGTTGGTGTTTCCTTTCTGTTGTTAATAATGGTTCAATAAAAGACATTTTCTATTGCTCAGATTCATACTAATATATTTTCCAATCATTTTTGATGGCCCATATGCAATATTTGATTATGCTATCACTGATTAGCTTAACTTTATATACTATATTCCTTACTAAACACATGCCATTCAAAGGTCTCTCCTCTTTTACTATACAGGCTGCCTTGTTATTGTAGTTACACACACACACACACACACAAATATATATGTGTATATAATTTTCTAAAGAAGTAATGGATTTTTTTTATTTATTAATCCAACAGATATTTTTTTACTTTAAACATTATTTTTAGTATATTCACATTTGAATAGATGCTCCATCTATTTATTAAATAATATACTTATTTATTCAGGCTGGCAGGGGAAAATAAATAAGTATACTTGTTGTATGCTCTTCTGAGACGAGTATTAAATCTTCAAAAACAATACTGGGACCAATGCTGACTATGACAAAAATGTTAACTTCACAATACAAATATCATAATATCATAATCTTCTTCACAATACAAATATCATAATATCATAATCTTCTTCACAATACAAATATCATAATATCATAATCTTCTTCACTTCAAAATGTCAATGAAAGTAAAAACATCTTCTTTGTAAATAACTTCAACCCATTCAACAGGGACCAAATATTATATACCCTCTCTAGTATATTCTTCTTGAATCAAAACACCAGGCATAAACAGCTTCTTCTTTGCCATTAACAATAATAATCTGTACCAATACGCCGTCTCTCACAAATGTCGGTTCACAAAAACTTCTCATCAATTCCTCAGGGTAATTGAAAACTTTTAACAACGCAGAGACTTGCCAAGGTTGGGAAGTAGTTTTTTGGCCTGAGTTTGTCAGAAGACATACATTCTAGACAAAACAGGTTAAAAGGCTGGCCCTCTCTCTTCAACTTCAAAAATGCAACTCCCAATTAATACTCAAAATTTAACTGACTTCCAAACTGTCAGCTTGACATCACTTCTGTTGTGACTTCTGGTGCATTTACCTTCAGGTGCTGACCCTTCTTGATCCCGCTAGTCATAACAACAACTTTAGATCCATATGTGCATTTTTGCACTTATCTGACATTTTAAAACAATACCCATTTTTTAAAATGTTGCAGTGACTTACAATGCAAAATACACTTCATGACAAAATTCCACACCAACCAAGTTACCAAAGCAACAAATCTACGATATACTGTTTAATAAGTAAATAGAACATCTGAAATAGAACTGAAATATTAGTATGCATTATATATATATATATATCTAAATCTAATCTAAACTTATTTATAAATGGAACTTTGTCTCTGTGTGTATGTGTGTCCATTACCTATAGACTCTGAAATGGCTGAACCGATTTTCTTGAAAATTTACACAGTTGTACTATAAGCGTCTGCGAGTGTTCTTAGCTAGGTTTTGTGTCAAGATACCCCTGATAAATATTGAAAATCGATAATTGAAAAAATCGGGTTATAGAAGGAGTGGTCCGATTTTAATCAAATTTGATACACTCATAGACAAAGACATAAGAAACAGTATTCAGAAGTTTCAATGTTGCAGTTCTTACAGTAGTGCATAAAATTGATAATATATATATAAAAGCTTTCATTACACCAGAGCAATGCCAGGCTATACTGCTAGTATATACTAACCTAGTCCATCAGCAGTTACTCAGACAAAATAATCCTCTCCTAAATTTAATTAATATTCATGTTTCATCCACAAAATAAAAATGAATATGATATTAATAAAATAAAAAAAACATACAATACTAAAATGTTACTCTATATCATGTACTCATAGATAGTAGTCAAATAAAAATTATCTACCCATTTAAAAAATCTAAGATCCCACTATGCAATTTACCCAGACAAAACTAAAAAGCAACCTGCCCAGAGCTAAGCCACTTTGGCCCTCTCTTCTAACCAAATGTGTATCTTTATGGATACAAACTGCTGATGGACTAGTTTAGACACACTAAATTCCAATCCCCTACAACAACCACTTACACCTCACATTCCCAAAAATAAATCGTTTCCACCATTTATTTTCAGTTACACATATCATCCAAAGAGGAGCATTTTGGCTCTGAAACATTAAAATTTTTGTGTAGTGATACTATGCTTTTATAAACCATTGTAGCAACTATTACAATATAAAGCTCTACTCTTTATCAAGCACTCTTTATAAAAGTAAATGCTTGAACAGTGGGTTAAAAATCTTCATGTTCTGTCACTTTCTTACAATATATATGGGGTTGTTCCAATGAGAGAAATTAGTATAGAATAAAAAGTGTGAGAAGCCATGAAGGTTTTGTTTAAAGTGCAGATTTATTGTTGCTATCATTATTAATATTACTTGCTTTTTGTATGATATTTTCAGTGTCCATAATGATATTTTTGTCACTATGTGTGTTTTGAGCTTAAAGTTGACTTTCTTCAGACAAATAAACTTGTGACTTCACATATCAAGATATCAATATGTGAAGTCACAAGTTCATTCACCTGAAGAGAGTAAACTTTAGACTCAAAATATGTTGGTTAATGCTAGTTTCATAAATTTTTGTATAGCTCTGTAATATATATATATATATATATATATATAATAAAAATGTAATTATTTTAAGGTATTTATGAATAAAAGTGCTCTTTATGAGGGATAAAGTGTATGTAAGTAGAAAATTAGACAGTGAGGTGTGCACCGAGTAACGACAGTCTGTTTCCTGCTTGAACAGCATCTTCAGGTCATAATGTCCATTCTCATATAAATATGAGGTAACCAAAAATTCCTTATGGTTTATTACATCATGTGGGAAGAAGTGATCATTGATGCATAAATGAGTCTGTCACATGCTGGGAAAGCAGTGGGAGCACTGTTCTTGACAAATGCAGGTATATTAACTTGTGCAGTGGACAAGAGACACAGCATAGTCAAAGCAGTTCATTTGGGGTTGTCTGCTTTATGACTTTAAGGTGGGCATGTGTGTAACCACATCAAGTCACCAAATACGTGAAGCATTTGATGATAATGTTGTAAGTAAATGCACTGCCAAGCATTGGTTCCAGAAGATCAGTTTGAGAGATCTGTTCATTTGGGATGAACCCTTCAATAGCCAGGCACTTTTTTTGTATAATGAAGCCCTGAATGCAGCTATACAGGAGGACAACAGCCAAATCTGTGGTGAGCTTGTTGAACACTTTCAGTTTTCTGATAAAACAGTATTTGGAGAGAGAAGTTGAGCTACTATAGATTTTACTATTAAAGGATAGTTTATGCCAATAAAATCTAGCCTTAAAAGTGTTCTTGACACTTCCAATATAAAGTTTGATAAGGTTTGAATTTTCTGTAGTAAAGATGGTAGCTTGGTATACCATGGAATTTGCGAGGCATCTCTTTTGCTGAGGACATTCGTTTGCATTATGACAATTATAATAGTAGAGTTATGATTGTTGATTTTGTTATCTTGTTTTAGGAATTTATTGTTTTGTTTTTTATTATCATTTTCAGATTATCAGTGCAGCTATAACTAAGTTTTAGTGTATTGTTATAATACATTTTACTAAGAGGATTATTAGCTAGGAAGTGTTTCTGAATTAGTTTAAGTAAATTATTGCCTAACTTAGTACTAATCATTTCCTCCATTACTATCAAATAACACAAATCTGAAACACAAGTTCAGAAACATTTTTTCAAATATTATAGGCAATTGAAAGATGCAAATAATGCTCCTACAGTGAAATGAAAAATATTAACAAAAGTTAGAATATATAAATCATTACATGAGATACATTTTCTTTGCTTTCAAGAAAAAAATCCATTTAATTCTTCTTCTTCTTCTGTGTGGCATGTCTCTTCAGGATGTAGGTAATCATGGTCTTCTACATATCCCTATCCCTGGTGGCTCTTAGCACACTTTCTTCTGTTAACCCACTCAAATCCTGCTCTGCCATCCACCTGATCAGGACCTTAAAATATGTTATCTGCTGCTTTCCCCTATCTCTCTTTCCCCCTTTCTAACCTGTGATTATTATATTCTTCAAGTCTTTCTTCCTCATCACATGTCCCAAGAAATTCAGCTGTCTTTTCCTCATGCTCAGTATTAATTTCTTTTTCGTTTCCATCCTTTCTAAAACCTCGTCATTGCTCACATGCTTGATCTATGATATCTGTAGCATCCTTCAGTAGAACCACATTTAAGCTGCTTCAAGTTTTTCCTTCATTTTTGATGATATTGTCCAGCATTCACTGCCATATTGAAAAACAGAAATCACATAGCAATCTAATACTCACTTCTTTGTTTCTAGTGAAAGTTTCCTGTCTCTTAACACTATGCTCAGCTTCTGGAATATGCCTTCGGGTCTCAGTGTCACACTTTCAGTCCTACATTAGAACACTTCCCAAGTACTTAAATTTTTGTACTTGCTTGATTTTAGTATCCCCAATCTGTAATTGTCATTTTATGCTCCTCTGTTTGCTGATGACCATACATTCAGTTTTTTTGTAGGTTATTTGTTGTCCTTTCGTTTGACTTTCTTCATCTACCTTTTTTAGTAGGTCTTATAGTTTTCTTTCCGTGTCAGCTATCAGCACTGTATCATTTGCGTATCTTATGTTGTTCAGATTATGACCATCAAAGACAAATCCCTAGGGTCTTCAGAATAGTCTTGTTGTACAAGTTCTATAGATCTGGTGAAAAAACAAATCCTTGCCTTAGGCACCTTTCTACCATTGTATATCTGCTGAATTCAGTTCCTGTCCGATTTGTTGCCAGTAGAGGTTCTTGATTACTCTGATGTCTTTGCCAAATATGTCAAAGTTCTGAGCATTTCTATCAAATCTCTGTGGCATACTTTGTCAAATCCTTTGGCATAGTCTGTAAAATACAGGCAAACTTCCTTTTCATTTGTATTGCCCTTTCTGATAGCATCATAAGCGTAAATATTGCATTCCTTGTTCCAGTGTCCTTGACAAAACTGCACTGTTCTTGTCTTATTTCCAATCTGATTCTACTTCGTGCTCTATTCATTAGGATTCAGACAATGCGTTTCATTTTGTGACACATCAAATTGATTGTTTGGTGGAGTTTGCATTCAATTGCACCCAGTTTCTTTTCTATGAAAATTGATTTGCTTAGGTCATCTGGTATTAGACCTCTGTTATAGATTTCATTTATTATTTTCATAATTTTCTCTATGCCAAAATCTTCTAAGGCTGTCAACATTTCTATTACAATGCCATCTGGTCCATCTGCTTTGTTCCTCTTCAGTTTGGCCATTGCAGCTTTCACTTTAGATTTTAGTATTTCCGGTTCATCAGTATCTTTGTTTACTATCAGTTGCTCTCTCTTGTCATGGAAGAGATCTTTTATATATTCTTCCCATTGCTGGAGTATTTCCTCTTTCTCCAATATAATCATTCCATCCTTAGATTTTATATATCCTGCTGAGGAGCATGTTCTTTGTCCTGTCAGTTCCTTTATTTCTTTATGCATGTCTCCTTTATTAGTCTTGCTCAATCTCTCTACTTCAGCACATTTGTTGTTGAGCCATGTGAACAAACTCTTCAGTCATCCACTCGTTTTTTCTTCTGTGTTTGATTTCCTCTGAGACCATGTTATTTACTGATGTCATTAGTGCTATTTTCAAATTTCTATTTGTTTTTTGTATTTGTTTCTCACACTGTCAGTATTTTTTCTGAAGGTCGAGGTTGTTTATGAGTGTGTTATATTGCAGTTTGGATGCTTTTTTAGTTTCTGAAGTTTCACCCTTAGTTTGCAGATAACTGGAAGATGGTTGCTTTCACAGTCAGCACTTGGATAGATTTTGCATTGAACCACTGTGCTTCTGAATCTTTTGTAAATTCCCAAAAACTAACTTATTAAACCAACGTAATGAAATCACCATTTACTGCCATCATAAGCTAATTCACATTCTTAAATATATCTAAAATTATTTTAATCTGTTTAATATTTGCTATAATGTATTATCCTACCCCTTATAGTTAATTATATATACCTTAAAGCTAAACTTTAGTAACTGTTACATTGCTGTGTATGCTTGCTTTCACTATTAGTCAACTCTAAAATCTAGTAATTCTGTTTTTAAAATTCTGCTTTTTATTTTTATGGCCTCACATTTATTTCTTTAAATTGTTTTTTATATTGACAAAACCCTTTAAAACTAATATTTTATTTTTTTATTGTTCTTATTTTGTATTTCTAATCTCATCATATCTAAAACTAATACATTAGCTACAGTTTTGTTCTATTCTTATTTAAACAAATGACACTTTCTGCCAGGTAAATAATCACTACACTTTACCTCTGTATTCATTAGTCTACACCCACAATACTTTTAAAATATAATAACCTCTATCTAATATGGTGGTATTCTTTTAATTTTGGTTTTTTAATTTTTTTTTTTTAATTTGCTTATCAGTATATATATAATCCAGTAAATAAATTAGAGTTTATAGGATCATACAACCATGGATGAAGCCATTATAACTTCTTCTAATTTTCAAAATTGCATGTTTAAAAATTCCCTGTTAATTGCATTCAAAAAAATCCCCGTTACATGAGCATTTATATAAAAACCTAGGTCGCATAATAACTTGTTTACAAAAAAAAAATATTTATATATATATATGTGAAATGATTTGTTTGAACATTATTTTTGATCGATACTCATATTTAAGTAAATATTCTGTTTATAATCAAACAGTATTATATATTTATTTCTACCAGCCTGATTATTTACGATAAAGTTTTGTTACAAAAATATCATTCAGTACACATTTTTGTAACAAAAATTTATTGTAAACAATCAGGCCGGTATAAATAAATAATACTGTTTGATTATAAACAAAATATCTATTTAAATACTAGTATCGATAAAAAATAATGTTCAAACAAATCATTTCAAATTGTCAATTGTTCATAACCAGTTTCATTAATCTTTGTTAATTTCCATAATATATATTTATATATATATATATACACACACACACACACACACACACACACACACATATATATATATATATATATATATATATACAAACAAAGATTTGTACCCAGAGAAAAAACTAAATACTTTGAATAAAATAGATGTCATTATATTAACCCAACCTGAGGAACCTTTCGGCCAACACTTCTTGAAAGGCTTACGTTGGCTTTATTGTAGATGGTAAATACAGGACAAAGGAAAACACCAAAGGATTACTTACAAAAATGGGGGGAAAGATGGAGCTTGTCTAAAAATAAATTGTGAGTTTACACCCCCCCTTACGTTTTAATTTATTGATTAAAATTTATTTTTAGATGAGCCCCATTTTTCCCTCCATTTTTGTTAGTAATCCTTTGGTGTCTTCCTTTGTCCTGTATTTAACATCTACAAATAAAGCCAACGTAAGCCTTTGAAGAAGTGTTGGCCGAAAGGTTCCTCAGGTTGGGTTAGTATAATGACATCTATTTTATTCAAAATGTGTATATATATATATAAGATGACGAGATAAAGAAGAAATCTGTAAATAATGCCTTTCAGTGGTATTATTACTCTCTTTGTTTTTCGCAGATTAGATAAAAGAAAGACAAAACTTGATGTAAGGAAAATCTTGGGATCTCTGTGAATAAGTTGGGGGAGAGCCATAAATTGTTTTATTGCATCCATGACCAACCTCAGTGAAATACATTGTTTATAGATCCTTTTTTAGATACAATTACACAAACTTGCAGGCACACCACATGCTCTCTCACACATACATACACTATCTCTCCTCACACACACATGCACTCTTTCTTACAAACACACTCTTTCCCTCTCATACACACACATACTCTCTCTCATACAAAATCACTATCTCTCTACCCCACACTCTTTTTCTCACATACATACATACATGCCCACACACACACACATTCTCACATACTCTCTCTCTTATACACATATATACTCTCTTTCTCTCTTTCTCACTCACACACTCTCTCTTCCTCTCATACACACTCACACACATATTCTCTCTCTCATAAACACTCTCTCTCTATCATACACATACAAACATAATCTCTTACACACTACTTCTTGATACTCACACCCACTATTTTTCTCTCACAAACACACACATACACACTCTCTCACTCACACCACTCTCTCTCTTTCTCTCTCTCCCTCTCTCTCTTTCTCTCACATACATATATTAATGAAAGAAATGACAAAAAACCTTTTATGTCAACACATTTTGTTCTTTGAAAAAATTCAATTCTTTTATTCTTAATTCTTTTATTAATATTATCTTTACAAATGCATTTATTTTTATCTAAGCACAGACATGCACACACATATTCAAGCACAGACACAGACACATATATATTGGTTTAGAGCAAAAGTTCATGTTTTTCAATAGCTGACATTTGAACATGTAATTTCATTTCACAGGTGACTTCACTTTATGATATATATATATATATATATATATATTTTGAAAAGTGACATTTCAACACATCTTTCATGCGTGTTTTTGCATTTTAAATGGTTTTGTGCTAAAGAAAAACAGAGACCAAAACTTGTATATTTGTCATTTGACATTCTATTTTGGGAAGGCAAAAATCACTTTAGAAAGAGGAAAAAAATGTATGTGCCATTTATGGAGATAGTACCATAGTTGGTAGTACTGTTCATAAGTGTGTCACTAGATAGAAAAGTGTGAATTTCAATTTGGGAAATCAAGAACATTGTGCCTAGCATGTGTTACTGATGATGATCAACTCAAAATGCTGATTAAAAAAATAATCTGCTATTACTAACAAATGCAAAAGTAAATTGTCAGCAGGTTATGACAGGCAAGGAAATTTTCAATGGAGAGTTGAAATTTTCAGTTGTTACCACTCCATAGACGCTCATGAAAATTTCAACTATTATAACCCGTAGATGGTCTTAAAATGTCCATCTATTACCAATCTATAGATGCCCTTAAATGTTTGGAATTTTTAATTATTACTAATCCATAGAGATTTGAGCTTTGTTTAATAGCATATCAATTTCTGTGGCATTATTTAATGCCAAACAGGTAGGGTTTTAAGGCACTTTTTAATGTTTAGTTATAGAGAAAAGGTTGATTTAGTCAGATTTTGATGAAAAAGTTGCTTTTATTTTTTTTTATTTTAAAAAACTGAAGACTTCTAGTTTTATATTCAAAAATATATTGTTGGTAATAAATCTTTTTCCTTCAAAAATGTATTGTTGGTAATTTTTTTCCTTCAAAAATATATATTTTTTTATAAAAGTCTATTTTTATGTATATATTTCTATAAATGTATTTTTATACTTTCATAGTGTTTTGACTTCAGTTTGGGGATTAACTATTGCCTATAGCTGGGACCCTAACAAGTGCTACCACTCCAGGTCAGGGTGGGCCTGGGAACAACAGCAATTAAGAGGTGGTTCCATGCTTCTCACAACCTCTGAATTTTGCTGCTGGATGCAGTTTACCATCATATCCAGAACCAAATCCATAGAGAATCCAATAATTTTCAACTACTACCAATCAATGCATGCTCTAGAAACTTTCAACTATTAGCAATCATAAGATACTTGTGAAATTTTCAGATATTACCAATCCATACATGTTGGTGAAATTTTCAATTGTTATCAATCCATAAAAATTCTTGAAATTTTCATCTAATACCAATTCTTAGATTCTTGAAATTTCCAACTATTATGAATCTATGGATGCTCTGGAAAATTTCAACTATTACCAATCCACAGATGTTCATGAACTTTTCATCTATCATGAATCCATACAGAGTTTTGAAATTTTCAACTATTGCCAAACCATTAGAGAGTCTTAAAATTTTCAGCTCTTACTAAACAGTTATAAATTCTATAAATTTTCAACTGTTACCAATCTCTGCATGATCTGGAAACTTCCATCTATTACCAAGCCATAGATGGTCATGAAATCTTCAACTGTTAAAAATTAATAGATGCTCTTGAAATTGCAAACTATCACTTTTATAAAGTCACATATTCTAGAAATAATGTCTTCAAATAATACTGACAGACCTTTTTCTTTTCTGATTTGAATTCATATTATGAATCTATATATATACTAGCAGTATAGCCCGGCGTTGCTTGGGTGTAATGAAAGCTTTAAATGTAATCCATAGTCCTGGAGCTCAGACTCAGCCTAAAGAATATTTGTGTGAAGTTTGGTGAGAATCGGATAAAAATTGTGGATTTGTATAAAGGACATACAGACTGATAAACAGACACACACACAAACATCTTGCCTTTTATATATATATATATATATATATATATATATATATATATATTATCGATTTTCTGCACTATTGTAAGAACTGCAACCTTGAAACTTCTGAATATCATTTCTTATGTCTTTGTCTATGAGTGTATCAAATTTGATTCAAATTGGACCACTCCTTCTATAACCCAATTTTTTCGATTATCGATTTTCGATATTTATCGATGGTACCTTGACACAAAACCTAGCTAAGAACACTCCCAGACGCTTATAGTACAACTGTGTAAATTTTCAAGAAAATTGGTGAAGCCATTTTGGAGTTTGTTCTCTGTTCATCTATGTTCAAATTCAAATCATGGCAGTGACACTTTATTCATATATAACACCTCCCCTTTAAAATGACTCCCTCTGGAGACTACATTTCTTCAGCTTTGGTGCAATATTTAAAAATTCTTTTGCTGTTCTTTTTTCTTGTTACTGCAAAACTTTGGTTCAACAATTTATGATAGCGTGGGTACATCAAACATGTCATACAATATTTCCATAAGTATCTCTTTTCAGAGGCTTTCAAAATCAGTGAATCTGCATTTTAACTGATTAAGGTGTCACTTATGTTACCACCTTTGTCCCTGTACCATATATATCATTTTGCTGATCTGTTTTTTTATGACTTTTTTTTAATTGGAGTAGATAGACTAAACTATCGCCCGGTTCACACTCCACCCACGTCTATTGAACAGGTGAAGAGGCTCATCCCTTGTTTCCTGTTTAGGATGCGGTTTCCGGTTTTTCTTTTCTAATCTTCTCACTGTTTTTTTTCAATTGGAGTAGATAGACTAAACTATCGCCCGGTTCACACTCCACCCACGTCTATTGAACAGGTGAAGAGGCTCATCCCTTGTTTCCTGTTTAGGATGCGGTTTCCTGTTTTCTCTTTTCTAATCTTCTCACTCTTATGTAGCCCCCTGCACATCAGTGGCGTTACAGCCTTGCTTGGGGTGATATGATTAAACAAAAAAAAAAAAAAAAACTCCCTCTTCTCAGAATGTTCTTTCACATTGATGCATTTTAAGAAACACCTTGTTTCCAGGTTTGAATTACTTACTTATATTGTTATTTTTTATTGCTCTCGTCTTATGCTCTGATAGTAATTTATTAAAAATAGATTTAATCTTCCTCGCAAACAGCAACTCTGCTGGCAGCATTCTAGACACGGGGTTTAGGCTTGATGTTATTCTGAAAACACTCAGAAATTTCTGACTCCTCTCCCTCTGACTTTTTACTGCCCTTTTCAATGTATCAAAAGACTATTCGGCTTATCCATGTGATTGTGGGTGATAAGGGGTCTTGTAATATGTTCTATTGCTAATGATTATAGGATATAAATCCTATATCATCAAACAGTTAACTAAAACACACAAATTAAAATTTCACAAATGTAAAATTGGATTCATACGACTAAAATTATTTTGGGAAAAACCCAGACCAAGGCAAATTTCACAAGTCAGTGTGAAAAGCAAAATTCTGGATCTTGATTGGATAGGAAATTGCAAATTGGTATATGATGTCAGCCAAACATTTTTTCACACCTAAAGAAGAAAATGCCTCCAGAAGCCGGTCACATGATGAAAATACACTATTTAACCACATTCCATCGGTCAAAAGCAGTCCAGTATAGGAATGGTTTGCTGATAGACTTTGTGGCAATGTAACAAAAAAAAATTTCAAGAAGCTGATCTAGACGACCTGGACTGGACATAAGGGCATGTCACAGATTCATTTGACCTTGTCTGCACTATTTTCCTTTTCTTCATTTTCACTCCATGCACTAAAGAAAACAACAACAACAACAGGACACTCTAAGTACAATTTCTTCATTTGTTTTACCTTCTTTCTCACCCTGTCACCAGCCTACTGAAAAAAAGGAAAGGAACATCAGACTTTACATTCTAATACTATTGACCATGAACTCTTAATTTCTGTGGACATTTTCAATACTTACATTTCTTTGAACAATTTTAACTACAAAACTACATGCATTTTCTCTATGAACATTTTTCTTATCACAAATATGTTAAAGTGTTCAGTTAAAGAAATTTCACTTACATTTTTCTTCTTACAATTTTGTTATTCGGTTAATAAATCTTTACTTTAATGTACAAATATTTTATGCTTCCACATTTCAACATCCAACCTTCTGATATTTAAATTGTGGGGACTTGGGACATGTTTAGCACAAGTCCCATTTACTAAGCATCACCAAAGCCCCTACATGATTTACAGAAAACTTTAAATTCACTGGCTGTTATTGAAATTGTTAACTATTATCAATCTATAGATGCTCATTAAATTTTTAACTACTACCAATCCATAGAGTTTTGACATTTTTTACTATTATATATATACATATATTTAGTGTATTGAGGCAGCAAATAATTTTCTAAACATATACTGTTAAATATAAGAGAAAATGAATGTCTATTATGTTTAATCATAAGCCATTCTAAACATCATATTTTGGCTTTAATTTCAGTTGAAAATAGAGACAAAAATTCTCCAATATTTGGATAATTTTTTAATTTGGTTCTAAGCTTTTGGCTCACATGAGCCATCTTCAGAGAGGTTATTAAGAGGGTAATACAGTAACACCAACCATCACCAACGATTTTATTTTGTGTTGACATAAAACTCCGCTAGGCAACGGCAATAGTTACCAAAAATAACAAGCGCAGTTCTCAAATTTGCAATGCGGTTCTATGACATCACACCACGTGATAGCATGAAATGACAACAGAACCATGTATTCAAATGCAATGTAACGTGTTATGTCCAGATTTAAAGGTGATTTTCTTAAGTGTTGGTTGTTTAGATTTGATGTACATGTCCTCCAATATGTGAAGATAGATAGATAGATAGATAGATAGATAGATAGATAGATAGATATGAACAGACTGAGATAGATAGATAGATAGATAGATATGAACAGACTGAGATAGATAGATAGATAGATAGATAGATAGATAGATAGATAGATATTCTGGAAACTTTCAACTATTAAAAATCCATAGAGTCTTGAAACTAGATAGAGAGGCAAAATTATGTCTGAAGGCAGAGCAATTACTGTTGTCATGAAAGAATAAGAAAAACCTTTATCATTCAATATATGATTCTCAATGTCTTCTGCTAATGATAATATATGAGGAATTCTGAATAGTTTATAGACTGATCAGCAGGTGTTCTAAAAACTTTGATGTTTGGTCAGTTGACAAGATTTTGAGAAATGGGCTGTGCAGAGAACTTATCAGCATCCACTTGTATAGTCAATAAAATTTATAATAAAAATAATGATATAATTCCCATATGCAGCATTTGTTCTTGGACTGAAGACAGAAAATAAATAAACAAATAAATAAATAAAAGGAGATTGAATATCAATAAAAATCGTCTTTTATTTGGTTTCCATTTTTATTTTTCATTTCTGTTCTTTTAAAGTCTGTTAAAGTCCAGACGTCTTATCTTAATGTGTAAATCCTCAGAGAAGATTAAACCTTTTGTACTTGTTTTCGGCTAACTTTATCGTTGTTTTCTTTATTCATTATTTACTTTTCATCTTGGTCAATAACATCATAAATAAATGACAAATGCAATTGCCATTCCGATTACCTCCCACGAGACCAGCACAAATGGAATGAAAACAGATTTAGAGCATATTTTAATTGCTAATTCTTGTAAAGATTGCTATTTTCAAAACCAAAATTAAAAGCCTGATATTCTTCTTTTATTTTCCTAACATAGTAATAACTGATTAATTGATTGATTGATTTTTTTTCACAGTTTATTAACCCTTTGCAGGTGAATATTTTTAGATAATAAGAATTTGGAGGGAGAGAGTTAATAATGATTAGTGATACAAGGCATACTAATCTAATCTAAGAAGGATGAGAATACTGATGAAAGTGAAGTGGACAGAGAAAGGAGCATGAGAGAGAGGATGCAGGTTAGTGAATGAGGAGATGACTATTGATTTTGCAAAAATGCTTGGAGATTGTAACTATTGGGAAAGCAAGTAAATAGAAGGTAATTTACATCTACATATATATTGTTAAGATTATGCCTGTAAATTTTGGTAAGGTCTCTAGCTCTCTTAGAATATCCTCACTGTAAAAGTTGAACAACTCTTGAGAGAAATACATACATCTCCACCTTTCCCCTTTTCTCTATATATATCTAAACTTATTTATCATTGGAACTGTGTGTGTGTGTGTGTGTGTGTGTGTGTGTGTGTGTGTCTTACCTATATACTCCGAAATGGCTGAACTGATTTTCTTGAAAATTTACACAGTTGTACTATAAGTGTCTGTGAGTGTTCTTAGCTAGGTTTTGTGTCAAGGTACCCCTGATAAATATCGAAAATCGATAATCGAAAAAATCGGGTTATAGAAGGAGTGGTCCGATTTGAATCAAATTTGATACACTCATAGACAAAGACATAAGAAATGATATTCAGAAGTTTCAAGGTTGCAATTCTTACAATAATGCAGAAAATCGATAATATATATATATATATATATATATATATATATATATAAAAGGCAAGATGTTTGTGTGTGTGTCTGTTTATCTGCCTGTATGTCTGTATTTTTTCATCCCTTTTATTTTAGTTTTTGCTTCGGGTTTGGCTCTAAGTAGGTATAATTGTAGTTCTTAGTCTCAGCCATGATACCATTTAGTCAGAAGACTTATTTAGCTTTCAAAATTCAGTTAACAATGAAAAAACTTCTTTGATATTGATACCAGGAAATCAAAATTTGTCTTACATCCATTCATTTTTCTTTCAGTCTACGGTTTCGCTTTAACTGGAAACAACTATTGCTTTTTAGTCTTTCATGCCAACGTTCAAATAGTTTGAGTTCCAGTACCATAGATTAGTTTTAAAGCTTTCATTACACCCGAGCAACGCCGGGCTATACTACTAGTTAATCCATAACTGTGGGAAGAGAGGTGGTTTCATACCTAATCTGAATTTGCTAAACTAAGAAGGAATTATAACTTGGACGTAAAATGTTCTAAATTCGCAAAAGCAAAAATATTATAAATTCACTTTCATCATATGCATAAGTCTTATTACAATTCTAATCATTGCTTTTTAAAACAATAAACATTGCCAATGAATGAAGGTAGTTAAAATAATAGTAATGTTAAAGAAAAATAAGATCTTTTGATACTCCATTTGTTTGTTGGTACAAAGATTTCCAAAATAACTTTATAATAATAAGAAAAATATCAACAGTGGAATTAAATAAAATGTTTTGTACTAAACATGATTGCTAGCACTTTTATTAAAGTATACACAATTCTATCTCTGAACTCATGTGTTTAATCAAACCCTAGAGTTCTAACTCGCATGAAAATGCGGTGTGACATACTATTGACCAGTACTAGAAATAAATTAATCTGTTTGCTTTATCAGAAAAGATTTAGGAGATCTGAAGTCCATGCAATGTCAGAGCAATATTCAGAAGCAACAGTTTATATATAAATACAATTTGAGTGCTATTAATAAAGAAAAAAAGACAAATGACAGCAAGTCTTCAACAGCAGTCAAGCATGACAGGCCACAGCAGTACTAATCAGCAGGTAGATTAGGTTTAAGGCTCCAAGTTTATGCCATGTAGTAATTTTTTTTTCTTAGAAATGACAAATTATATACATTTGAAAATTTGTGTTTCTTTTAAACAAACTGTGATTAATTTTTTTGTTTTTTAAATTTAGGACGAGTTCATGTACGATTTGCTTCTTTATGCAAACTGGCTTTGACCGTTGCCAATCAGAAGCGTTTGTAAGACTTTGTACGGGGCCTAAACTTTATAAATTTTGTTTCTAATGTTTGAAAGCACTCATTGAGGGTAGACCAGAGAGTATCAGGTTGGCATGGTTAGCGGGGTATGATGTTGAGAGACCCGAAACCCCCTAGTGATTTTCAATGTAAAGACATCACTGACGACACCCTCTAGCGTCCCCACTACGGTGCATATGTTTGAAATTGGATTAAAGCAATGGTTTGTAAATTTGGTGACATAGTAATTTTGAGCTCAATCCCTGGACCAGGTAGTGTGTACTTTGACTTAGTTGAAACAGGTGGTTAATAACTGAGCTGTACCAAAGAAAAGAAATTAAACACGATGTTCCTAGACATGGGTGGAGAAATGAGAATTATCTATCCCCGTAGATTAAATGAATGGATCAGTTTGGAATACCCTGTAAGTTACTCAGATCAATATACAACTGATGGCTGGAGAACACAATGGCTGAAACATTGTGATAACAACAACAAAGAAGAGGATAGTAGTCAGAATATAAAAGATTTAATTAATGTTTACCTTCTGTTGCTAAATATCTTTAGTATTTTCTTTTTAACCACTCAAATAATCTTATAATTATTTTATTCTTTCATTTCTTTAGGAAAGTTTACTTTTTCTGTCCACCCCATATTAACACCAATTATTTGGTCTCATTGTAACTCACAATGTCAGCTATTCTTCCTGTCTAATTATATCATTATATCTAATCCATTTTATTTTTTAGGAAAGTATTTTTGGCAGTATTTTTAGGAATATTTTCAGGAAAGTTTCTTTATAATTTTTTTTATTAATTCAATTTATTTTACTCTATTTTTTTTTTGTATTTGTCTATACTACTGGATGGATGTGCGTTGTAGTGCATTGGATATCGGCTTGGAACGAGAAATCGGGGAGCCGAGTTCGAATTCCAGTTGAATTCATTGCATTAACTTACGTGCAAATACCCTTGGGAAAGGTATTAATCCATCTCTTCCTTCCAGTTATGGGTTAAATAACAGGACAGATTGGGTTCTATAGCCTTAGTTGGCAACCAGTCTACCGCAGAAAGCAATGGCAACCTACTGTGGGATAATCTTCTGCCCAGTCAGTCATGTCTCGAAAGAGACATGATCGCCCAAGTGTGTTTCATGTATGGCACTTAACTGACTGACTATACTACTGAGATGAGGTAGTATTTACATTGTTTGACCTACTGTCCTCATCTTTATTGCCATCATTACAACGTTTTGGTCATTGTACGCTCAGGCCTCTTTCAAGTGCGAGGGATTTTGAACTGAACTCTTTGTTACAATCACTGGGGTATATCATTCTCATTACCTGTGTGATGCCACTTCTGGTAGCCATGTAGTTATCTCCCTTTAACTTAAATCTATATATTATTTGTTCACCACTGATGTAGCCTGGTATTGAACTCACATCTTTTTGGGTCAAGCCACTGAAGCCAATCACACATGGCCCAGTGGATAAAGATGTTGGTTGGTTCCAGTGACTTGACCCAAAGAGATGTGAGTTCAATATTAGGCTACAGCAGTGGCGAACAAATAACTTAGAGTGTTAAGTTAAAGGAAAATAACTTCATGGCTACCAGAAGTGGCACTGTACATGGAATAAGAATGATATACCCCAGTGATTGTAATAAAGGGTTCAGTTATTTTATTTTATTTATTTATTTTTTTTTTTTTGAGTATTTTTAGGAGAGTATTTTTGAATCTGTTTCATTTTTTAGGAAAGTTTAATTTTTCTGTCCAGCCCATATTAACATTAATCATTTGGTCTCCTTGTAACTCATAATGCCTTCTATTCTTCATGTCTAACTAAATCATTATATCTGTTATAGTGGAACATCCTGTTATCCCTCGAGAATGGAATGCTCTACTTTATAAAAGATGGTAACAAGCGGTACAAATGGAAAAGGTCTTAGGCAAAGGCATTCACTATTCAATAGTCGATTCTGCTCCAACCCATGGCTTGCCTATATGTGTATTATTGTTAATTGTACCTTAGTACAAGAAATCTGTATTTCTTATTCCTGGTGTGGAGTTCCATTCTTCAACTGATCTTATACTGTATTCCTTTTCGGGATATATCAATATCTAATTCATTTTATAAAGGTAAGTAATTACCCAATCAGAGAGAGACCATTAAAATTCCATGACACATTATAAGGAAGGTAGGTTTGGAGAATTTGATACTCACAGAACATATTGAAGGCAATTGAGACAGTGGAAAGCAGTAAGTAACTCACCTAAGTAGCCAATCTAAATGGATGGTAGAAGAAAGACTTTGAGGGATGGTTAAAAAGCAGAACTTAGTAAGAGCTACAAATATAGGAAACTGGGGTTATCCTTGATCACCTACATCCTGAAAGGTCATGACATATAGAAGATTAAGAGCCATATCATGTACCCTCTTAGATGGGAATATTTGCAAATTAATTTCATAGTCTGAAATCAACCTCCAAATATTGTTTAGCATTTGTCCTGAAACAATTACAATTTTACAAGCCAGTCATACAAAATCCTCTGAGAATACAAGGAATATCCAATATTAAGCCTTTCTTTATTTCCCAGAAGAATTCTTCAAGTCAGAATAATTCCAAGAAATTCTTTCAAAATCCTATATCAGATATAAAGGTACTGATCAAGATAATACAAACAACCATGTTTACTGATGATGTAATCTATTTTTTTATTGTTCCCATCTGTATTAAGGCGATTGTGGTTATAGTCATTAGTTTGACATTCATCCAAAATATAAATGAATGAACACAATATGAGAATTACAAGGACTCATTTAAACTGTATTACTTTTATAACTTTTAAAATAAAATTAACTTCAAAGTCTACTTTTCAAAAAGGCCACTGGTTAATATATATAGAATTTTTACTAAAGTAATGTTAGTCCTGTGTTCTTTGTAAAGATGGTAACACTATCATAATATGGTAGAAGAAAAGTAAATATATATAGAAGCAGGTATACATTTATCTTGAAAGACAATGGCAACCTCCTGTTTGCTCAGAATTCAGTCTTTTAGGAAGACTGGAGTGACCTTTCCAAGTTGCAGGCTTGGCTGATAATGTATGGAGGCTGGGAGTTGCTCTGACCACAAGGCCCTATCTCGGTCTTATCAACAAGAACTAAACCTGAGATTTTCAATGTTGGCACTCTCTCCACATGGGAGCAGTTTGTTTTTTAAGGTGGGTAATAGAGACTATTTTTTCTATTGAGTCTGTGTAAGTATGAGTGTGCGCAAGTTAATATATACAGTGTAGATACAGCAAGCACACATAAAAATGTGTATGTATGCAAATGTGTAATTATGTGTGTACTTTTTATATATATATATAATTTTTTTAACAATTTCTTAGTAATTTCTTCCTCAGTACTTCAAAGAAATTACTAAGAAATTGTTAAAAAAAGTTATATATATATATATATATATATATATATATACAGTACTGTGCAAAAGTATTAGGACAAGAACTATTTTATCTTTTATAAGGCATCAAAATAAAGTTTAAAAACACCCCTGTCCTAACACATTTGCACACTACCGGTAATGTGCAAAAGTATTAGGAGAGTGGTGATTTTCCTAAAAACCTCATTGAAATTCGAATGCAGGGTGAAAAGTCAAACCTTTGTCAGAATTATTTAAATAAAAAAAGAAGAGAAAGGAAGACTTTGGAATTTGAATTGGCCCCCACAAAGCCCTGATCTCAAATCCTATTGAATATCTATAAGATATTTTAGATAAAAATTTGATAAATCTAATGACACACTTTGGAAACAAATACAAGCTGCTTGGCAGGAGATACCATTAGATACATTGAAGAAGCTTGTGATTTTAATGCCCGACAGAATGTAGGCTGTGATCAAAGCAAACTAAATATTAAATTTATTTTGTAACAAGTATTTTTTTCTTGTTAAATCATTTGTTGAGTAAATCAAATCAAATTACTTTAATTAAATTGTTTATTTTCTGTCAATCTGTCTCATAAAAGATAAAATAGTTCTTGTCCTAATACTTTTGCACAGTACTATATATATATTTATGAAAAAGTAACATATAAATTTGGATATGTTAGAACAATGTGTGGAAATTTAATGACAAAGTAGAAAAATCATTTGTGCAAATAGAAAGTACTTATCTAATCTTAACATAAAAATTTGTTATAATTACTTCTAAAACAATAAAAGATTAATTAAAATAAAACAAAATAATAATAAGCTTAAACTTGAAAGAGGAATTTATGCTCTCACCTGTAATAAATGCTACGAGAAATACATAGGAGAAACCTTCAAAAAATAAGTAAAACATTGTATTAACCTGAAAAGTATTTTCATAAAACAACAAACTCTGTTCGTTAGTTGCTCATTAGTTAATGAGTCTGATCATAATTTTAATTTAAGAAAGTATTACTTTAATGAAAAGTAAAAGCAACTGATGAAGATGAAAGTGCAGATTTAATCTGTAGTTCTTCCTTAGTAGATTTATGTCAGATTCTCATATCATTTAACCTTTCTTGGCAGATCTCAAAAATATAAACAACAAAAAAAGAAGACTAAATGAAATTAGCTATCTCAAAAATATAAACAACAAAAAAAGAAGACTAAATGAAATTAGCTAGACTATGTACCCGAATAAACATTATGAAAAGAAAAATTTTAAGGTAGAAAATTTTTGCATTCCCTCTTCTGCATGCTCTTGTGTAGTTACATCAATGTAAACATCATTTTGGTCTGATAAAATATTTTACCTATTTTGTAATTGATTTTCCTTACCTATATAAGTGGTTTATTCAAAAAGTTCTAAGCCTCATCCAGAAAGAAGAGCCATAGTTGAATGTTTTTGTTGTAGCAATACACTTCTTATAAAACTAGAAAATCAATTCAGATTTCTGCTTTAATTTCTGTGCAGGTGATACGCAAAACAGAGGCCTAAGTAGCCATAAAGTGTCAGCAAAAGGTATGACAGCCAAGGAAATCCATCAGAACATGTTACAGACACTTGCTGATGACTTTCTTATTCAACTGTGAGGAAGTGAGCCAAGGAATACAAGTGGCACAGAGACCCTACAGAAGATGACCTGGCTTTCTATTGGTTAATTGAGACAGTCAGTCAGCCAAGTGCCATACATGATACACGCTTTGGCCGATCATGTCTTGAAAGAGACATGAGTGACTGGGCAGTAAATTATCTCGCAGTAAGTTGCCATGGCTTTCTGCGGTAGACTGGTTACAAGCCAAGGCTATAGAACCCAATTATTTAACCCATAATTAGTGGGAAGAGATGGATTAATACCTTTCCCAAGGGTATTTGTATGTATTTGAATCTAAGAAATTCAGCTGGAATTTGAACTCGGCACCCAGATTTATCATTCCGAGTCGATATCCACTGCACCACAATGCACGTCCTAAACATTCCAAAATTCACCCACCCTTAATTGTTCTGATATGGTAACAATTGTGTTGTTTTTAAGTTTCTATATATAATGATATGTGTTGTGGTGCAGTGGATATTAGCTCAGAATGAGAAATCGGAGAACTGAGTTCAAATTCCAGTTGAATTCATTGCATTCGCTTACATGCAAATACTCTTTCTCTTCCCTCCAGTTATGGGTCAAATAACAGGGCAGATTCAGTTCTGCCACAGAAAGTAATGACAACCTACAGTGAGAAAACTTTTACCCAGTCAGTCATGTCTCTTTCGAGACATGATTGTCCAAGTATGTATCACGTATGGTACTTAACTGACTGATATGATGATTCCTAACAGAAAAAATATTTCACTGTTTGATAGGGTGTTAATGAGTTAGCATGGAAACACAACAGCTCTTGCTTAGCAGTAAACTATGTTTTTATTATAAAAACTTATAATAAATGTATTACATATGAATGTGTGCGTGTGTGTGTGTGTAGAGGGAGAGAGAGAGAGAAAAAAAGAGAGAGATTAGTTGTATTAAACAGTTCTCAAAGCTCTTTAGGTAATTTTAAACTTTTTCCTCCCTTCTGATGAGTTTGTTATTATCAGGAACAAGGTTGTGTAAATATTGACCAAATTTTAAGTGCTTTTGAGTTTCATAAGACAGTTTCAAAGAAAAATATTTGTTTACCTAAAAATATGTTTAAAGATTTTGAATTTATTGATATATTGTTATGCATTAGTTTCAATGTCATGTGGTTATCTGGTAGTTTGTACTGCATTATTTTTTATTGATTTATTAAATATATTTAATGTGTTTGCCCCAAAATTGAATGAAATTTTATTTGTGCAATATTGTTGTTTTTATGTTTAAAGCTTGTTATATTTGTAGTCATTTTTTAAAACCTCATTATTATTATTATTATTATTATTATTATTATTATTATGTCATTTTTCATCATATTTCAATTTCTGCTATGGTTGCACTACGAACCAAGTCTGCGGGAAGACCTAAGGCATGTCGTAGCGTGTTGTTATGGCTCCATTTAATGTTTTTCTATCTTCCTATCATCCCTAGTGTTACATAGACAAAGTTCTCCTTAGTGTGTGGGCTGTACTTAATAGGACAATTTTGTATATCTTAAGCTGGGGTTTCCAGGGATTCTTTCAATGTGTTGCTTTGTTCCATTTTTTTATAATTCCAAGTGCACCTACTATCACTGGCAGAACTCTTGTTTTCAATTTCCACATTTTTTCTATTTCAATTTCCAGGTCTTTATATTTTGACAGTTTTTCAAATTCCTTTATTATTATTATTATTATTATATATCCATCCTTTGATTTCTGGTGTATACCTATTTTTTCTGGATTCCAACCAGAGACTTGAGGTCTGAAATAACTTCATGATATTTTTCAACTAATCATTTTCTGTAAAAAAAAAAAGCAACCAAAAAAAAAAAAAACAATATCATAGATAAAGCCCTATCATAAGGTGTTGGTCATACCTGTGAGTACAATTTTCTGTATTGCTTTAAAATTATACCAGAAATCTCTTTGATGAGTCTATTGGATCTTTTTCCAATCAATCAGTGAACTCAAACTACAACTGGAACTGTTGCTGTCTTTATTTGCTACAATTTTTGAGATTTTGATTTCAAGATCCTTGTATTTGGATAGTTTTTTGAAGATCTTCAAAGATACGCTACAGTCTGCAGAGACCGCCATGTCAATAAGAAAGCACAATGTATTTTTGTGGTTTCCTGATCTTGATGTGACAATTAACTGCGATGGTTCTATTTGTGTATATTATAAAATACCGTAAAATTATTACAGATCCTACATCTGGGTTGTGTTCATACCAATTTCTTGCAGTTTCCTTTCCATATTATTATTATTACGAGTGAGCCTATACAGTCAAAATTGACGGTAAAATATTTGTATTGATATGCTGTCTAAAATGACGGCAACATATATATTGATGTACCTACTATTGAATATTACACATTAAGACATAAAAAAAATTATAATTAAAGCCTCTGAGTGTGATAGAAGGGTAATATATACATATATATATATATATATATATAAATTAAGCAGACACAATGCTTGCATTTTATTTAATCTGGCATGTCTAAAAGAAAATTTGCTGCCTAAATACACAAATATATATATATATATATATATATAAAACAATAGCTACTTTAGTGTCTACGCATCATTCATTCAGCAATGAATTAGAAACTCTCAGCTATTGGGTGTGTATAATGATAATATACATGCTAAAAAATCTGCCACCTTCTACTGATCACCCGTAGCTCAGAGGTAGCATCGCCGACTGACGCCAATTCGGTTGGGTTTCAATCCTGGGTTAAAAGGTAATTGGAGTCTAACCTTAATAATGAGCTGTGATACAGCAAAACAGATCTGTCTGCGGATGACTATATATATATATATATATATATATATATATATATGTTCAAATTTATTATTGTATGAACTTTCATCGACAGATGATTGAGCACTCTGGAGAAATGGTAGACTTGAAAAACAGAAGTTACTGACCGCTATTTATGCATCATTTATTCAGTAATTAATTTGAGCACTCTCAGATATGGCATATGTTTATTTTGTGTATATAAAACACTAACGTCTGTGTTTCTCTACCAAGCCCTCATAACTTAGAGCCAGAATTGCTGACTGATGTCAAATCAATTAGTTTCAAACTTGGAAGCAATCAGATGTCTAACTGTACTGATGAGCTGTGATACAACGAAGCAGGACAATGACTCTCGGACTTTGATCCCAACTAGAAGCAAGTGGATGTCTAACCACACTTATAAGCTGTGATTACAGCAAAACAGGCTTGTATGTGGATGACTAATATTTTTTTTTAATCATTTTCTTAATCATTTTACTGCCTCTGGTGCACAGGGGGTTACATAGGGGAATGTGATGGAAAAGAATGTTAGTTATAGGGGATGTCAAGGAGAGGGTATTAGACGGATGGGAATACCAATGTAATGGGTTGGAGTGGGTGGAGAAAAAATGCTTGAGAGAAAGGATATCGAGTTAATGAGATAGGTGATGTCTATTGACCTTACATTTAAATTTCTGGAGATTGTAGCTGTCAGAGAATCTAATTCATTACTGAATGAATGATGCATAGATGCTAGAGTAGCAAGTTTTTTCAAAGTCTACCATTCTTCCAGAGTGCTCAATCAGGAAGTGAAAGCATATATATATATATATATATATATATAGCTACTCTGGCATCTATGCATCGTTCATTCAGCAATGAATTAGAACACTTTCAGCTATTGGTCATGTATTATCATGTATAATGATAATATACATGCAAAAAAGTCTGCCTCCTTCTACCGAGCATCCGTAGCTCAGAAGTAGAATCGTCGACTGACGCCAATTTGGTCGGGTTTCAATCCTGGGTAAAAAGCAATCGGCTGTCTAACTGTAATGATAAGCTGTGATACAGCAAAACAGATCTGTCTGCGGATGACTATTTAAGCTCTCACACCCTGATTGAGCATTCTGGAAGAATGGTAGACTTTGAAAAACAGTAGATACTGTAACATCTACGCATCATTCATTCAGCAATGAATTAGAACACTCTCAGCTATTGGGCATGTATAATGATAATGTACATGCAAAAAAGTCTGCCTCCTTCTACCGAGTGCTTGTAGCTCAGAGGTAGAATTGGGTAAAAAGCAATCGGCTGTCTAACCATATTGATGAGCTGTGATACAGTGAAGCAGATCTGTCTGCAGATGACTATATATATATATATATATATATATATATATGCAAAAAAATACACAACAGTCTTTATTAAAATAGAGAGGATTATTATTTGCATTATCTGTCTGCATTTTTTTTATTATGTTGGCTGGTGATGAATGAAAAATTTGATCAGAAATTTAAAAATATCTAATTAAAGTCAAAGGTTATTTGATTTTCTAAGCACAGCTTAGGCACAAGACTAAAAGTTTGGGGCACCCAGTGAGTCTCAAATTCATTCATCAATTTTAATGATTCTAGTGAAACAAGCTTGTTAACAATTACAAAACATTGAGGTGCCCAAAGAACGGTAATTTTTTAAGCATAGCTTAGATGTCTCACAAGGCTGAAATTATTTGGGTACCCAGGGAGGATCGAACTCAGTACTCCATTGTAATGATTCTACCAAGACAAGCTTGTTAAACATTACACAACCTCGAGGTGCCCATAGAATTTGGTCAATATGCCAAACCCCTAATCAGAAAAGAGGAAATGATAAAAATAAAACACTTATTGCGAAAATTTCTCTGATTTTTTTATTTTAGTAAATTGACACAAAAAGGAAACTGATACATGACATGAGAAAAAGACAGCTGAAGTTTCTGGGACATGTAGTGAGGAAGGAAAGCTTGGAGAATCTGATGCTAATGGGACAGACAGAGGGAAAGAGAGACATGGGAAAGCAATGCATGACATACTTGATGGACTTGACCAAATGGGTGGCAGAGTATGGTTTGAGTTGGGTAATAGGAGAAAGCATGTTAAAAGCTACAAGGTATAGGGAGATGTGTAAGGACACGCTCGTCGATGTCCTGAAGGGACTCCGCGTATAGAAGAATAATAATATTCACCCTATACAAGGCCTAAAATAGATGGTTACTGAAAAAAGTTTGTTGTGTGAATAAGAATAGGAGATACAGTTTCTGAGGATATGTGGGAAAGTGTCACAGATTTCGTAAAAGATCCAGCAAGAATAACACAGAACAACCAAAATAGGAAATAATGAAGATATATTAACCATGGCAAAATACAACACTTGGAACTTGTTAGTAGAATAATAATATGGTTAGTGAGTAATTCTATAATTCGACCCTCAAAGTGGGACTCATAATGGTTGTTACGGTAGCAGTGTTCGTAGACGACTCTCGGCTATGTTCAGGGCGTTCTTCTCAGACTAACTACTATCTACTCACAAGCTACTTACTCTCACCTCTTGTAAGGGGAGGTATATGGACTGGTTGGAAGAGTTCATTCTGTTGTGGGTGATGCCGTTATAACAGAAAGCTAGCAGTTAACCATAGACTTGAAAAGATTAAGATTGTAGAGGTCTGGGAAGCATCCACTTGGGAGTCAATTTCATTAGGTAGTAGTTTGTGGGAAGAAGCTGTTGGAGTGGGGTGAAACATATACGGTAGATTTCAGAAATTTTGAAAATTTTTTTAGGAGAGGGAAAGAGAGACACTGGAAAGCAGTATGAGACATTTGATGGGCTTGAACAAATGGATGGGGTTTGGGAGAGATGCCAAGAGGAAAAATATTAAGAGCCGCAAGGGACAGAGGCCAGTAGAAGGCCATGATCGCCTACGTCCACAAAAAGAAAAATAAGTTATAAATGTTCTAGATTATTGCAGTTTTAGGATATTATGACTATATATCTTTTGTTATTCTAGATTGAAGGTCTGTAACAGTTCTTTCAATGCATCCTGCTAAACACTGCTTGTCACAGCTAATTAGATTGTAAAATGCAGTCAAGTCATGAGGATAGTTTGGAAACTTTCTATGCAATAAAGTTTGGGTTGTGAGAGATGGCCATCACTTTCTGACCAACATGATCTAATTTCCTTTTGTCTTTTCTACAAATATTTTCATGGCAACTGCTTTGATGAGCTTTTTCCCTGGTGCTGTGACCACATGAATTTAAATGTGCTGTTAGATTGGCATTTAGGTCCCACACTTTTACTAATGAAATAGTTAAATGTAACTTCCTCTTCTACTCTAACAGCTTCTTTTTTTACATTTCCTGCCTTTGGAACTCCCTTCCATTTACTTACTTTCCTGTTAGCTACACTCTCCAAAATTTGAAACGCAATGTCAATTGCAATCTTCTATTTTATTGAATCCTGTTCATCTTTTATCTTTTTTATGACACCCACTGTACCCTGTCTTTTCTCTCATGATAAACCCTTGCACACAGGTAGCAGTTTCGCCTTCTTTGGGGGTGAAATGATTAGGAAAAAATTAAATCCAAACTGTTCCATACTCTCCCTACAATTCAGCTCTCCTCCCTTATATGTGAAAATGAAGGAGGCTGTGACAAGGGTCCTAGGCACCTTCACTTTGGAAAAATTCCATGGGATCTTCACGGAGTGGCTAGAGTGCTATAACAAGTGCACTGAAGTCAGGGGATTCTACTTTGAAGGGGCTTATGGCCTATCATGTTGTAAAAATCTTAATTGATATGTGTATATATAAAATGTTATTTTTCAACTCAATTTGCTTTTCTTGACTTATCATCATTTTATGACTTATAGTGAGCTATCTACAACAAGGCCAAATTCCGTCAATCTTCAACAATACACAATTTCACTAGGACGGACTCTCCACTATAAACTGGAAAAGAACGGATAACCCACTAGACTCTCACCCTCCCTACAGTCCAGACTTTGCTCCCTGTGACTTTCAGTTGAAAGAGAACTTTAGGAGCAGTCATTCTGAAGACATTGAGAAAATGAAGGAGGCTGTGACAAGGGTTCTGGAATTTTCACTTTAGATGATTTTTATAGGGCCCTCGTGAAGTAGCTCAAGTGCATTGAAGTCAGAGGATTCTACTTTGAAGGTGTTTTGTACTTATTTGAAATTATTGTATCTCTTGAAAAAGTCTCAAAATTTCTGCAATACACCTTGTACTCCTCACTAATGGAATACAAAGTAAATGTGGATAGTTCATTACAGTGTGCATGGTATGGCAGGCTTTCACAGAAGCAATAACGAAAATAATAATACTGATATTAATAATGATGATGATAATGATAATAATAATGATGATGATAATGGGGATGATAATCATAACAATAATAATAATAATAGTAATAATGATGATGATGATAACAATAATAATAATAGTAATTACGATGATAATAATGATAATGATAGCAATAATAATAGTAATAATGATCATGATGTTGATGATAGTGATAATAATAATAATAACAATAATAATAATAATAATAATAATAATTCTTTTTCAGTCTTCTTTATGAAATCTGAGCAAAAGTATTTGACATTTTAAGTAAGTAAATAAGTAAATAATAATAATAATAACAGCAACAACAACAGCAATAAAGTATAAAGACCTGAAAATCAAAATAGAAGTAATGTGGAAATTTAAAACAACAATAGTACCAGTGATAGTAGTTGCACTCAGTCAGTTGAAGTGCCATACGTGATACACGCTTGGGCGATCATGTCTCGAAAGAGACATGACTGACTGGGCAGAAGATTATCCCGCAGTAGGGTGCCATTGCTTTCTGCGGTAGACTGGTTGCCGACCAAGGCTATAGAATCCAATCTGTCCTGCTATTTAACCCATAACTGGAAGGAAGAGACGGATTAATACCTTTCCCAAGGGTATTTGCGCGTAAGTGAATACAATGGATTCAACTTGCACTAGGAATAATAAAAAAAGGAACAAATCAATACAATGAAAAAAATCCCTAGAAATCGCAGCTTAATAGTTATACAAAAAAATTATCTTAATAAGTACAGCACACACACTGAGAAGAACTTTGGTCATATAATGTTAGTGATACTTCTTCTTCTTCTTCTTCTTCTTCTTCTTCTATGTGCTCTGTCCTTTCAAGATGTAGGCGATCATGGCTTTCCACATCTCCCTATCCCTTTCTCCAGTAACACCATGCAATCCCCATTCAGCCATCTACCTGCTCAGGCCCTTCAAATAAATTATCTGCTGCTTTCCCCTGTCTCTTTTTTCCCTCTATCTGACCTGTTAGTATCAGGTTCTCCAAGCCCTCCTTCCTCATTGCATGTCCCAGGAACTTTAACTGTCTCTTTCTGATGCTCAGTATTAATTTTCTTTTCATTTCTATCCTTTCCAGAACCTTCTCATTGCTCACATGCATAATCTATATCAGCAGCATCCTTCTGTAGAACCATATTTCAGTTGTTGCTTCAAATTTTTCCTTCATCTTTAATGATATTGTTCAGCATTCACTGCCATATTGAAGAACTGACATCACATAGCAAACTATGTACTCTCTTCTTTGTTTCTAACAAAATTTTCCTGTCTCTTAATACTTTACTCAGCTTCTGGAAGGCACCCTTTGCCATGCCAATTTGCCTTCAGATCTCTGTGTCACACTTTCTATCTTCTATTAGAACACTTCCTAGATATTTAAATTTCTGTACCTGCTTGATTTTTTTTTTCGTGTCTAGTGATACTATGGGAGTTAAAAAAACAAATCATGATATGCATCGATGACAAAACACCATGACCTGCCTTAGGTCTTCCTGCAGACTTAGTGGATAGTGAGACCATAGCAAAAATCAAAATATAATGATGATGATAATAATAATAATAATGATTTATGATTCTTTTCTAGTTTTTTTTATGGAATCTGAGCAAAAATCTTTAACATTTTAAATAAAATTACTGGAGTGTTTTTATGATAATGCTTAGTATGTAAAATGAAAATGTTTTGTTTTTTTATGAAATACAGTATTTATATATAGAAGTATAATATTTACATATTATTTCTTATGAAATATAGTATTCTATATAGAAATATAATATTTCTATATTCTTTTTATGAAATATTGTATTTATACATAGAAATATAATATTTGCATATTCTTTTTATGAAATATTGTATTTATATATAGAAATATAATATTTTTATATTCTTTTCATGAAATATTGTATTTATATATAGAAATATAATATTTGTTTTTTTTTTTTTGTTTTTTTTATAAGCGTTTCACCCCAAGCAAGGCATGTCACTGCCACTACTGCACAGGGGGCTACATAGAGTGGAGAAAGGATGATTAAATATAGGAAATGTCAGAGGGTGGGTGATAGGTGGGTAGGGATACCGAGAATGGTTAAATCTAGGAAATGTCAGAGGGTGGGTGATAGGCGGGTAAGGATACCGAGAATGAGTGTTCGGTAGATGAGAGTGTTCTGAGAATAGTTGGGAGTTAGGGTGATAGGAGGTGTCTATTGACCCTACATTTAAACATCTGGAGATTGTAGCTGTCAGGAAAGCAGACTTGTGGAAGGGAGTTCCACAGGTGGGAAGCATGAGAAAAGAAGCTGTTGGAGTAGAATTACGGTTACATCTTATCTGTTTAACTGTACAAGGGTGGGACCTAGTTGCTAATCTAGTATCTCGTGTAAATTCGTGCTTAGGTGGCACCAGTGATCTAAGCTCATCAGAGCAGAAGCCATGAAAGTACTTGTAGAAGAGGCACAGGGAAACCACATCATACTGGTGAGAGAGTGGTTGCAGCCGGTCTGCCAAGTCAGTATCAACCACGTTACAGATCCTCCTTTGTATTTTGTCAAGAAGCCCAAGGAGAGCAGCAGGGGCACCCGACCAGATATGGCAGCAATATTCAATACATGGGTGGATGGTAGATTTGTATATGTGCAGAATAGATTCAGGTGGGAAAAACTTCCGGGCCCTGCACAGAGAGCCGACTTTCATAGTGGCAGATTTGGCAATGGATTCGATATAGTCATTCCATTTGAGGTCCGCTGAAAGTGTAAGGCCAAGGAGGCATAGTATTTTACTCTCTGGGAGGCTAGCCTGTCCCATGCTAATGGGAGGTAGATGCGATTGTCTATGGTGGTTAGTTGATAACAGCTTCGTTTTAGAAGCATTGAAATTTACTAGCCATTTCCTACCTCAGGCCACTATGGATTGGAGGTCCTTTTCAAGTACGGCAGCGAGGTTCGCTTTGTCGTCCACACCTGGTTTTTGATCAATGCGAGAGTAGATTGTTGTGTCATCGGCATACATGCCAACTTGGGATCTAATAGCATCGGGGAGATCATTAATGTAGATCAGAAAGAGCGTGGGACCTAGGATAGAACCTTGAGGGATGCCCGCGTTTGTATGGTAGTTTTGGGAGGCATGCCCATTTAATACCACCTTCAATGTGCGGTTAGAGAGGAATGACTGGATGAGGTCAAACAGATGTCCAGTTTTCCCGTCGCTCTGCAGTTTGCACAAGAGGCCAGCATGCCAGACCCTGTCGAATGCTTTGGAGATATCCAAGGCAATGGTTCGGGCTTCGCCATTCTTGTCAAGCGCCCAGTATATGTACTCGGTAATAGTGTTTATATATAGAAATAAAATATTTGTATATTCTTTTTATGAAATATTGTATTTATATATCGAAATATAATATTTGTATGTTCTTTTTATGAAATATTGTATTTATATATAGAAATACAATATTTGTATATTCTTTTTATGAAATATAGTATTTGTGATCAATGATAACTAGAGTTGTATTGCCATTACATCATAATCAGAGAAAAAGGAAAAAGAAGAATGAAAAAGAGTCTATAAAGAAAAAAAGATCAATAAATACAGAAGAAGAAAATGAAAAAGGATGGATAAAGAGAATATCAAAAAGAAAGAAAGAAAGAAAGAAAGAAAGAAAGAAAAAGAATGAATGATAGAGATACCAAAAGAAAGGAAATTTGTAGGTCTAATAGAAAGGAAAAATAAATTAATTTACCAGAAACAAACTGAAAAAAAATATAAAGGAAGTAGGGCAGAATAAGATTTTGAGGAAGAAAGAAAGAAAGAAAGAAAGAAAGAAAGAAAAAATCCATTTATCAGAATCATACCAAAATAAGATTGGATGGAGGAGTAAGGGTGAGTTTTCTTGAAAAAAAGAAAAAAAGAAAATAAATAAAAGATTTCAATACAAAAGAAAGGCAGTGTAATAGAAAGAAAAAAAAAAGAAAGTAAAATTAATTGAACAAAAATTTACCATTCTCCCATGCATTGAATACTGCTGCCATATCTGGTCAGGTGCCCATGCTATTCACCTAGGGGTCCTTGACAAAATCCAACAGAGAATCTGTAATGTGATTGATCCTGACTTAGCAGCTCGGATACAGTCACTTTCTCACTGGTGCAACATGGTTTCTTGTGTTGCTTCTACAAATATTTTCACAGCTTCTGCTCCCATGAAATTAGTTCACTGGTGCCCCCTATATATATATTTACTTGAGCCACAAGATGAGCAATTATGTCCCACCATTTTACTGTGAAACCAATAAAATGTAAATGCAAATTCTACTCAAACATTTTCTTTTCTCGCACTTCCCACCTGTGAAATTTTCTTCTGTTTACTTGCTTCCCTAACAGCTACAACCTCCAGGAGTTTAAATGTAAAGTCAATAGTCAACTTCTGTTTCACTAACTTGCATCCACTCTCTCATGCTCCTTTCTCCGTCCACTTCACTCTCATCAGTTTTCATCCTTCTCTTACTCACTTCTTGACAACATCTATAACTGGTCCCTCTTTCTCATAACTTTTCTTCTATGTAAACCCCTGCACACCAGTGGCAGTAAATGGCCTTGTTTGGGGTGATATGATTATAAAAAAAAATTAACAGACAAAGTAAAATATAGAACAGAAAAAGAGCAGAATAAGACTTTATGAAAGAAAGAAAGAAATATGAAGGATTAATAAAAAATAGAAAAACACAGTAAGAAAGATGGAAGGATTATAAAAAAAATAATTAAAAAGTAAATGAAAGATTTAAGAAAGAAGAATTAAAAATCAAAAGTTACAAAACTGCATAAAAAAGATGTGATGAAAGAAAAGAAAAGAATAATAAAATAAAAAATAACTATAAGAATGAAAAAGAAAAATCATTATAAAATGAAAGAAAGAAAAAATTTGCACTAAAAATATTTTGTTGGATGCATGAAAGAAATAGCATATATATATATATATATATGTAGTCATTCGGAGACAGATCTGTTTCGCTGTATCACAGTTCATCAGTACGGTTAGACATCCGATTTCTTTTAACCCAGAATTGAAACCTGACTGAATTGACGTCAGTCAGCATTTCTACCTCTGAGCTATAGATGCTTGGTAGAAGGAGGCAAACATTTTAGCGTATCATGTGTCAGATGCCAGTAGCCAGACTGCTCTAATTCATTACTGAATGAGCGATGCGTGTAGATATATATGTGTGAGTCATAGAGAGAAAACATTGTTAGAAATTAAAGCAAGTAAAGAAAATTCTGAATAAAAACATTATATGTAAAAGCAAAAAGCTGATTGAATAAAATGATCAGGTGATGTTTGATGTCATAGTAAAATGGGAATAAATATTTTTATAGAATGCAGTTCCATGAAAATATTAAAACATGACCTTGAAAAAATTAGCCTGCAAGATCCAAACACAAAAATTAAGCTAGGAAACAAAATTTGCTAACAACAGGATTGGGGTAGCAAATACAAAATGTATGAATAGACACGTTTTTAAAACTCCCCAAGTAATGAATATATATATTTTACTTGAATTAAATTTAAAGTACTTCCAGAGTGTATCAAAAATACTTATATAAACTTTGGGGGCAGGTTTCTCATGCAAAAACCAGGACCAAATTTCTCATAAACATATGTTCACAAATCTATATTT